>CM060964.1:221739562-222054562 GCA_030765045.1 Tenodera sinensis | reverse complement strand
TGAATGTCTGATAGTGTTTTAGGTGCGGCCAGTTATTTTCTCAATTGTCTCAAAGGTATGGAAAGAACGCATATGAATTAATAAGCATATTAATTTGAAAATAAGTTCAAATAGCACTGCAATCACTTTTATTGCTAAAACAATTTGGATAACTGTGCGTTATCTATTCGGCCGTGTATTTGTCTGTCTGTCCGTGTGTCTCTATGTATGTCTGTCTCCCCGCATACCTTTCTGCCTGTCTAAAAGAAAGAAATTATGTAGCAACAGTTGTAGTTACCTATTATTAGAGCAGGAAAGCCTGCACACCTTGTTTAGGCCCATATTTAAAAGTGGCGAACACTTGTGGGAAGCAAGTAACCAACATGTGCTAAATCTCGAAAAAAGTATAAAGGGATTTGCTTATAACTTTTTAGAATCACAACCTTGGATAAACTTCACGTTTTAGAAATAAATTTACTGAACTTGGATATAAAAGTTATGGCAGGTGTCTGAAGTAATTCTACATTCTCCAGCATTAAATGCCTTGGTATTATCTAATACTTACCATTAACATATTTGATTCCCATTTTCGTTTAGTTTCAAATGTTTCCTTGCTACGAGTATAAGCATGGTACGGCTGAAGGCATTGTGCTATTGTTTGACTTAGAATATATTGTATAGTATAACCCTGCTGTAGACATATTACCTTATCAAGTCAAGCTTTGCCCGACTTTCAGCTTTGCAGTGTGCTAGCCTGCTTTATTAATGCCCTTCACTTAACTCCTCCTAATCTAAATGCCCAAAACGTAGTTAGGAAGTTTTGTTTCGCAGACCTCTGTTGGCGGCGCCGTGGCCGAGTGGTTAGCGCACTCGCCTACCACCTAGGCGGCCCGGGTTCGATCCCAGGGACCCGCGTGTGGTATTTGTGGTGGACGAAGCGGCGTCAGGGCGGGTTTTCTCCGGGTACTCCGGTTTCCCCCGCCATCTCATTCCACCGGTGCTCCATCTTCATTCCGTGTATCATCAGTGTCACCGCCTGCGGTGCCGTAGTAGTAAAAGCGGGCGTTAAACACTACAAACAACAGACCTCTGTTTCAAAAGGGGATTGAAAATAAACTAGAATTACAGAAAACCCATTATTTTGAAATTAAATCACCAAAACTTTCGTTTTAGAGTTAAATTAAAGAGAATTCCTCGAGAGTTTACAACCATCTTTAAAAATATTTTCCTCCGGGATCACTATAAATAATCGCTATAAGTGTATTTGTCGTAGTCATATAACAACGCGGCTTTCAATACAGTATCCTTAAACTGGATATACAAGAAGAGATACTGTTAGTGACTATGGCCCAAGGTTATCGAGACAGTTGGAGAGTTAAACAGAAATAAGTAGCGCTCTTGCCCAGCATGAACACCAGAAGCACCTTCAATACATAACCAGGATCATCTGGAAGTTTTCGTCCAGCCGCATCCAGACCATTATAGAATAAAAAGTACTATTCTCCAAGATTCCCTTGGACAACTTTCCCTTGTGACAACTGATGCGATTTTCAATGAGTGCTGCTGCCTAGGAGAGATTATGTTACACTTCACAGTGAGTGACCCATCCGAAAGAAGAGGCTACGTCGTATATATCTATTTCATTACGTCGCTACGCTACGAAGAAAGTGAAGTGACAGTGAAAACAAATAGATAACATTAGCGAAGTAACAGCGAGAACTTTGGAACTGGACAAAGTCACAATACAATCAAATAATTCATGAAATACTCAGAAGCTCCAATGTTAAGCATGCTTTGTTAAAAATTATACGGCTATCTTGCATTATAGTTTCTCAATCGGGAGGCACAAGACCCAGAGAACTCATAGCCTTATAAGGCAATCTATTTAAAGGAGAGAATCCCACCCAAATATGCAAGTATTACAATATCCGGTAACCTGGAACTCTATCACGAAGCTTTCCTTGTGCTGTGATGGTTTCTCGTTTATTGTCAACGATTTAGCTGAATTGGTCCGGCTCATGCAATGACAACTTTTGTAAGAAATCAGTACGAACCAGGGTGTGACAAATGTATAATGCAGATTCCCCTCGAGACTACTGCACGAGACATTGTCTCTTCCGTATGTGGAGGAGGAAATTAGGCACCGGGTTGCAAAACTTTACGACCTATTGCTACAACATCGGAGCCCCCTGGTTAGGTCTCTTGGGGACTATGATCCCAGAGAACGCACACTTGTGCGACACCCGGTTCCCCAATCCCCACATGGCTTGCGGGCACACCTGGTAACAGAGGAGCTAACTCACCAGCAGCGCAAGCTGAGCTCCCACACAATGCTTCCAAGAGTTCCTTGGATTCAAAATTCAAAATTTTAAACATCCATATTTGGATATACACACCAGTAGTGCCCAACGAAAGTTGCACACTGATTAGCAGCCGTTGAGGAGCATAAATTTGCTACGTCCCTTCTACCCACAACCTTATTCTCACCCGTCACCCTGCAAACCCCACATCCCGACATAAAAGTGGTTAAGCCCTAGAAAGGGCAGGTACACGAATGACACACCTCGGGCTGTTCTCAGCCTGCCAACCGAAGCGAGCGATCGAGACGACCCACGGTTGAGACCCTATTTTAAATTTGTAAATGTGGTTGTCAAAGGTAAATTTGTTTAGAGAAGTTTTATACAGATATGTAACTTGTATTGCACTAGGAACTATATATGTAAATTTGTTTCATGTATGTAATATTCACCTAGATTATAATGTTCCTGGTGGAACATTTTAGAAACCGTTAACAGTGTAATCCGATAAAGGCAAATCCCGTCGCAAAGTTGGCGCGCAGCACGTGGGACCCGAAAACTGGAACTAGCTGAAAGTGAGAATTTCAGAGGGTGAGACACGCGATCAGAACATCTAGGCTTCCAACGCGGGAACGCGAAAACCACGAGGACAGGAATAGACACCGCTCCACACAGTAAGAGCAAAAATTATAATAAAAAAAGAACAAAGTGGTGAAATATTTAGTTTGAATCGGCCAAACACTCATGCATGACGTTGTTGTAAATAAGACACTAAGTAAAGTAAAACTAGTTCATGCTCCTAAGAAGTGGCAAGAAAATAGCTAAAAATACAATAATAAAAATGGAAGGAATAGATTCAAACATAACATGTAACTTAGGGAAATGGCGAGAACAAGGCTGGCGGTAATAAAGTGGCGATTTTAGAGCAGGAAACGGCGGGCAATGCACCCGTCATGGCTATAAATATGTCTAACGGCAGGCAACACAGTTGAAGAAACCTGTAACACATCGGATCCTCCCCTACCTGCTAACCAATTTTTGCGGTTGTTCGACCAGTTAAGACACCAAATGCGACAACAATTAAATGCACATTACCGTAGCATGCAAGAACAATTAGATTCGACTAACAGGAACATTTGGGTACCCTTGGTAAAGAAACACCTCGAAAGTAAAACAATATCTCGAGGAAAACAGAATGAATTTGAAGACAGAATAAACAGAATCTAAGTAAGCAGGGGTAGAGAATGAATGAATTAAAGTCAGAGCAGGAAAATATACAGTCCGTGTGGATAAATTGGCTGCTAATATCGAAACTGAGTTATTTGTGATTCGCAATGAAATCGTCAGCCACAAAGAAGCAAATAAAGTATACAAGAAACTCCAAACTCGACTATGTGGTGAACTTAAACAGAGGAGTAAAAAAGTCGTCTGGAAACAAAATGTACTGGAGAATAGAATAGAGAGAAAATTAAAACCTATAAATGAAACTATTGAACATAAGCAACGTGAAGGCGAGGCTCGAATTGTTTCGACCGAGGGCCAAATAAATGAAATTAAGGGAGCACTGAAAAAGCTTAATAGTAACTCGAGAGATGTTTCTAGTGATAGTAGGATTAAGAACTTCAATGTAGATTGTGGTAGTAATAATTCTTGTATGAATAATTATGTAAGAGGTAGCCGAAGTGATAACAATAGGCAGTCACATATTTCAGTTGAAAACACACCTAGCTGCAATTACGAGAATTATTCTGCTAATTTTCACATGTGTGGCGGCTTCAGTAACCTTTTGAACGAAATTGATATTCCTAAGCTTGACGAGCAAAATGGCGGCCATCCAAAGCAATGCATTTCCGATTTAGAAACCTACTTTACGTTGAAACAAGACCCAGAGCAGCAAAACATGTTAAGGGTACCCATGGGTGAAAATTCTATATCCTACAGTTTTTAAGCGGTTTTTTCCAAACTTTGTCACTTGCTGCTCTATAATAGTTAATGTCATGGTTTAAATTTCATGCAGATATCTTTAATGGTTTTGAAGAAAAAACATATTTAATTACTTTTGTATCTTAATTAATCAAAAGTTTCACACGATGCAAAAAGTATTATTTTTAAAAAATAAAAATATAAATACGTTACTTTAATACTTAAGACGAAAATTGGCACATATAGCTTTTGTTACTGTTCTAGTTGTTTCACGAAAGAATCTTAAAAATATATGTACCATTTTTTCACGTTTTATGCTAATTATTCAAATTAATCATATGATATCTTAGGTAATTTAAAAGTGTAATAGAAACCACATGCCTATATGCAAAAGTGTAAGAAAGTTTAAAGTTCACAAAACGAGGTTTTAACATTTAAAATCGCATAAGACCGTGTGCGTATGGATATTTTCATAGTCACGTGACGGCGTTCAAAAGGGTAGAAAGCGTAATGCATAATTGAAGCTAAAGGTTTAAGGTATTTTACGTACAAAAACAAAACAGTTGACTGTTTAAAAATGTTGACAAAATTCACCTATGGGTATCCCTAATTGTTCGATACCTCCGTCCTAAATTGCAACAGTGGGTAAAGTTGACGATTGATGAAAGCCAAAGTTATGAATACTTTCGTCAACTGTTTTTAAATCAATTTTGGAACATAAGCACCCAAAATTCATTATGATCTCTTTCGAGTAATGGAGGATATGACGAACACTTTTCGAAATCCATGTCGGATTATTTGCTTGAACGAGCACAAAACAACAGTTTATTGCAACCACCCGTTTCAGACCAGGAATTTACCAACATGGTGATTCAACACTTCCCATGAAAGAATCACGCATTACCTGTACAGCGCAAGTCTTGAAACATCCCGAAACTGATAGAATTAATCTCTGCGTTCGAAAGGCGGCAAGGACCAAGAAACAGTGGCCAGGATTCAAACAATACCAAAATCAAAGGGGAAATAACGCGGAGAAGTTCAATATTCTCCCAGAAGGAATAATTGTTCCGGACGGCCGAGAAATGATGACGTCAGAGAGCGATACGAGCCGGAAATGCCAAGATTCGAGGATTGGAAGCGGTTTTGGAACTGAGGATACAGAAGGGAACACCACATGACCGTTGGAAACGAAAACAGACATGGCTGAAATCGCAGAGAACGTCAAAACGGACGGCAAGGCTATAAGGGTGACCGTTTCAGCCGATAGAGTGATTACGAAGATGCATTCCAAGCTGAAGACAATGCAGCTTCACGTAACAGAACGTATCACAGTCTTCCTCGAAATGATGGCCGACGATCTGGTCGAGATGACGGCCACTGAAGCTCGCCTGATTGCGGGGGTAACTGGTGTTAACTCCCAACATCAGCCATTAAACTATTAACGGGACAAAATGGGGGTTCGATTTTGATCCCAGTGGGCAGACACAAATACGAGAGCGCTGAAAATAAGGGACCCGGAATAATAATGCTGAAATCCGGAGAGACGTTAGCTTCTTCTTCCGACATAAATCGGAAGAAGAAATTATGGATTCATCAAAAATGAACATAGAAATTGCGAGTCAACAATATGAAGCTGACACTGACTCAGGTGCCTCAGTCAGCGTATGTAGCTTCTAGATATGGCGCCACCTACTCTGCAGAAAATTGAAATTAATGACTTTGTCTACGAAAAACCTTGTCTGCCGTGTGGCCGTAAATAAAGAAGTGAAATGTATAAAGCTACAAGCATTATTAAATGTAACGAATGAATCGGAAAACTTCGAGTTCATTTTCCTTATAATAACTTAACATGCGATTTCCTTATTGGTTGGGACATATTGTACGAGATAAAAGCTAGCATAAACTTTGTCAACAAAACTGTTAGCTTTGCAAAACGCGACAATATTTATTGCATTCCCTTTTTGACGGAAGCAACCAAAGGAAAAATTAACAGAACGACCACCGAAGAAAATCTCGCAGAAGGATTCTATGTTCAATATAGCGAAACCGAAACAGGAAATAGTGGCGCCGTAGCCGAGTGGTTAGACCATTTGCCTCTCTTAAAAGCGGGCCTGGGTTCAATCCCAGGCAATCGCATGTGGGATTTGCGGTGGGCGAAGCGGCGCTGGGGTGGGTTTCTTCCGGGTTCTCCGGTTTCCCCTGCCATCTCATTCCACCGATGCTCCATATCCATTCCATATATCATAACTCTCACCGCCTGCGGTGCCGTATGTAGTAATCGTGGGCGTTAAACACTACCAAAAAGAAGAAAGAAACCGGAAATGACATTAGCAAACTCGTCCAAGAAAGTGTAAAGGAAAAGGTCTACCCGGCTGTACAAAGCGACCGTGAGCACACGGAAGAAGCGCAAGCAGGTACACATAATCCCTTTCGGACCTTCGCATAACGTCGCTTACCAGTAAACAAGATGAAACAAATGAAAAACTCGTTGCGGCTGATAACCTGACTGCATATTAGAAATATGCGTTGTAGAGTTTTGATGAGAAACAGATTTTTTTTCCGAGAAACCCGGGAGATGCAAAATCTACAAACGTAGTTTCGAAGTGTGAAATTTACAGCCTGACACGCAAATGGAAGCAATTGAAAAGTGCACGAGGACAGAGATAAGAACATCCCCTCAGCTATTCATTGTAGTGATGCGCCAGGAATAATAGAGAAATAGTTGCTGATTAAAGCGAAAGAATGCATGGAGAAAAAGGCTGAGAAGAGAAGGGAATGATCTCAGAAAAAGAGAAGAAGGAAATGGAAAACAGGTATCCGAGATGCAGTTCTGGTAAAGGAACAGGCCAAATCAAACGCCCTTCCAAGGGTGACTTTTGAATGCATAACTTATACGGGGACCATTTGTGGCAAAGCAAAAGTTCGGCACTAATAGACGCTGATTCAACTGAAAAGATAATAGGACGATTCCATAAACAATTGATGAGGCCTTACAAAACGCTTTCACCAGACCCATTCCTGTGAATACATTACGATTGAGTAAGTCAGTAATTTATTTTTGGTAACCTGGATAGGATATCCACCACTTCATATTTTTTAGGCCGATGTTAATCTAGATCCATGTTTGTATAATCCATGTCCAGTCCAAGACTGTTGGACTGTTGTTTTGGACGCCGGAGCCTGTTTTTTCACAGCTTTGACTTCCTTGAAGATGCCGGACGAATTTTTCTGCGAAACTTTGGAGAATAAAACTACTGGACCACGGCCTACAAGCCCGGAAAGAATGCATAATGGAGCCGTTAACACAGTTCACGCGTGAGATGAGCGCGTGATGAAACGACCAATCGCAGAAGGTTGCTTAAACAGAAGTATTGGTCAGTGGAGTTGTTCAAACCTACACCATTTGGCGGAGTGATATTTGCGTATTAAAGTATAACATAAGATTCTGCGAAAGTACAGTACCGAAGTGTGCAAATCAATATATATTCAGTAAAAGTATCGTGAAGGTGAAAAGTTCGCGAGCAGGAACTACAAAATACGTGAGTGAAATTATTATGACGTAAATAAAAGTATAAAACGTTATTTCGCCAGGAAACCGCGGAAACAATTGTAACAGGAAAATACAATGTCGGTGTTAGAGGCAATTTTGCGTAATGAATATCCCAGTTCATATCCCTCGACCTGATATCTTCCTACGTACGGCCTCCAATGCTGGCAGGGAATTGCCACGCTGAGAGAAGCAAGCTTCGGAAAGGTCGAACCAGAGACGCCGACCAACCGAGTCAGCCTGCAGTGTAACAGTTAAGGTCATAAAGGCAAATCCTATCGCAGGGTCGAATGCGCTCAGGAGCTACTTTTGTTTGACTCACCTACAAAATCCAAGAGATAAAAATAAAAAGCAAGCATGTGTTGCACTCACACGACTTTCTCTACTCTTGTACTAACCATTCCTACAAACTCTTATTCTAAAATCTTCTTCGTCTTAGTTGAGATAAGCAGAAATTATCTTATTGCTTATTTCCTTGTAAGTGCAAGGTGAATATGGGAATACAGTAGACTTTGAGCGATAGTCAAATCTTTTAAAGCTTTGAGATTCCGTTCTGTTTGCACGACTAGGATAAAAAAAAAAGAAATGGAAAACGATCTTCCATTTGACGAATGTTTATGTATTTCAAAAGTCACACAAATAACAAATAATATCTCCGAAAGGGTTTACTCCACAAACAAATTCGTTTGGACATAAATTGTCTGTATTAGATTTGGTCTATCTATTTACGAAACATTCAAAAGTCATCAAGAGAAAGCAGGACTACAAAGCCTATAGCAGGAAATTCAATATATATTTCATTCGTCATAAACATATCTTAAACATGTTGCATTTTAATCAAAATCGTTAGAGCCATTTTCGAGGCAGTCAAAATTTTCGAAACGTTTTCCATGTAAAGGACAGCTTAGGTTGGAGCAATTTTCTTCAAAATCTTCGTCTCGCATTCTCAAAGGATATTAAACTCAAATACCAACTTTGGTTTTTAACCGACTTTTGGTTTTTGAGTTATGCTGTCCATAGACTGACACACACACTCGCGCGCGCGCAAACACACACACACACACACACACACACACACACACACACACACAAACAGACACAGAGAGACAGACACACAGACACGGCTATTTTTCTTAAAATGCTCTTTTTATTCAGGGGACCTCAAAACATATTTCCGGTGAAATTTGGACATCGAATTTCTGGACGGAATACAATACTTCCTCTACCTACTATACGTGGTAAAGAAATTAATAAGCGATGCATCGGTATTAGATAAATTTGTTTAAGACTTTCGCACAATGATTAAATAAAATAAAGCACTCAGATTTTAATTAATATACATCATAATGACCTACTAAGGAATAAACATCCGTAAGTTAAATTTGTTGATATTTACAACTGTCTCCCGAATAACACATTTCTCGTTTTAAATACTGCCCGGCGACTAGTATCACTGTTGAAATTAACATATATGTATGTGAAGATATTCTGAAAAGGAAACACGTTGTATCACATTATACCAGTTGTCGGCAAGCTGATGCTTGCGATTACAGGAATGATGACTTCATGAACGCAACCCGGCATACACATATGTAACGCACGGTTCGAACAAGGGGCATTCGGAAGTCGCAGGGGCGGAGTAAGAACTTCTCTAACACATGTTTTATTTTATATACATATGTTTAATACATATATGCAGACTGAGAAGACTTTAACATTAAGTTTTCATCTTAATTTTCACTTTAGCTAGAGCTTTACAGTTTCGCATATATTTAACGTTAATTCACAAGTACATACTGATGTCGACAGAGCATGGAGGCTTTTCTCTATCAATCTATCGCGATCTGCTTTCAGATTTTTTAATCTTCATTTTAGACAACAAATTGTTCACACACATATATGTTGGGCTCAGCATAGCACTAATATGCCCAGCATGTTAATGAAGATGGAAAGTTGCCATACCCAGTTGTTTAAATAAATCTAAACCAGCCTTATTTTGTAATTGTGACTTCAAAACTGTGTTTGTAAATTCACAACATCAATTGGCAATTGTGATTTTGCTGTATGAATGTCCAAGTGAAAGGATTTATGAAAAGTTGAAAATCATGATCTTGATTACACGCAGCACAAACTTAGAAGCAGAACCACAAATGTGGTTTATTTATAGTACACTGAATTAAGTTGCATTTTTGTCATTGCACATCAACTGGTATTAACGTACGAATGGTTCGTACAGCAGAGGTGTGTGTGTGTGTGTGTGTGTGTGTGTGTGTGTGTGTGTGTGTGTGTGTGTGAGTGTGTATGTGAGTGCGTGTGAGTGTGTGTGTCTGTGACTGTGTATGTGAGTGCGGGTGAGTGTGTGTTGTGTGTGTCTATGAGTGTGTGTCTGTGTGTGAATATGTGTATGTGTGTGTCTGTGAGTGCGTGAGTGTGTGTGAGTGTTTGTGTGAGTGCGTGTGAGTGTGTGTCTGTGTGTGAGTGCGTATGAGTGTGTGTATGTGTCTGTGAGTGTGTGCATGTGTGAGTGTGCGTGTCTGTGAGTGTGTGTATGTGTGAGTGTGCGTGTCTGTGAGTGTGTGTATGTGCGTGAGTGTGAGTGTGTGTGAGTGCGTGTGAGTGCATGTGTCTGTGAGTGTGTCTGTGTGTGTGTGTCTGTGAGTGTGTGTATGTGCGTGAGTGTGAGTGTGTGTGAGTGCGTGTGAGTGCATGTGTCTGTGAGTGTGTCTGTGTGTGTGTGTGTGTGTGTGTGCGCGCGTGTGTGTATTGCCTATGTATTATATTGCGATGAAACTATGGATGAAAGACTGATTATTCCTTAAGTGACCTCCAATATGAAAAGTTGGGCAGCCCCTCGTCAGCAAGGCATTTAGCTATAGAATTATTTAAAAGTGAAGAAGTCGAATGAAGTATAGTTAAGTGATGAAAAATTAAAAAATAAATACATAGATGTGCCCATTCCATCAAAGGAGGGGAGAAGCTCAATCAATGTAACAAAGCACTGGGCAAGTTACATTAAATTTTACGGTGTGTAGCTAAAGATATATTCCGAGGCATCACAATATTGAATAACACGCTTAGGCAAAGTCTCCATAGGTACTGTGCGTTTAGTCCAAATGACTTAGCTGTCGAGCGGCCCTTAATCTCCAGTCCATTCCACTACTATGCGTTTAACTGACAGAATCATGAACTTGGGTTGGATATAGGCTCGAGGGTATCTGATAGCAATAGGTTTATGTGCACCTGTGGACGGGAACAAGAATAAATATAATAAACTATTGATAGAATTTCAAATAAACATTTTGTTTAAATTAGCAAAGATTATTATGTACATTGAAGGGAAAAGTGTAAGGGTTTGATTTCGGAATTTAATCGAAATACATGTTTAAGGAACCCCAGGTTCCAAACAACAATTCTTAGGAAAAGGTCCGCACATGTGGACGCACGTTTGTCTGTGTGTATATGTATGTATGTGTGTGTGTGTTGGAGGGGGGCGTCTCAGCATGCCTCAAAAATGGAAATTCGGTTAAACTTGGTATTTAAGTTCAGCATCCTCCAAGGATGCCAAATAAAGTTGTTGAAGAAAATCACCCACTCCAAACTACCGTTTACATGAACACTTATCGAAAATTTGTAATTATGTTAAAATAAATAGCTAACGATTTTGATTAAAATACCATTTGTTAAACACATTTTCATGAGAAATGAAATGTGTATCTCGTACTGCATCATATGATTACACAGAGCGTTCTTAGACCGACTGGACCACCCCGCGGTGGCACCGGAACAGTCGAGGACCAGGGCGTCCTCCGATAAAGTTGCATGTAAACGACCGACAAGTCACGGGTGCGGAACACTAACTACTGCACTAACCACATTAGACTTACGTGCATCACCACAAATGTTGAAATTGATGACCTTCAAACTGAACACATTCCTTATATCTCCGAAAACAATTTTGGTTTACTCGCAAAAGCTCATCTTGATTGATTTCCTGTATTTTTCTCTTGATGTTGTCCTTCATTTCTTGAAACGTGTGCAAATTTGATGTCTAAACTTTATTCTTAAACGTTCCCCATAAACAAAAATCGCATGGTGACAGGTCAGGGGAACGAGGTGGCCATAATCCTGTACAAACTATTCTGTCACCATACACACTTCGCAAGTCGTGCATAGAATTCCCAAAGTGTGCGCTGTAGCTGAATCCTGCTGCACAGGAACTGCTGTTAGTCAAGGAAGAAAATAATTTAAAGCTGATTTTACAGAAACGTGTGAATCAACTCTTGTGTGGTAAAAATGGGACCGATAATTTTACGTCCATGCTGCTCACGAAACCCCAACTTTTGCTGCGTGCTGAGAAACTTTATAAATAATATGGGGATTTTTCGGTAACCCTGTATCAATTCTTCTGCGTAGAAACGTTACCTACAAGATAAAACCACGCTTATCAGTGAAGGAACGTTGAAGGTGGGTTCATGTCACCATTATGAACGCACTGCGAAAACCAGTTGCAATAATTAACCCTACTTACAGGATCATGTATTTGTGAAGCATGAACTTCATTTACCTTGCACGGCTTAAGTTTCAGAAGTTTCCTTGTCACATAAAAACTTTCTTGGAAATGTTAACCTCTTGTGCTAAACGTCTCAGTAATTTAATCTTATGAGGAACATTAAAGAATAAAATATACGCATTAAATCCGCACATGCTATAAGAATTGAAGGATAAAATCACAAGAGAATTACAGGCAGTCAGCATGAAGTAATACATGCGAGTAATACAGAATTGTTTTCGGAGATATAGGGAATGTGTTCACTTTGAAGGTCATAAGTTTCGACATCTGATGTGATGCAGGTAACTCTTATGTAGTTAGTACAGTAGTTAGCGTTTCGACCCCTGACTTGTCGGTCGTTTACGCGCAACTCTGCCGGAATGCGTGCCGGTCCTCGCTCGGTCCATTGTCGCCGCGGGGCAGTCCGGCCGATCTACGAATGTGCTGTCTTTGATCATCAGGGCGAAGCATTTCCCTATCTTTCTGGTACCAGGAGACTACAGCAGGCTGCGATCACACGGACATTAGGACAAGATCAGACACTGCCAATGTTATGCACAGCCGGTCCAGGATGCATAGTGCATATAGTGCAGTAGGAAACTTAACTCAGGATTAATTGTGCAATTAAAATAAATATTTAAGTACGTCTCAAATGCAGGATTCTAATTATAAATTGGTGTACAAAAATGTGGAGTTAGGTTCAAAGCATTATTGCTGTACAGATGGAGAAAACATCATATGTAGCGTGTGCTATACAAGTTTCGTTTTTGAGACACTGGAAATGTATATTTTAATTAATTGTAACAGGTTACGAAAATAATAATGATTATGTGTATTATTTATGAATGGTATAGGTAATTAATTTAACCTGTTACACATAGTTCACTTTTTTATAGTATTGTCCCTTTTGACGTATTTTAATGTGGCAGTTAATGGCTAACCCGTAATCCTGCATGTAATTTCAAATTACCTCCCATTTACAGGTACACTTTTACTTTGTACGCCACTGGACATTGTTTGATTGAGTATGCATAAGAGGCAGCTTTGTTTACGTCGTCACTGCCCGGCATTTCGTGTGCACTAAACTTGAAGAGATCGGTAATGAAATGCTTGGCCCTGTTTATATGTATATTAGTGCTATGTAATGGTGGTTGCAGTATTTTAACTCCAGTTCAGAATGGCAGGGAACATAGAGAGAAAATAAAATAAACACCACACTACCAAATTGCGTAACAACACCACATTGCGGTGTGCGTGCACGTGCGCGTGTGTCTGTCTGTACCTTTTAACAGTGTAACTGAAAAAATGAAACGTTGGGTTAGTACCAAACTTACTATTTGTGTTCAGAATCTTCCAAAGGTGCTACACTAAGGTTCTTTAAAGAATTCTGCCACCCGAAATTACCCTTTACATGGCACATTTTTTCAAAAAGCTTGATTTTTACAAAAATGACTAAAAATTTGGATCAAAATATACGTTTAATATTTTTTCAGGTCAAATAAATTAATATCTTGAATTGTCCTGGAAACAGCCTCTAAAGTCCTCTCCATTCTGAATAACTTTTGCATAGCGGTAAACAACAAGAGATAGGCAAATTCTTACTGCACAATAAACGTATGTCTCGATAAAGCACACAATTTACATTGAATGTACGTTTTTGTGCTGTTAGCCATTTCTGAGATATTTCTTGTTATTAGTTTGCACTCTAAAATACTTATACTTTTCTCCACTTGGAAGTCGTTATTGGTTCTTCCTTCTTTTCCCTTTACATTACAAGCATTACAAAGCAAGCAGATCCAGATTTAACTAACGTTTAAAGCCTACTGTATTCTCCTAATCCCGTTGTACCTGGAAGGAAGTATGCAAAGAAAGTATTTTCGCAAATGTTTATATCGCTTAACATGAAGAATACGCGTTTGTTACAATATTATGTGCAAGAGTGAGTGGACAGTGTTTTGTGCGTGCAACATTTCACATTTTTATAACATGTACAAAAAAAGAAAAAACTGATAAACTCATGTTTGAGAATAATTTTCTGTACTTGTGTGAGACCATCTCAATATCCTCTTACGTAAACTGACCTTACGTTATTAAACCAAGAACTGAATGATGTAGAACTAATGGAGGTTGAAAAAGGGAAGCGAAGAAGAAAAATGATACTAAAGTAAGAGTTTGTATAAAGTGCAGGTACGCAAAGTACAAGCAGAGAAATGAAACAACTAATAAATAGAATAAAAAAAAGTGTAAAATAAGAGAAAACGGATAGGAATCAAAGATGAAAAATAACTGAATTATAATTATTGAAGGCAAAGGTGAAATAAACGGTGTAATACAAAAACCTGAAAAGGAATGCTGAAAGATTAATCAATCAAACTAATTATGAATTCAAAAAAGAATTCTAGGCGAAAACAAGCATTTTTGTGGTTTAGGAAGAAGATATGGCTGCATTTTAAAGCAGCAACGCTGTAATTATTAGCAGTAATTTATTATTTCTGAGTTGAGACTGCGGCAAGCCTCAGCAAAACGGTTCTCATTTTCTATAATGGTCTCATACCTATATATACCTACACCGTCCTGGTGATTGATGACTACTCTTGATTGCGGCAGCTCATGAATTTTTCGTTAGAGGAGGTCAAGCATGGGATTTTCCCATTTCTTTCCGCGTGACGTCAATTAATTCCGCAAGCCGCTACCTCACCAGAATTAACCGCAAAAGGAAAAGTTCTGACAACCTTGAAAGCAAGGAGAAGAATGAATCTTGAAGCTTTCAAGGGATGATGGTTTCTTGTAGAAAATACGGACTTATTCTTCCTATCGCCACGCGTTCATTTGTCACCAAGTATGCAGTGAAAGGCCACGAATTTGTATGGACTGTGCCCAAAGGCTTTCACGTTGATCTTAGCTCTACACATAAATCACGACATTGATCGATAGCTGTAACCTTTCTGTTTAAAATAACTCACACTGTGAAGCTATTCAGTCTACCTCCCTGGTCTTATGCTAACATTACTTGTGGAATGGAGGTTCCTGTCACTAGCACCATTCTCCATGTTGACGTGAGTGGAACTGTATCTTGCAGATATAATGCCATTTAAAATTCGTAAGCATC
Organism: Tenodera sinensis; assembly: GCA_030765045.1. Taxonomy (NCBI): domain Eukaryota; kingdom Metazoa; phylum Arthropoda; class Insecta; order Mantodea; family Mantidae; genus Tenodera; species Tenodera sinensis. The sequence goes on along the minus strand of CM060964.1, from coordinate 222,039,158 downwards.
CGCACAAGACGTTCTCAATAAACGAAGACAGCGGATTTTCCACATAATTTTCTATTATCCCCCATAATGGTAAATTTAAAGTTCATTTAGAACATCCTTGACCTGTAAAGCTTTTCAACAGAGATAATAAGATTCGGTTTGCCGTCCATGTTTACTTCGTAAAATCAAAGGAATTAGTACCCTTCCAATCAGGTTAGTTTTTCTTACTCTTTTCTCACTCATCTATGATAATGCCTCTTCTCATTGTGTAATTCTTCTAGTCGAAATTTACTGCAAGCTAAAATGAAACTGGCTCGTTGAGGGCCGTTATGGGTATCAGATGACAGGTTCTAGTATGCATCGTCACCGTTAAGTGTGCCTGACAATACCTGCTGCTTACGTTGGATCTTATTCACTCAACCTTCTGTTTATTTGCTTATTTATTCATTTCAGAGCTAAGTTAAAACACACGATAGCTTGGTTGTTAGCCCTAGTTATTTGACCAAGACCATCACAATAATTAATTTGGCATACATAATTACTTCACATTAAGTCATATATGTTCTAATGAATGAACATTAAGTGTTGTCCTCGCCGCTGACCATCTCTGTACCTTCTTCAACTTCCACAAAAGGCTCCCGAAGCCTGGGTGCTATAATAAAAAATATTTCCGAAAATAGCTTATCTATCCTTTCTGGCCACATTTTACTTATCAAACACACACACACACACACACACACACACACACACACACACACACACACACACACACACACACACACACACACACACACACACACACTCTATCTCTATGTCTCACTCTCACTCTGAAATATATTGTTCTTCTACACTGAAAATAATATGAGTTTATCTCCTTTCCCCCATAGATAAGGGAAATACTTAATATAACAACCGTCTAATCGAAACCAGGCTATAACTTTCATATCATACTTTTCAACTTGAAATATAATTTTCCTTATCTATTTCGACTTTTAGTTCTTTATATGTCAATAAACTTTTCTTCCTAATCTGAATAAATGTCCACCTAGCCTGGATGGTAACTCTATTTTTCTGCTATTGAGAGGTCCCAGGTTGGATTTCCGGATAGGGGTTGGGAATTTTTCTCTGGCTAGTATTATTTTCTATGCTCTCCACGGTCTGAAAGTATGAACCAGAATGTGAATGTTGTGTGATCTAATGTAAAAAACCCAAAGGAGTACACGAGTTAACACCATTGCCACCGAGCGGGATGGCTCAGGCGGTAACGTTTGTGGCCCGCATTCAGGAGGTCGCGGATTGGATCCCCGTGCCGCGCATTCTGATATGGGTTTCTCCGTGGTTTCCCCATGTCACTTAGGCGAATGCTGGGGTGCATTATTTCATACCACAGTTTCCTTTACATCATTTCCTTTCATTCCATTTCCTTATCATCTTTCAGGTGGTGCAGTTCCAGGCATGTAGTGTGGGCAGTGTTGCGCAGATAGCGTGGATGACTACGCATGGTAACTGTTGTTCTCGGCGCTGGATGGCATCCGGGAGGCCCTACTTAACCTTATAATTCACACCAGTCCAGCGGCGAAGAAAGCCGAAGTGTTGGAGTCAAGTGACATGCATCACGTGACTATTTATAAAGTTGACTTGCTGGAAACATGACTGTCAGTTTGTTATTGTAGGAGCTGTGGCTTGTTTACTGCATTTTTGATGAAATAAGGTAAGCTATAATTTTTTTGAGATTTGAAATAATGTGTATTTGTTACAAATGCTATAATCAGGTGACCTATTTCTATTGTTTCAGAGCCGTGGAGCTGTTGTGTATGTGACTGCAAGTCAAATTATAACGTTATTAGCTCAAAGAAGATGCACACCAACTATCCTTGAGAACCAACCGAAATATTTAAGCACAGCATTAGCATCAATTCGGAAGGATCCTGGAGAAAGGTGATAGCAGAGACTTCAGGAAGAGGTAGCTTTCAGAGAATGGTGTCAAAACAATAAGATTTTGTCATTTGGGAACTTTTAAAAATGGCGTTCTCTCCATTTGTTATGATTGAAAGTGAAAACCACTTAATGTTTATGTATCAAAGTGATTTTATGGCAGTGCTTGAGCACATTGTAGGTTTCAAAGTGTTAGTTTCTTTGGAAGTTAAAGTAAAGTGTTTCATAAAGGTGTGTATATAGCAACAGTGTCTTTCAAATGGTGAGGTGAAGGAAATCTCAGTAATGATTGGACTAAATTTGAAAATCTGGTGAGTCATTTAAGTCTGTATGAACTATCAGTATGTGATCAGGTAGAGTATATTGCACATGTAATGCAGAGTAAAACCCACTGTGTAACAGGAGGAAGATAAACATATGTGTATAGCTTCTGTTAATGAAACAAAAATATACCCTTGTGATTCACTTATATGTTCATGCACTGTGTTTTTTACTTATCCTGCTGCTTATAGGTTTTTTCTTACATAGTGGTGACCTTAGTTTACCTCATCCCTCTCACTTAAGAAGAATTGTTGCTGGTGTAGGAAGCAACAAATGATGGATTGCCAAAATGTATACTTAAAACAAACACACAGGTTTGTGTAGCTAACATGATCACATAATGGTCAGTCACACCAACTTGATTTATAGGCAAGCAATCACTGCATAATAAAATATACATTTCTCAACACCTGGAATATTAAAGATAACATGCCATCACTGCTATCTGTTCAGTTCACCAGAGAAAGTAGAGTATTTAGCGTATTGTAATGTATTCTTGAATGTCGATGCCATCAGTTTGCCAACTGCCGAGATGGTGAAGTAAGAAATGTCGCTAAACTAGTAATTGTAGTATTTTCCGTTCATTGTAATCCCGAAATTACTCCCATTATTTTACACTAGCTACTGAAAGTTATCACAGCTGCTCATAAATAATTTATTCTCTGCAAAATGGTTGCGCTGTATATTTTTACTTTATGAAGAAAGTATGAACAACTTTTTCCCCATTTAATAAACAACACTTTATTTACCTAGTTATACATAGGTAATTTACAGGTCCTAAACTTCTGAATACACACTTTTACAAATTTACATCACAAAATAATTGGCATTGAACACATATTACTCCTTCAGAATAGCAACACTTTTTTGAGTTACATCACAAAATAATTGGGTTCTGAACTCATATAACTTCCTCTGAATATTAACAGTTTTAAAATTTATCGGAAAATTATGAAAATGTAACATACATAACTCCTGAATACCAACATTTTATAAGTTTACGTCACAAAATAATTAATATTGAACATACATATGCCCTGAATACCGACATTGTTATAAGTTTACATCACAAAATAACTAATATTGAACATACATAACTCCTAAATACTGACACTGTTATGAGTTTACATCACAAAATAATTGATATTGAACATACATAACTCCTAAATACCGACACTGTTCTAAGTTTACGTCACAAAATAATGAATATTGAACATACATATGTCCTGAATACCGACATTGTTATAAGTTTACATCACAAAAGAACTAATATTGAACATACATAGCTCCTAAATACCGACACTGTTATAAGTTTACATCACAAAATAATTGATATTGAACATACATAACTCCTAAATACCAACACTGTTGTAAGTTTACATCACAAAATAATTAATATTGAACATACATAATTCCTAAATGCCGACACTGTTGTAAGTTTACATCACAAAATAATTAATATTGAACATACATAATTCCTAAATGCCGACACTGTTGTAAGTTTACTTCACAAAATAATTAATATTGAACATACATAATTCCTAAATGCCGACACTGTTGTAAGTTTACATCACAAAATAATTGATATTGAACAAACATAACTCCTAAATACCGACACTGTTGTAAGTTTACATCACAAAATAATTGATATTGAACATACATAACTCCTAAATACCGACACTGTTGTAAGTTTACATCACAAAATAATTAATATTGAACATACATATTTCCTAAATGCCGACATTGTTGTAAGTTTACATCACAAAATAATTGATATTGAACATACATAACTCCTAAATACCGACACTGTTGTAAGTTTACATCACAAAATAATTAATATTGAACATACATAATTCCTAAATGCCGACACTGTTGTAAGTTTACATCACAAAATAATTAATATTGAACATACATAACTCCTAAATACCGACACTGTTGTAAGTTTACATCACAAAATAATTAATATTGAACATACATAATTCCTAAATGCCGACACTGTTGTAAGTTTACATCACAAAATAATTAATATTGAACATACATAATTCCTAAATGCCGACACTGTTGTAAGTTTACATCACAAAATAATTAATATTGAACATACATAATTCCTAAATGCCTACACTGTTGTAAGTTTACATCACAAAATAATTAATATTGAACATACATAATTCCTAAATGCCGACACTGTTGTAAGTTTACATCACAAAATAACTAATATTGAACATACATAATTCCTAAATACCGACACTGTTATAAGTTTACATCACAAAATAACTAATATTGAACATACATAACTCTTAAATACCGACACTGTTATAAGTTTACATCACAAAATAATTGATATTGAACATACATAACTCCTAAATACCGACACTGTTATAAGTTTACATCACAAAATAATTGATATTGAACATACATAACTCCTAAATACCGACACTGTTATAAGTTTACATCACAAAATAATTAATATTGAACATACATCATTCCTAAATACCGACACTGTTATAAGTTTACATCACAAAATAACTAATATTGAACATACATAACTCTTAAATACCGACACTGTTATAAGTTTACATCACAAAATAATAACTATAGGCTCGTTCAACACAATCAGTAACAGTAACGATAACCAGAACGAGAAAGTGTGGCGAGTATGCGATGAAATACAGTACTGGACTCTAACAGCTTGTTAGTTTTACTCCCACAATCACAACTCCAGCTTCCCACTGTGTATGTCCTAGAAATAAATAAAAATGCAATGCAATGAATAACAGTATTTATGTAGCCTAAGTAATGAGAGTGTCTAGGGGCTAGGTCATTATCTATTTTCACTTAAAATATAGACAATTTTAAATGGATTATAATCAATTTCAGTGGTTGTAAAAAGTATTTAGGTAGCAAGTTTACGATCTTATTAATCTCGTTATCAGCTTTGGTCTGTGTATGGCATATGTGAAGAACAATTAACATTGATTGATCTAAACTGGTTTAACTATAGAGTATGAGTGGTTTTTTTATGGATTCTCTAACTGCTATGGTTCTCAGCATCCCATTCTGCAGAGAGATCCAAATACATGTGAACCGTAAGCTGTGTTTTTCCACTGTGCACACAGAAACACGTCACCAGCAGCTGATATACACAAGGTCACGAGCATCACTTGCTTTTCTCTCCTCACAATCAGTATTGAGTTGATGCGATATTGTGTGGCTGTATTACTCGTACTACCAGAGTGCTTTATTATTCAGTCCTGTACTTAGTTACAAAGTATATTATTAGCTCAGCATTTGTTTTCTACTGCACGGTGTGTACTTATTTATGATTCGTATGTGTTAACTCAGTCAGCTCGCCAGGTGTATGGTGCACCATTAGTGGAGAAACAGTTGTAGGCTGAATTTTTTCGAATCAACAGTTGATTCCCATACATATGTGAATACAATTTTGCCCCATTTTATTTAGAGAACTGACAGGCACACTGCCTCCGTCGCGCAGTTGGTAGCGCGCTTGCCTCTGGCGCAGAGGACCCGGGTTCGATCCCCGGTACCAGCATAGGGATTTTATCCCCTCTGGGAGGTCTGGTACGGGGTGGACCCAAATAGAATATATCAATATTACACACAGATATATTTTTCTCAGTTAAACCGCCACTCTCAGGTACTGTTAGCTGCAATTTTAATTTTAGTAAATAGTATAATTCAAAATAAATTACACTAGTACTTATTCATGTGAGTTCTCTTGCAGCAAAGATACTGCATGCCCCGTGTCTCTGCTGCCTCCGGTTTTTTAAATTGCTTCCTGTGGGAATTTCGTTTCTTCTTAGTGCTGAAGAGCCGCCTTTGTGGCTCTATTTTTCTTTTCCTTGTCTCTGCTGATTTAGGCAACTCACGTTGGTTGCGAACTGCTGCCATAGTTGAGGTTATTGTTGTTGCACCTCTCTTTAGCACCTCTAGTTCCGCTGTAGTGGAAAGTCCCTTACAGCAGTCTATTATTTTCATAAGTTGTTTGTTCGTTTCTTCACATATAGATGCATTGTCTTTACCAACTTGATGCAGTATGTACTGGATTTCACTTCCACTTGAAAGACCCCTCACAATTTGTAACAAGTTCATTGGAATCCTGAGGATGTTCCAAAGGAAGTTTATGGCCAATTTGCAATTGACACACACTATGTATATGCTTGCACATGTTCCATTTAATGCTGGAATCAACACATGTGCAGGAATATCTGTGAATGCAGGTGTTACATTCACTACATATTAATCTGCATGTGCATTGAACTTCATTATCTTGTACAAAGTAGATCTCGTGCACTTTTGAAGAGGATACTATTTTCCATCCTCTCCTCCTTGATGATCATTTCCTTATTTATTTGTAAGCTAGATTTGTGCCTATTATGAATGTTCCGTATTTTGCTGGTTAGTTTGCCTTTTGTAAGCACAATAAGCCTGTCAAATAGCTTGTCTTTAACAAAGGAGATTAGTGCATCTGCAGCCTTGTCCAGACGTTTCACCTTCTTTCCGTGTATGTATATATATTTAAGTGTGTGATGCATTCGCTCTATATGCATGGCTCTTGAAGCCTCCAAATGATGAGAATTTCAGTTCTTCCAATGTTACACGTCTATCGTGTATCACTTCCAAGTGTTCGTATAAACTACTTTCTGATGTTCCTTCAAAATTGCAAAGGTTGCACTTAAATTGTTTTTGGAGAGGTGCAACGGCATTCACTCTCCCCGGGTGAGCTGTGGAAACGTGACGCCGAAAATGTTGTCTCTGTACCTCCTCCCACACTCAAAGCACATGCATTGTTTATTTTGGCTCACTTCCATATTGCAATACTTACAAATCACTATCGGCGCGTATTTACTTACCTTTCCCTCTCAACTTTCTAAATAGTCACGTGTTGCATGTCACGTGACTCCAACACTTCGGCTTTCTTCGCCGCTGGACCGGTGTGAATTATAAGGTTAAGTGTAGGCCCTTGTCCTCCATCGAGGGGGGGGGGGGACGTTTTGTGCGATACCGAACCGGACCCGCGGTGTGATGCTGGCTGCTTGAAGACATCTCGGCACTTATTAGGGACTTCCACGCGTCTCTGTGGTCTGTCTAGCTGCGAGTCTGATGGCACCCCTTCGGTTCCCTCATTTCATCCCTGCCTCCTGGGGGTAGCCACAATAGATTTGTGTAGGTCGAAGTGACCGAGGTGTCCCCCTCTGGTCCTGTACCCTTTACCCTTTACCTTTAACACCATTGCCTATGGTAACAATTGAAAAAATGTCTGACTATCCATAGGTATTATCCAGTCTTAATGTTACAACAACAAGAAGAATGAAATAAATGCCAGTGATTAGGATTACCAGAACTCGGTCCATCCTATGGACGCGCTTAAGGTTAAGACTGCACGAATGACGTTTTGTAGTTCGGGAGGGCATTGAGAGCCTTGTCTCAGCGTGTAAACATCCATTCACAGTAGGGCACAAAATAAACGTTCCTATTTTCCTCTGCAGGTGTAGTAGGTACACAAACTAACTGCCTAACAGTTGTGAGAACAACTTCAAACTATATTGAATACAACACACTTGCTTACAAATCATTGCACACAATTACAAGGTGCATTCCAGAGTATCGAAAGAAAAAGCACCTCGTACTTTCACTTAAAATAAGTCTGAGTCTAGAGAAGCTGCGTTCCGCAACATTCGACGTGATAAGTGCATAACGGAATAATGGGATATAACACGAACTGGTGATTCGTAGTCATTGTTACAATCTAATAAAACTTTCGAGATGGCGCACATATCTGTAACGACAGTTTTTCTCCACGATATTTTTTAATCTGGCAGCAGACCGGTTCTGAGTCTTGATTAATCCGGCTTTTGCAGTAGTTCTACGACAAACTGAAGAGTCATACTAGCTTATACATCGAACCTTGCAAATGAGATATGGTTTTAGAGAAATCTTCGAAACGTACTTTAGTGAATAGAAAATCCTCCAGTAATCGATCTTACGAGTACAGTTGTCACTGCACTACATTCCTCTAAATTAAATGTATGTATTAAATGTAGTGACTTATAGAGCAGCAGTGCGAATGATACCAATGACCTTTCCTTTGCAATAACTTGCACTTTTGAAGTGCTACCCTACACACCACGGGTCAGACTTAGCTGATAGGTACGTTTTTCTAAAAGTTCAAATATAAGGATGTTTTCACTATTAGGATGTATTCCTCTCTATTGTTTGAGTTGTCTCAGTTCTGAGATATCGCTCGACTTAGGTTGGCGTTTTGCACCTGCGGCTTCTTTTGGCTGCCACGTTCGATGGTGGGTGCAATCCGTGTCCAGCGAAGTCGACTGTGTTGGCTTCCTGAAGTGACTTCTTGACTTTGTAAGCCCTTGCTCTTGGCGGTTAACGCCGCTGCTTGTTTAAATTATCTGGGCTCTTCTGGCTCCTCTATGGGCGTGCTCGATCGTGTTGAAAAGTAAATTATTATTTTTATTTTCAAGGTTATCAGAGTGAAAGGGCGCACAGTTTGGGCGTTACAGTCATATTGTATTTTAAGCTGTTTGCCACACAGAAATAGTTTGCAATAGCTGGTCTGTCGGGGCTCTATATTGTATCCCATTATCTTCAGGGTTTGTATCATTTCTATTATTTTGGGAGTTCCTATTATTGTTATCTGTAGAGCTCATGTTGTTATTGAACTTTTAGATTTTATTCTGTCAATGTTGAGCATATTTGGGTAGGTTTAATACTTCTGTTCTCTGTTATGCTTTGGGAATAATGTTCCGGTCGAACTGGGCAACCGTGTGCATCCATTTGTGAAGGTGTCGTGGGAAACCACAGGACCACATTTCGGTTTGATTAAATTGATATTTTTAACTGACACTGCTTATGTAATTTTCAAATCAATGTGGCTTTCCAAATTTATGAACATACCTTTATTATGCTTGAGTAATGCTACTTAAATGTAGTCCCACTGTAATCATTATAGAGTGCATGTTCTCACAGCTGGTGTTCGCTATGCCGCTCAGCAATGTAGGCCTCCAGATTGCGGTCGCCACGGTACCGTCGAACACGTATGCTGTAGGACACGTTGAAGTGGGACTTGTCCGCAAAGATTATACTTTGCCACTCAGCACGCCAAGGACGGTATTCACGTGGCCATTGCTGTTGGGGGCGTTTGTGGTTTCAGTACAACGGAAGCCGACATAATGGCATTGTGTAATCGGTCCAGTATACAGCAGATGGCGACGAATCGTCGATGCAGACAGATTCACCTCCGTTGAAGTGCTCCAGCGTCGAGCTAACAATGTAGATGAAACAGTGTGGCCCGATGACGATCATCCCGTGCTGTGCTCATATTGCGTGGTTCAGTACCCGTTCTTCGCTGCGAATAGGCCTCTTCTATACAGTGCTTCCACGCTCGCTTCATTGTGATAGCAGCATGCCCTATACGAGCTGAAATGTCAGATATGGCAAACCCGCTTCTCGGAGACCGATCACTCTGCCCTGTTTTTGAACTCACATGCTGATATTGCACTTTTTTGGCATCGACGAGGCATGTTGGCACTTACTTTAATATTTCCACCTTGTTTGACGGCGCTTCACTGATCTTGTCTTGTATGGTCTCACATGAAGCCTCGTTCGCGTTGTATTGTATGTATACTTGCCGTTTCTATCTATCTTTACTCTCTTCTACTTTCAATGATTTTTACTATCTATATGTATGTTTCTCCGTTCAATTTCTCCTTTCTCCCCCGCCTTATATATTCCGCATGTGTTTGTTTGTTTGTGTGTTAGAGGTCTGCACGGGCCGACTTTCTTAGGCCCGGCCCGGCCCGGCGCGGCCCGATTGTGCAATTTTCATTTAAACAAAGTTATCCTGCAGTTATTGAGAATATTATTATTATTATTATTATTATTATTATTATTATTATTATTATTATTATTATTATTATTATTATTATTATTATTATTATTATTATTATTATTATTATTATTATTATTATTATTATTATTATTATTATTATTATTATTATTATTATTATTATTATTATTATTATTATTATTATTATTATTATTATTATTATTATTATTATTATTATTATTATTATTATTATTATTATTATTATTATTATTATTATTATTATTATTATTATTTATTTATTTATTTATTTGCTAAAATCCAATTTTCGTTCAAATATTTACGCTAGTCACTGTTGGGTAAGCACATAAAAAACGTTAGTACATTAATATTGTTTTAAGATCATGATATTGCCTCGTTAAAGTCTTAGAAATAACTTTTTTTCGAAGTTTGAAGAAAAGGTTATTGGTGTGTTTCTAAGGGTTTGTCGGGGCAATATACGATTATAAAACAATATTAATGTACTCAATCTGTTGTAAGCTATCCGCAATTGGCCATAGCAGAAATTAGTTATAATCAGAGGCGGGAAGTTTAGGCATTATAGATCATTAAAATAGGCAGGCAAAAAGACATTATAAATAGTTAAAATAGGCAGAAAAAAGGCATCATAAATACTAAAACAGGCAATAAGAGAAACTATTACAACATTACACTATTCAATAACTGATCGTCATATTTTAAAGAACTTCAACGTTTTAAACGAAGTACTGCCGCGATCTATGTCCCCCATCTCGTTATGATAGGTTGGGGGCGGGGGGGGGGGGCAGAGTTACATCTGGTGCAATGTACTTAAATGTCAGGATTCTTGATGAGACTTTCACAAAGATCTTCCTAATACTGGAAATCCATTTGCCAACATCCAGAAAAAGCATCGTAGCTCTTCTGACACCCTGTGAAAGCCTTGTGCTACGCAGGTCATGTGAAGCATGTTTGGAAATAACATTTGTAACGCTCTTCCAGCCTTTTTGATATATGATGCAGCCAGCGTCACTGATGAAAAGTAAAGCGTCGTATTGAACCTCTTCAGCCCGCAGCAAATTTAATGAACTGGTAAATAACTGCGCAATAGTTGAATTGTTAACTTTCTCAAGACACTCTGTAGTAAGCAGGAATGATTTCATTTATTCATCTTTTGTAGGATCTAATCGTCCAATAGTAAATTGGCTATGAAATGACCTATGGTATCAGTTGACTCGTCGATAGGAATCCAGATCATCTTATTTTTCATTTTAGCTTTAGTTATATTCATTATATCATCGCAACATTCGGTTAAGTAACATTTTCGCAAACTTGACTCGCTAGGTACGGATTGGTAAGTATACTTCTCCAAAAACTGTGATAATGTAGGATTCTGTAGTTTCCAGAAAGGGCACTGAAGAAAGCTACATGAGTCGAATGCAAACTGGGATTTTTGACTCGATGTTGCAATTACTGTTGGAAGCAAAGGAATCTTCTGCCTGTAGCCGTGTTTGATTGTGCCGATATGTTGTGCTATAAAATACTTGTTTTCGTAGTTCACTGACTGCTCGCGTATTTTGCATGTCAGTACTTTACCATCGGTACAAAATATGCGGGATCCAAAAGTATTAAGTATTAATTTACTGCGTAAAGGAACACTGAATTTCTGCATCTTGCTGCTAGCTACAAGAACGTCGCAATGAAAACTGAAAGAAAAACAAAGTTAGACCCGTACCTGCTCGTTATTGCATTTTAAAATAAAAACACGTGGTAATCCAAATGCTTTCTTTATCTATATATTTATTTGCGCGGCAGCACTCATTGTTGCAAAGAAAACAATTAATTGAATGAGGGACGCCTATGTTGTCTGCAACTTAAAGACCATAATATACATTCGGCTAAGTAACTTTCATTGTCACGGTCTAACGGTTGTTGAAATATAATGTACCTGAAGAACATGTTTAATAATTAATAAATAATACATAAATAATGACATAAAGGCAACAAAAAGCATTTATTTTGTAAAATAGACATATTAAAAAGGCAGAAAAAAGGGCAACATAAAACTGTGGCATTTCAGTCACAAAGGTATAATTCGTACAGATTCACTTTCAAACTGAAGATGAATTTGACGCATTTAAAAAGGCATTCCGCCTAAGTTCCGGTCTCTGCTTACAATGATTTCTACGATGGATATGTGCATGCCTGTGCATGTTTTAAATCAAAGTAAACATTAATTATAAGTTATTGGACTAAGGACTCACCATGTTTAATGACCCAAATTGTCGTGCAGAAAGAGAATGGAGTCCACACTCTGGCTGCTCAGGTTAGTTCGACATTCTTGAATAAGTAGCCCTGCTGAACTAAAATTCCTTTCACTACTCGCACTGATGCTGGAATACACAAAAACTGTTTCGCTACCTTTGATAAATATGGAAATTCCTGTGCCTGAGTTTTCCACCATTCCAAGAGATCTTCTATATTCACTGAACCGCAATTTTGCTTTAAGTATTTCAGCACGTCATCATCGGTCTCACTTTGCTTTGCATTGTCTTCATCTTCAAAGCAAGAAAAATCCATTACTTTCTGCCTTTTGAAAGGTACATGAGAACCGGTGTGTTTATCTTCAGTTAGTATAGTCTGTTACGAAGAAGATGGTTCTTGAGATGACAAATTCTGTTCTTCAGCTTTCAACTTATGTATTAAGGAATGCACTTCCGTCTTTATATTTTCTTTCTCAGAGTGTTGAAGCATTCTCAATTGGCGGAAATTAGGCCATAGAAAGCAAGCAATTTTATGGAAACTGTTAACAACAAACTTATCTTCAAGCAGATTTAATGCAATATGTTTCAACTGCAGAGCATCATCTGTGTCAGTGGGATCATTGTGTGAGAGGTGTCTCAATAAACGGGCGGCGCCATGGCCGAGCGGTTAACGCGCTCGCCTACCACCTAGGCGGTTCGGGTTCGATCCCAGGGACCCGCATGTGGTATTCGTGGTGGACGAAGCGGCGTCAGGGCGGGTTTTCTCCGGGTGCTTCGGTTTCCCCCGCCATCTCATTCCACCGGTGCTCCATCTTCATTCCATGTATCATCAGTGTCACCGCCTGCGGTGCCGTAGTAGTAAAAGCGGGCGTTAAACACTACTACAACAATCTCAATAAACTGGACCGCAGTGGCAAAACAAGTGGCAATGTGGGATATGTGTCGGCCTCTAGCTGGAGAGAAGCTTCCTTGAATGGTTCTAGAAAGTTTATAAGCATTTTCAGTGTCTCTTGCTGAACATGTGACATTCTTTCTTCCTCTTGTCGCTCTATTAGAATATTTTCAATATCACTGTAATTTGCATCAAATGACTTGTACATGTCAACCCTACTGTACCATCTAGTTTCAGTTTCTTGGTGAAGGGTAGTTTTCAATTGTTGCGTTAGTCCTATGTGTTTCATGTATCTCACCACTTCCTTAATCTGGTTTGTCAGTATTTCTACATGTGAAAGTCGTTGCTCCGAAAGCTCTTTTTTGAATGTATTTCTCTGTACTGTATTCAGCAGATGAGAAGAAGAGTTTAATCTGGTACAGCTCTGAAGGGCACTCACTATGTTACTACCCTGGTCCGTCACGAACACTAATCGAGACAAGCAGCCTTGTCGTAACCCCATCGACGTTAATTTTTTGTTGAGTTCTAATCTTATGTTTGTTGCTGTTTTGCGATCATGCATAAATTCTACTGTAAAAAGCACTTTGCTGCACAAAGTCCAATTTGAGTCAACTAAATGAACAGTGAGAGTAATATATGAAATATGTTTGTATTCATCAGACCATATTGTATCTGTTGTGGCGGCACACTCTCTTCTATCCATCATCATTTGCACTGTAGGAATGAGTGATTTTCGCAACATTTCAGCTTCTTTCACTGCGCTGCGAGATACTGTAGTAGGATGGGCAGCAAGTCCTTCGCATTCACATTACCATATTTAGCACCAATGTTAATCAAAATCTGAGAGTACTCCAGGAATCCTGCACATTTTACAATATCAAAAGGTCTTAAGTCTTTGCAACAAAGACAAACACATGCTTTAGTCACTTCATCTTTAGACGTTTGAGGAAGCCGAGACTGAGACTGCATAAAAAAGTTCTGAATTTTACTTTGCCCAGTGGAAGTTTTACACGAATGTCGGTTTAAATGAGAACTTCCAGTCTTTGAAGCAGAGTAGCTTAAGATAGCATGGCACTTCCTACACTGAACTGCACCAATTTTTTCGTGACTGTCCCATTTTTGTATTTCTCGAAACTTCTTCCAAATGTCACTTTTACCACGTGTATTTTCCACTAAGGCATACTCCCCTCGTTGCAATCTAGCCCTGATTTCTTCAGTGTTCATTTTGTTTTGTGCACTGGTTAATTACCGGCGAAAAAAACTCACGTATTTGTATATGCACGTGTGTACGATCGGATAAACTCTCATACTGTTGAGTTGAAAAAATATCACCAGACAAGTATTTACTAAAAGGGAAATATGAGTTGTATAGAAGTCAGAAGAATGACGTAATAGTCAGCAACGATATCAGTGCAATTGGTGACAAGAGTCACTAAACATATATGTACGTCACAAGTAGATAGGGTTTCTGAGGTACAGTCGCGTAAAGAAAATATCACCCATTCCAGGATTCCTGCAATGAGGCGTGCTAACGATGTAAACAAAGTAACACCAGCAGTTTAAAATTACTGTCTACAAGACAGTTGAACTGTAAGTAGTGCCAGTGCTGCTACAATATTATATAGTATGGTTTCCAAAGTCTCTAATAAACATAATTCATTAATAATATGATCATAACACTGAAAGTATGATCATAATTTTATTGCTTTGTTTTATGCAGCAATATATTACTTAATTTTTTTTTAAATTTTCTTAGAAATGCACAGTTTTTTATTCATTGACTCATTGCTGCTGGTGTTTGTTTTGATCTTAATAACAATGAAATAATTCACATTTAATTCTTATCAATTCAATAGCACGGCTTCTTTTGAGATCAGCTTCTAACAGTACTACAAAATAAATATTATTGGCAGAGACAAAGAAAGCTTTCCGACAATGCAATCGGCGAAGCTACAATAAAAAGGTATCTCACAACGTCACGTTTCCGTGTTATCAAAGCTGCCACAATAAACTTAAAGCACAGAGAACTTTGTGCCATTGTTGGACAGTTGGGCCATAGTAACAAATTTGATATAGTAACAGCACTCAGCACTCGTAGCAAAAGGTGAATCCTACCACCATTTCAACGAAAAGTCCCTCCAATGTCTTAGGTTACCAGTATCAAATGCTGACGAGATATTTTTTTCTACACATAACTAGGTTGTAACAGACAGAAGGGCTATGAAAAATGAAAGTGTCACAATTTGGCGATGCTGACTGATGGGCAATGACCATGATGTATGATATATGCAGTGATTCATGTCATGATAATAATAAAATAAAGTTTCAATTAGGAGAAATGCTGAACAATAATGATGCAGTAACATTACTACAGCGTCAGCCTCAAAACAAACTCTTATTTTATCAGTATAAACATTGATGTTGTGTTTACACTTTACAAAGCAGGAGGAAACATGCGTCATAGCAGTATAAAATAATCAAATACGCCTTGGCTTCGAGATAAGAGTGTAAGATTGTATACGTGCAATGAGTGAAAGGATTGAATTGCAGCCGAGTAGTGAGAAATAATATAGTTGCAAACCCTCTCATTCTGTGCTTTGACTAGCATCAGTAGCAGCATTTCAAACGTGTCAGCAGAATAGTCATATAGAATTCCAAGTAAAGAAATTCTGCGGTAATTGTGCTATTCTCTCCATTTCAACATAGGTGACCGAGAAATATGATCAATATGATCATTTTTTGCGCCCTAAGTGAATGTACCACTGAAATTTAGCACAAATCTCGCAAAACTTTACATTTGTATTGCATGACTATAAATACTAGGGGCCTCAAATTCAAAATGTGTTTTGAGTTTTTATATTACAAATACTTGTAGTTACATAATGTACCCTAAAAATGCAGAATTACAATGTTTTTCATTTATAAATTTAAGGTTTTTGAAAATTATGTTTTCACCATATTCGCTTTTTGAAACGAAAACTACAATCGATCGCGATGCAGTTTTCATGCAATTCTTCGCATCATTCCCAAAACACGATCAAGTACATCTGTCATATGCTTTTTTTTTCTTTTGAACGCTTTTGAGTTACTAAAGAAACTTGCAGCTTAGAAAACTTTATACTACTAGAAGTTTCAAGCGATAAAATTTAAAAATTATTGTGTTTTGAGCTGAGGCTAATAAAACAAATTTATATGGCAGATTTGTACATTAGAATCAGATAAATATAATAGAACCTTAAAACTAGGCATTTTTTTAATTTCGTCGTGTAGAGCACCTGGCCTAACATAATAAAATCCGGATTCAACATTTCGTAACTCGGAAACTGAAGGATATATCACACTAAAATTCAAAACCCTCTAATGCTGGTATAAGACAGCATTGAAAATAAATTTTCAGCTAACTTGGCTGAAAAATTTAAAAAATCCATTTTCAGTTGTTTATTCCCTTAATTTTCAGGCCCGAGCCCGGCCCTAGTCCAGCCCGAGGCCTACAAACATTTTTCAAATTAGGCCCGAGCCCGTGCAGACCTCTAGTGTGTGTGTGTGTGTGTGACTGTGTCTGTGTCTGAGTGTGTGTGTGTGTGTGAGAGAGAGAGAGAGAGAGAGAGAGAGAGAGAGAGAGAGAGAGAGAGATCCCCATTACACCTTCATGTTAACTTGATTTATGCCGGGAAATATTCTTATTATGAAATTACAATTATAGCAAGCCTACCTATTTTGTACGTATTCTGCAGCTTTATCCCCTGCTATATGTTCATGCTGTTAATACGTACATCCGTGTTATGTTATAGGTTTATCATCCATCATCGAATGGTTAACTTGAAATATTTCTTTGGCATCACACTCACTAAAGTACTGCCCTTATTGTATCTGTATTTGGATTGTGTGATCAATATGTTTCACTTTCCTTCCAAGTGACGATTGCGATTTTGTCCCTTGAACGGCAATTTCGGTCCACTGAGACCAAGTGGTCTGGTGATGCCAGTGATAATGTAATAAGCATAATAGCCTGCAAGAGGTGCAAAAGAGGTAGCGTTTCGAAAACGTCATGGTAGGCAGAGTGCCATAGGTCACGTGGGGATTGTCGCTTAGTCACCCCTGATTGGATCATTTCCTCCTACAATACCACAGTCGAAGTAAAGTAAACGAGCAACATAGAATGGCGGCAAGGTAGCAGTTGAAGTTTTTCTATAATACGTACAGCGTTGGGCAGATAATCACATTTATTTGAAGCAGGCTTCAAATGAAACAAGACTATTAAATAAATGCGTGCTGCATTTATCTACGTAATACATCTTGGAAGTGTCCTCTACGTGTATCTAGACACTTCTATACACGTCTGCACAACTTCGTAGAAACACGTGTCAATTCCTCGTGGGTTAGTACGGATGCCAGGATTTACCTCTCTCGTCCAATCGTGTTACAAACACATCGCGCAACGATTAGTCGATTGGACGAGATAGCGTTGTGAGTGAATCAGCTAGCTGTCATGTTCCAGGTTATTTCTCGCCAACTGCAGTTTGGAATAAATTTGATCTAAAAGGTCAAATAGACATCTGTGTTGACTGTGGTGTTGAAGAATATTAGACTCACAATGCGTTTTGCAATCACAGGGCACCGTTCGAGGTTGCTTGAAAAACAGGTTGGAATTTTGTGTACTCAAATACCTACTGTTCTGGGAGTTTACAAGTTCCGGCAGACGAAAGAAAGTCTCATCACTCATGATAAACATCAGTGACCATCTGTGACCATGTTTAACAACCAATGGCAAAAATTTACGTGTTTATCCCTAAAAGACTCCCACAGTTGTCGTGCATCTGCTACTTACGGTTTTAATTTAAAATACTTTTAACACAGTGTTGAGGCAATCTCTTTATAGACTTTCAAGAACTCATAATCAGCATTTCATTGATTCGCGCAGTAAATGAGGTTTCCGGACAGAAGGCGTTCTATTCCTTGTTTAGTAGGTAGGAGGGTAGAGGGGCGCAGGATGTAGGCGTTTGAGGCTGACTCTAGGGATAATGTTTAAGGCCTATAGCAGTGCATGTATGTTTATGAGAGTCCATGGTAGTTGAGTATGTCGTTCACTATATCGATGCAAACCGCCTAACGCAAGAGATTTCTATCTTGATTGAATATATTACCCCAACATGACACCTCGCCCCACATAGTGGCGCTAACCTAACCTAACCTAACCTAACCTAACCTAGCTCCTACTCGTTTTACTAGACCTTTCATAATTTAACCTAACCTGAGCCCCATACGTCTACTCGTCTAACCTAACCTTCATCCTTATTGCTCAACCTAAACCCTACTCATTTTTCTCTACACTTTCAAATTTAACCTAACCTAAGCTCCATACTTCTACTCGTCTAACCTAACCTAACCTAACCTAACCTAGCCTAACACCTCATCTAATGATTTATTCTTCATCCCTATTGCTCAACCTAAACCCTACTCCTTTTACTTGGTCTTTCAAATTTAACCTAACCTAAGCTCCATACTTCTACTGGTCTAACCTAACCTAACACCTCTTCTAATGATTTATTCTTCATCCCTATTGCTCAACCCAAACCCTACTACTTTTACTCGATCTTTCAAATTTAACCTACTCTAAGCCCCATACTTCTACTTGTCTAACCTAACCTAACGTTACCTAACCTAAGTGAGCATAAACCTTCCTATTTATTAAGATATTTTAACCTAACTTAACCTGTTTTATTCCTAGTTTGCCTCAGCGTTCTATTCTTCTATAACCTATTCTAACCTCCACACCGTACCGTTTCAGGCTTAGACATTTCGCATTCGTATGCAGATGTTTTTCAGCAACTTTAGACACTTTGAAACTATTAGACCCTAACGTGTGAACCCTAAGCATTTTCTAAACATTTCTCAGTATGTTAATACTATTTAGGAGCTTGGTAGGTATTCTAGCCACCTTTGTAGTATTCTGGACAGTTTTGCGAATTTTGAAGCTTTTGTGATAATTTTTCGGTGTTTTCACGTCTTTAACATCTATTGATACTTTTAATGAGCGTGTAGACCCCTTTTAACGATTTGTTATGCTTTCACGCTCAAGTTTCTCCTTTTGTAAAAAGTGTGACGTTCACGCCTAAAGCATTGCTTACGGTCTTTCTAAGACTAACCTAACTCAACCACAAACCTCCTTAGAGATATTTGTCATCCTTATTTGACCTTATTCATGCTTCTTCTACACCCCTCTCTTTCTTAAACTAACATTAGAAGACCTTTCAAACTTGTTATTCAACTAGCTATTGTCAACATATTTGAACACTGCTCCAGTATGCTATGCATCTTAACCTAATTTAGCGATTCTTTTGTATAGTTCTGTATGTTCTAATGGTAAAAGGTCAAACGCTGCTTACTTTCCTCCTAAGACTATCCTAATATAACCTAACCTAACCAACCACCTCCAACACCAGCACCACCATAACCTGCACGACCACAAGCATCGCAGCACCCCCACCTTAGCCATCACCACCACCGCCATATCCTACACCACCACCACAACCACCACCGCCACCACCACCATCATCATGACCAGCGCCACCATAACGAGCACCACCACCACTACCACCGCAACCTCCACCACCACCACCACCAACACCACCACCACCACCACCACCACCACCACCCTAACCTAACCCAACAAAAAAAAACCATCATCACCAGCGGCGCTATAACTTGCAAGACCACAATCATCTCCAGCACCAACACCTCCACCATCACCAGCGCCACAATAACCTTACATCACCATCATCACCAGCGTAACCATATCCTGCACCACCGTCATATTCTGCACCTATTGTATATAGTATGTTTGACATTTTCTCCATATCTAACCCGAGGTAACCTACATTTCTTTTGGAGTATTATTTACAGCTTTAGTCTGCTTTGATTTCTCTCCCTCCTTTATAGGGCTTTTAAACTCCCACTAGATGTCCGAACCATTGATGTTGAAGTTCTTGTTAGAGCTACCTTTGCCCTCTGTCACAGAATTGTATACAACTGTATGACTCTTTTGCTTGGTTCTGTATGTTCTGGCGGTAACGTCTCGAACACGACATGCAGTTTTCTAAGTCTAACCCTACCTATTATGATATAACCTGCTTTTAAATGTTCTTTATAACTTTATTCAACATTGTATTTTTAACTCTTTATAGAGCTTTAAACTGTCACTAAAAGGTGTTCTACTCGCTGATGTTGAAGCAGTTATAGCTGAGTATTTTTAAGAGATATTCAGCAATGTCTTTGATAGTATTTTAACACAAACTCCGGGTTATATAAAATTAATCAGGGTATACTTACTTTAACGTAGTAGGGTAGACGCCTCTCCTCTTTTATCCGGGCTGGAGACCAGCACTAGAGTTAAAGTATAGTGGCAGAGTTAACGCCCCCTTTTATAATTTCTATTTTTATTCTTCATTCTTCGACAAGCATCATGGGAAGCACGGAGAAGCCAGGTGAGGATTTTTTTATTTTTTCTTCCTTCTTCGTCAGACATCATTGGAGGCGTGGAGGAGTCAGTTGATTAAATTTTCATTTTCTACAGGAGACATAACGGAGAAAATAATTATCTTGAGATCTAAGTTGCATTCTCTTACGCATGGGCTGCGACGCTGTAATGCCCGTACGCATACGTTGATACTCCATCCTCTGCAATTACTCTCTTGTCATCATGAGGCGACAGAGCTATTTTATTAGATTCAACTGTAGAAACATTATGATGTTGGGATAGGATTAAGTTCATAGGGGTTCTTACGATTTTCAAGGTTTTAAGGCACCCCATGTAGCTATCGAAGCTGATGTATTGCTTAATGGCGCTATGTTTTATGCCTTTGATCTTTTTTATCACAGAGCTATCAATATCGAGAGCATACATTTTAGGTCTGAGACCAACGAAACGGCGAATGAATTTACCACTCGTTTCATCTTTAAACTTTTCTAACACTTTCTTGTTTTGTGCAGAATCGCATATATGGTTAGCAGGGTAGTCCGCTGTGTCCAGATCTTCAAGCATGTGTAATTTATCGTGGTATATCTCAGCTGTAGTCACTCGATGGATGAAGGAATCTGTATCCGTATACAACAGTTTAAGATTCCCAGCTCCATAATATGGAAGTAACACATCGTATTGATATGAATACATTAGTGTCTTGGAAATGTCTAGTACACTCATTCCAATGTATATAGGCTTGTTGAACACTATTTTACGTGAAGCCATATGAACAGCTGCAAGATTAGGACCGTATATGGTTCGATCGATAAATGTAGGCTTGGCTACCAGATTTTCTAATGTTTTGCAGTTTGACACAAGACGTATATCCATACGATTGCGAATATTTTCCATAGCTTTTCCAAACATCGCATTATTGAAAAGTTTGTACAAATCCTTCTCGAAATCGTTTCTTGCTTGCTGTCGTAGGCGATTATTAAATTCGACGTAAGGCTTTAACCAACAAGATTGACGGAATTTTAGTGCTCGATGAATCTTTACTAGTCGTAGACCATGACTAAGAGCCTGTTTCAAGGCCATGTAATGTACCACATACTTCTTTCGGGATCCAATATGGGCAATTAGTTTCTTTGGAGACGATTCCCCTGGTTTCATACTCTCAGACAAAAAGGGTAAATCATTATGAAGTTCACGCAGCTCTGCAGGATATTCCATGTCAACCTCCAAGATATATCCAAAGGAATCATTCCCCTTCAAGGAGCCGAGATGTATATCTTCAGGAGAAACCCACGTAAATCCACCATAAGGAAGGGCGTGACGAGGTCTGCACGGGCTCGGGCCTAATTTGAAAAATGCTTGTCGGGCTCGGGCCGGGCTCGGGCTGGACTAGGACGGGCTCGAGCCGGGCTCGGGAATGAAAATTAAGGAAATAAACAACTGAAAATGGATTTTTAAACTTTTTCTGCCAAGTTAGCTGAAAATTTATTTTCAATGCTGTCTTATACCAGCATTAGAGGGTTTTGAATTTTAGTGTGATATATCCTTCAGTTTCCGAGTTACGAAATGTTGAATCCGAATTTTATTATGTTATGCCAAGAGCTCTACACGACGAAATTAAAAAACAAAATGCCTATTTTTAAGGTTCTATTATATTTATCGGATTATAATGTACAAATCTGCCATACAAATTTGTTTTATTAGCCTCATCTCAAAAGACAATAGTTTTTAAATTTTGTCGCTTGAAATTTCTAGTATAAAGTTTTCTAAGCTGCAAGTTTCTTTAGTAACTCAAAAGAGTTCAAAAGAAAAAGAAAGTATATGTCAGATGTACTTGATTTTGTTTTGAGAATGATGCGAAGAATTGCATGAAAACTGCATCGCGATCGATTGCAGTTTTCATTTCAAAAAGTGAATATCGTGAAAACATAATTTTCAGAAACCTTAAATTTTAAAATGAAAAACAATGTAATTCTGCATTTTTAGGGTACATTATGTAACTACAAGTATTTGTAATATAAAAACTCAAAACACATTTTGAATTTAAGGTCCCTAGTATTTTTAAAGTCATGCAAAAGAAATGTAAAGTTTTGCGAGATTTGTGCTAAATTCCAGTGGTACATTTACTTAGGAGGCCAAAAATCACCATATTTCTCGGTCACCTATGTTGAAATGGAGAGAATAGCACAATTACCGCAGCATTTCTTTACTTGGAATTCTAAATGATTATTGTGCTGACACGTTTCAAATGCTGCTACTGATGCTAGTCAAAGCACAGAATGAGAGGTTTTGCAACTCATATATTATTTCTCACTACTCGGCTGCAATTCAATGCTTTCACTCATTGCACGTATGCAATCTTACACTCTTATCACGAACCCAAGGCGTATTTGATTATTTTACACTGCTCGTGACGTATGTTTCCTCCTGCTTTGTAAAGTGTAAACAGCATCAATGTTTATACTGATACAATAAGAGTTTGTTTTGTGGCTGACGCTGTAGTAATGTTACTGCATCATTATTGTTCAGCATTTCTCCAAATTAAAACTTTATTTTATTATTATCATCACATGAATCACTACATATGTATATCATACATCAGGTCATTGCCCATCAGTCAGCATCGCCAAATTGTGACACTTTCATTTTTCATAGCCCTTCTGTCTGTTACAACCTAGTTATGTGTAGAAAAAAATATCTCGTCAGCATTTGATACTGGTAACCTAAGACATTGGAGGGACTTTTCGTTGAAATGGTGGTAGGATTCACCTTTTGCTACGAGTGCTGAGTGCTGTTACTATATCAAATTTGTTACTATAGCCCAACTGTCCAACAATGGCACAAAGTTCTCTGTGCTTTAAGTTTATTGTGGCAGCTTTGATAACACGGAAACGTGACGTTGTGAGATACCTTTTTATTGTAGCTTCGCCGATTGCATTGTCGGAAAGCTTTCTTTGTCTCTGCCAATAATATTTATTTTGTAGTACTGTTAGAAGCTGATCTCAAAAGAAGCCGTGCTATTGAATTGATAAGAATTAAATGTGAATTATTTCATTGTTATTAAGATCAAAACAAACACCAGCAGCAATGAGTCAATGAATAAAAAACTGTGCATTTCTAAGAAAATTTAAAAAAAAATTAAGTAATATATTGCTGCATAAAACAAAGCAATAAAATTATGATCATACTTTCAGTGTTATGATCATATTATTAATGAATTATGTTTATTAGAGACTTTGGAAACCATACTATATAATATTGTAGCAGCACTGGCACTACACACAGTTCAACTGTCTTGTAGACAGTAATTTTAAACTGCTGGTGTTACTCTGTTTACATCGTTAGCACGCCTCATTGCAGGAATCCTGGAATGGGTGATATTTTCTTTACGCGACTGTACCTCCGAAACCCTACCTACTTGTGACGTACATATATGTTTAGTGACTCTTGTCACCAATTGCACTGATATCGTTGCTGACTATTACGTCATTCTTCTGACTTCTATACAACTCATATTTCCCTTTTAGTAAATACTTGTCTGGTGATATTTTTTCAACTCAACAGTATGAGAGTTTATCCGATCGTACACACGTGCATATACAAATACGTGAGTTTTTTCGCCGTTAATTAACCAGTGCACACAACAAAATGAACACTGAAGAAATCAGGGCTAGATTGCAACGAGGGGAGTATGCCTTAGTGGAAAATACACGTGGTAAAAGTGACATTTGGAAGAAGTTTCGAGAAATACAAAAATGGGACTGTCACGAAAAAATTGGTGCAGTTCAGTGTAGGAAGTGCCATGCTATCTTAAGCTACTCTGCTTCAAAGACTGGAAGTTCTCATTTAAACCGACATTCGTGTAAAACTTCCACTGGGCAAAGTAAAATTCAGAACTTTTTTATGCAGTCTCAGTCTCGGCTTCCTCAAACGTCTAAAGATGAAGTGACTAAAGCATGTGTTTGTCTTTGTTGCAAAGACTTAAGACCTTTTGATATTGTAAAAGGTGCAGGATTCCTGGAGTACTCTCAGATTTTGATTAACATTGGTGCTAAATATGGTAATGTGAATGCGAAGGACTTGCTGCCCATCCTACTACAGTATCTCGCAGCGCAGTGAAAGAAGCTGAAATGTTGCGAAAATCACTCATTCCTACAGTGCAAATGATGATGGATAGAAGAGAGTGTGCCGCCACAACAGATACAATATGGTCTGATGAATACAAACATATTTCATATATTACTCTCACTGTTCATTTAGTTGACTCAAATTGGACTTTGTGCAGCAAAGTGCTTTTTACAGTAGAATTTATGCATGATCGCAAAACAGCAACAAACATAAGATTAGAACTCAACAAAAAATTAACGTCGATGGGGTTACGACAAGGCTGCTTGTCTCGATTAGTGTTCGTGACGGACCAGGGTAGTAACATAGTGAGTGCCCTTCAGAGCTGTAGGTACCAGATTAAACTGTTCTTCTCATCTGCTGAATAAAGTACAGAGAAATACATTCAAAAAAGAGCTTTTGGAGCAACGACTTTCACATGTAGAAATACTGACAAACCAGATTAAGGAAGTGGTGAGATACATGAAACACATAAGACTAACGCAACAATTGAAAACTACCCTTCACCAAGAAACTGAAACTAGATGGTACAGTAGGTTGACATGTGCAAGTCATTTGATGCAAATTACAATGATATTGAAAATATTCTAATAGAGCGACAAGAGGAAGAAAGAATGTCACATGTTCAGCAAGAGACACTGAAAATGCTTATAAACTTTCTAGAACCATTCAAGGAAGCTTCTCTCCAGCTAGAGGCCGACACATATCCCATATTGCCACTTGTTTTGCCACTGCGGTCCAGTTTATTGAGACACCTCTCACACAATGATCCCACTGACACAGATGATGCTCTGCAGTTGAAACATATTGCACTAAATCTGCTTGAAGATAAGTTTGTTGTTAACAGTTTCCATAAAATTGCTTGCTTTCTATGGGCTAATTTCCGCCAATTGAGAATGCTTCAACACTCTGAGAAAGAAGATATAAAGACGGAAGTGCATTCCTTAATACATAAGTGGAAACCTGAAGAACAGAATTTGTCATCTCAGGAACTATCTTCTTCAAAACAGACTATACTAACTGAAGATAAACACACCGGTTCTCATGTACCTGTCAAAAGGCAGAAAGTAATGGATTTTTCTTGCTTTGAAGATGAAGACAATGCAAAGCAAAGTGAGACTGATGAGGAAGTGCCGAAATACTTAAAGCAAAATTGCGGTTCAGTGAATATAGATCTATTGGAATGATGGAAAACTCATGCACAGGAATTTCCATATTTATCAAAGGTAGCGAAACAGTTTTTGTGTATTCCAGCATCAAGTGCGAGCAGTGAAAGGAAGTTTAGTGCAGCAGGGCTACTTACTCAAGAACGTCGAAGTAACCTGAACAGCCAGAGTGTGGATTCCATTCTCTTTCTGCACGACAATTTGGGTCATTAAACATGGTGAGTCCTTAGTCCAATAACTTATAATTAATGTTTACTTTGATTTAAAACATGCACAGGCATGCACATATCCGTCGTAGAAATCATTATAAGCAGAGACCGGAACTTAGGCGGAATGCCTTTTTAAATGCGTCAAATTTATCTTCAGTTTCAAAGTGAATCTGTACGAATTATACCTTTGTGACTGAAATGCCACAGTTTTATGTTGGCTTTTCCTGCCTTTTTAGTATGTCTATTTTACAAAATAAATGCTTTTTGTTGCCTTTATGTCATTATTTATGTAATATTTATTAATTATTAAACATTTTCTTCAGGTACATTATATTTCAACAACCGTTAGACCGTGACAATGAAAGTTACTTCGCCGAATGTATATTATTGTCTTTAAGTTGCAGGCGTCCCTCATTCAGTTCATTATTTTAATGTACTAACGTTATTTATGCAGGTACCCAACATTCGCTAGCGTAAATATTTGCACGAAAATTGGATTTTAGCAAATAAATAAATAAATAATAATAATAATAATAATAATAATAATAATAATAATAATAATAATAATAATAATAATAATAATAATAATAATAATAATAATAATAATAATAATAATAATAATAATAATAATAATAATAATAATAATAATAATAATAATAATAATAATAATAATAATAATAATAATAATAATAATAATAATAATAATAATAATAATAATAATAATAATAATAATAATAATAATAATAATAATAATAATAATAATAATAATAATAATAATAATAATAATAATAATAATAATAATAATAATAATAATAATAATAATAATAATCTCAACAACTGCAGGATAATTTTGTTTAAAAGAAAATTGCACAAACGGGCTCGGGCCGGGCCCGGGCCATGGCCTATACACTATTCTCGGGCTCGGGCCGGGCCCGGGCCATGGCGTATAGACTACTCTCGGGCTCGGGCCGGGCCAGGGCTTCGTTGGTACCGGGCCAGGCCGGGCCGGGCCTAAGAAAGTCGGCCCGTGCAGACCTCTCTGACACATTGCCCAGCCGTATTGGTTATTGGCGTCTTCGTACGTAATAAAATGAGAGAGTTTACAAGGATCATACTGCTCCATATAGATGTTGTTAGCTTCCGCATACCGGTGAGAAACCTGGCATAACCCTCCTTTATACCAGATTCAACCATGAGTAGCTGATCGTAATCAAGAAGCAATTCCAACTCGATTCCAGTATACAGCAGCATAGCATCCCATGTAAGTCCCGGAGAGGTAAAATAATGTGCAGGATGCACTTTATGACTTTTCAGGGTTTGGTCTCTAAATGTCTCGAAGACATCTGCTAGGAGAAGAACATCTGAAACTAAGTACAGATCACTGTACTCACCAAGGTTTAGGACCTTCAAGTGCTTCCACACGTTTAGAGCGTGATCATAGTCCTCACTGCTGATTACTTCGCTGTTTAATCTGTTGTAGAAGGAGTCCCTAGGAGGCAAACATGTGTCGTTCAGGGCATCCCACGATGTTACATAATCATAGGGAAATACCCCCTTACATGTCATCAAACCAATATTCTCTTCTCCGAAGTACTTTGCTGTTTCAGGATACGTTTCAAGGTTCTTTGCAAGCTTCTCCAAGCTCGTATAGAGAAAGCGGAAAGTATCGACAAATCTGAGTTTTATATCCCCAACATACTTGGAGAATGATATATAAGTTTCCTCTGAATTTGGTATAACCTCTATTCTTTCGCTAGTACACCCTAGCTGCTTAACAATGAAATGAGTCATACCCACTCAGGTTATGCATGAAGACAGGTATATAATTAGGTGTTTTACAAGCCAGGTTACATTTATTGTGTAATGATCCTCTGTACGCCCCGGACACATGATCGTGATCGCGAACCTTCCAATTATCTTCTGTAAATTCATATCCACACAGGTAGCATATTGTAGAAGCATCGAATGATTCTTGTTCTTCAGCTGTAAGATTAAGAGGTTTAGCAGATTTGTCTAAGTCGCTTATTTTATTTGCCAGATCCATCAGGCATTCCATAAACCTCTGTGCAGCGTCAGGCGCTCGGTAAACATATGGTTCAGTAGGAAGGGTTGTTTCTAGTTGTTCAACACTGGACGAAGGCTTCACATAAACACAGAAGCTCATGGGAGAATCACTTTGATAGGGAGTTGTGTAGGAGGTCTCAGGGTTAGAGGAGCAGGTATGGAGAGGGGTGAGAATGCATTCAACATCGGCGTAAATAACATAAGGAAGTTTCAACATCCTCTCAACATTCTTGAATTTAACGATAGAGTTATCCTTTGTAGGCATAACGCATCTAGCAATACCATGTTGTCTACATATTTCTCGGTGCTCTTCTAATTTTTTCATTCCACTTTGCCCGTATCGGTCATCAAAATGGCTGAAACATCTTTTACATACATAAATTTGACCATCATGTTTAGTTTTCTGCTGACGAATAAGTCTCTCAAAATCCTTTATATACACATAGTGATATCTGTCAGTAGCATTACTCAACAGAAGGAGATCGCGTTGATCATCTAATTCTTCATCAATCACCTTTATTGGAAACACTTCATGTTTATCATCCACTCCAAATACATTTATGGATATATTATTGAGTTTTCCAAATTTAGTGATTTCACCCAAGCTCGTAGGAAATGAGACGCATGAGAAATCGTATTTTTCTTGGAGATCCTTGTACTTGCTAACACGCTGAGGATCCTTTCGAATGAACTTTGCTAGAATAGCGTACATAAAGCATTTCTCATCCTTGTAGTTCTGAGGGTTTATACAGGCTTTTCTTGCATCCAAAGATGACGGTAGAGGAATATAACTGCTCCCTCGAAGAAGATTATACTTGTTAATACGTAGTCGAATGCCATCAACTGCCAGTAGAGCCCAATTACTACCTTTCAGCTTACTTTCCTCCATTTCAGCAAGAAGCTTCTCAAATTCTTTTTTCCAAGATGGCATCCAAGTCACTATCTAAAAACACGGCATGATTACGCGTTTTGAAGGCTTTGTTAGTGATATCCCCCACAGCATTCACAAACTTACATTCAGCCATAATGTTAACCTTCAAACTTTTATGAACCCGCGGCTCCTGAACAGCATGAATTATGCGCTGCTTCACCTGCTGCAGGTATGAATTTAGATCCTGACTTGCTGGAAATTGGATGTTTCATATTCTACAGCATCATCTTCATCAGGAGACATTAACAATAATTTATGCCTAGTAGGTTCGAATTTGACTTTCTTGGCATCTATAGCCCTGTCACAGCGTCCTTCATGCACATCCCTTTGAGTTTCAGTACCGTAAACATCACCATAATGTTTACACTCGAAAAACTCACCACATATCAGCTCATGCCTCTTCTTATGGTAGTCGCGTAGAAAACTCTTCACATTTGCTACGCCTATAATCTGGTATAGCATTCAGAACCGATTCCATCACTCCACCACTCCACATCTTTATAATATGTGGCGCAACACTTGTAAATGACATAAATCAATAAATGCTTATAGCACTTTCGACTGACTCGCCTCGATAACTTATCAAAGCTATTGAACGGTAATCTCGCTAAGAGAAGCTGATGTGCTCGACTCGAAGGATAATTACTGAATAACTATCTATGCTCAGGCAAACGCTACTTATTCTGAAAGCACACATCTCTCAGGGAACTATATGACTCAAAATCGCGCTTGTGGCGCCTTATAGCGGCTTCAATCAGCATTAAAACGCATATTCTGCTTATATGAGGGTAAATTATATATTAGTCATCAACTATCCGTGTTTTTATTATTTTTTATCGTTTCTTACGTACTTTGAGACAAATCCAGCATTGAATTAAGACGCGAAACGACGGCTACGAATCTTTAAGTAACAAACACATTACTTTTAACGATATCGAATGACAGCAATAGAAGCACTTGAACATTATTTAAACGCTTAAAAAACCAACTTTTTCGCTATATTTCATCAATTTAAGCATTAGAGTCCTATAACGTCACACTCAAGCATCGACGGAATGTCTGCTTCCTCCAAACATGTTCCTACAAGTCTAATGACGTCACGCAAGCAACAAACAGAAGGCAGAATTCAACGACAAAGACATTAATTTTAACTATACATTCCCGCAAAGAAATAAACCTACTTGAAAGCGTCATAACTCGTTAACTTCAATGCATGTATATATAGAAACCTCCAATACAACAATAAAAAGAAAGAAAATTAAATAAAGAAGAAAGAACATAAAGGGAAAAGGAATTAACAGAAAACGCCCTTAGAAACGTGTTTATTCCTTATCTTTCATCATTCAACACATGTACACCCAACTAGCATAGCTAAATGACGTCACACAGTAGCGACGACGTTCTGTCTACACTCCCTCAAAACAAGTTTAGACAGGAAAGTCTCCCCACCCTCGAATCCACGTAGCAACATTATGAGAAGGCCGGCTGTAACGTCCAAGTCATGAGAGCGAGTATATGGCACGTGAACACCCGACAACGCTTTTCGCCGTTTAAAGCTTATTTGCTTCATACATTGTACTACACACATCATATAGATCACAATACTTAGCGCTGTATGCTATAATTTGTAATGTTCACGATTTTATTCTCATTAAATGATTTAAATTCAACATTTCTAGCGTTCACCCTCATCTTCCTCTTCTTCTTCTTCTTCTTCTTCTTCTTCTTCTTCTTCTTCTTCTTCTTCTTCTTCTTCTTCTTCTTCTCGTATCACACCTTTACCTTAGTCCTGTTCTCCTTCTCCTTCGCGCTGTCAAGAAATATACGCGTAACTGAACGTTATTAGCTTAAATATGAAGGAAAATAACAGCATTCTCTGTCAATTATATCTAAACGCCTTTTTCCATGTTATACGTATTTTAAGGTTCTAGAATCAAGGCAGGCAACGTTTCTCCCAATAAGAACGTTTGATACTTGATTTTTAAATAATATCACTAATTCAAGCCTTATTTCAAGCTTCTAAGACCCATAGTTTGCAAGGTATATAAATGGACCCTTAGAGATTCGAACTAGACCCGCAGTATAAAAATTACCAATTTATCCATAAATCAGAACCAGAGTATTCAACTGATGCGTTTAAATTTTTATTTCATAGTGCTATCTTTATTGATTCGCGAATAAATCGACTTTGAAGTAATTGCCCCCTCCCGGTAATCGAACTATGAGTCGTAGGGATAAAATTTTCTAATATATCAATTTATGCATCAAGTTACCCTAATTTGTCTTTACATCACTATTCCAAGTGTATCAAATCGCGATATAGGTCAAAATTGAATAATTCTCCGCAAGGTAGGAATCGAACCCACGATGCTTCAACTCTAGTATGTTAGAAAATAATTTTCCTTAACGACTTTTACCATATAAAGTTTATTTCAGTCTTCTAGCTTAAGCGATTCTCGAATAATTAAATTCACAAAATCAGGATTGGAACCCAAGACTCCAGGATCCCGAGCATCAGCGATACCAGAGTAGGCTAAAGATGTGGTTAAATATGCCGCCCTCATTAAATATGAAAGGGGTGCCGCCTGATAATTGACCACATGTTAACCACATGATAACATGGGTAATTAACCTGTCAACCCTTGTCAACCCTTATCTGAGGTAATCTGAGCGATAATGAGGGTCGCCCCTTTGTCGGCTTTTCACCGACAAAGGGAATAGGGTGTGAAAACACGTGTAATCAATTTGCGGTTACCCATTCATATGCTAATAGGC
Source organism: Tenodera sinensis (assembly GCA_030765045.1). Lineage (NCBI taxonomy): Eukaryota > Metazoa > Arthropoda > Insecta > Mantodea > Mantidae > Tenodera > Tenodera sinensis. The sequence goes on along the minus strand of CM060964.1, from coordinate 222,007,144 downwards.
ACAGAACCATCATTTTTAGCCTACTCTGTGATTGCTGATTTCTCTTAAACTAAATGAGGTATCAAAATGCGGTAAACGGTGATTATGTTCTATTAAAATGGCGCATCTTTTGATATGATTTTGAAGATCGCTGCGGGTCTGGGGATCGGTTCCCGTACAATCAATACTCTTATTATTGGAATAATTCCTAAACTATTAGTGATAAAAACTTCGAATAAATTTTATTAAATTGGTATTGCTATGGACTTTCCTCTGTGGTATGCTCGGGATCCTGGAGTCTTGGGTTCCAATCCTGATTTTGTAAATTTAATTATTCGAGAATCGCTTAAGCTAGAAGACTGAAATAAACTTTATATGGTAAAACTCGTTAAGGATAATTATTTTCTAACATTCTAGAGTTGAAGTATCGTGGGTTCGATTCCTACCTTGCGGAGACTTATTCAATTTTGACCTATATCGCGATTTGTTACACTTGGAATAGTGATGTAAAGACAAATTAGGGTAACTTGACGCATAGAGTGATATATTAGAAAATTTTATCCCTGCGACTCATAGTTCGATTACCGGGAGGGGGCAATTACTTCAAAGTCGATTTATTCGCTAATCAATAAAGATAGCACTATGAAATAAAAATTTAAACGCATCAGTTGAATACTCTGGCCTTATTTATGGATAAATTGGTAAATTTTATACTGCGGGTCTAGTTCGAATCTCTAAGGGTCCATTTATATACCTTGCAAACTATGGGTCTTAGAGGCTTGAAATAATGCTTGAATTAGTGATATTATTTAAAAATCAAGTATCAAACGTTCTTATTGGCAGAAGCGTTGCTTGCCTTGATTCTAGAACCTTAAAATACGTATAACTTGGAAAAAGCAGTTTAGATATAATTGACAGAGAATGCTGTTATTTTCTTTAATATTTGAGCTAATAACGTTCAATTACGCGTATATTTCTTGACAGCGCGAAGGAGAAGGAGAACAGGACTAAGGTAAAGGTGTGATACGAGAAGAAGAAGAAGAAGAAGAAGAAGAAGAAGAGGAAGAAGAGGGTGAACGCTAGAAATGTTGAATTTAAATCATTTAATGAGAATAAAATCGTGAACATTACAAATTATAGCATACAGCGCTAAGTATTGTGATCTATATGATGTGTGTAGTACAATGTATGAAGCAAATAAGCTTTAAACGGCGAAAAGCGTTGTCGGGTGTTCACGTGCCATATACTCGCTCTGATGGCTTGGACGTTACAGCCGGCCTTCTCATAATGTTGCTACGTGGATTCGAGGGTGGGGAGACTTTCCTGTCTAAACTTGTTTTGAGGGAGTGTAGACAGAACGTCGTCGCTACTGTGTGACGTCATTTAGCTATGCTAGTTGGGTGTACATGTGTTGAATGATGAAAGATAAGGAATAAACACGTTTCTAAGGGCGTTTTCTGTTAATTCCTTTTCCCTTTATGTTCTTTCTTCTTTATTTAATTTTCTTTCTTTTTATTGTTGAATTGGAGGTTTCTATATATACATGCATTGAAGTTAACGAGTTATGACGCTTTCAAATAGGTTTATTTCTTTGCGGGAATGTATAGTTAAAATTAATGTCTTTGTCGTTGAATTCTGCCTTCTGTTTGTTGCTTGCGTGACGTCATTAGACTTGTAGGAACATGTTTGGAGGAAGCAGACATTCCGTCGATGCTTGAGTGTGACGTTATAGGACTCTAATGCTTAAATTGATGAAATATAGCGAAAAAGTTGGTTTTTAAGCGTTTAAATAATGTTCAAGTGCTTCTATTGCTGTCATTCGATATCGTTAAAAGTAATGTGTTTGTTACTTAAAGATTCGTAGCCGTCGTTTCGCGTCTTAATTCGATGCTGGATTTGTCTCAAAGTACGTAAAAACGATAAAAAATAATAAAAACACGGATAGTTGATGACTAATATATAATTTACCCTCATATAAGCAGAATATGCGTTTTAATGCTGATTGAAGCCGCTATAAGGCGCCACAAGCGCGATTTTGAGTCATATAGTTCCCTGAGAGATGTGTGCTTTCAGAATAAGTAGCGTTTGCCTGAGCATAGATAGTTATTCAGTAATTATCCTTCGAGTCGAGCACATCAGCTTCTCTTAGCGAGGTTACCGTTCAATAGCTTTGATAAGTTATCGAGGCGAGTCAGTGGAAAGTGCTATAAGCATTTATTGATTTATGTCATTTACAAGTGTTGCGCCACATATTATAAAGATGTGGAGTGGTGGAGTGATGGAATCGGTTCTGAATGCTATACCAGATTATAGGTGTAGCAAATGTGAAAAGAGTTTTCTACGCGACTACCATAAGAAGAGGCATGAGCTGATATGTGGTGAGTTTTTCGAGTGTAAACATTGTGGTGATGTTTACGGTACTGAAAATCGAAGGGATGTGCATGAAGGACGCTGTGACAGGGCTATAGATGCCAAGATAGTCAAATTCGAACCTACTAGGCATAAATTATTCTTAATGTCTCCTGATGAAGATGATGTTGTACAATATGAAACATCCAATGTCCAGCAAGTCAGGATCTAAATTCATACCTGCAGCAGGTGAAGCAGCGCATAATTCATGCTGTTCAGGAGCCGCGGGTTCATAAAGGTTTGAAGGTTAACATTATGGCTGAATGTAAGTTTGTGAATGCTGTGGGGGATATGACTAACAAAGCCTTCAAAACGCGTAATCATGCCGTGTTTCTAGATAGTGACTTGGATGCCATCTTGTAAAAAGAAATTTGAGAAGCTTCTTGCTGAAATGGAGGAAAGTAAGCTGAAAGGTAGTAATTGGGCTCTACTGGCACTTGATGGCATTCGACTACGTATTAACAAGTATAATCTTCTTCGAGGGAGCAGTTATATTCCTCTACCGTCATCTTTGGATGCAAGAAAAGCCTGTATAAACCCTCAGAACTACAAGGATGAGAAATGCTTTATGTACGCTATTCTAGCAAAGTTCATTCGAAAGGATCCTCAGCGTGTTAGCAAGTACAAGGATCTCCAAGAAAAATACGATTTCTCATGCGTCTCATTTCCTACGAGCTTGGGTGAAATCGCTAAATTTGAAAAACTCAATAATATATCCATAAATGTATTTGGAGTGGATGATAAACATGAAGTGTTTCCAATAAAGGTGATTGATGAAGAATTAAATGATCATCGCGCTCTCCTTCTGTCGAGTAATGCTACTGACTGATATCACTATGTGTATATAAAGGATTTTGAGAGACTTAATCGTCAGCAGAAAACTAAACATGATGGTCGAATTTATTTATGTAAAAGATGTTTCAGCCATTTGGTGACCGATACGGGCAAAGTGGAGTGAAAAAATTAGAAGAGCACCGAGAAATATGTAGACAACATGGTATTGCTAGATGCGTTATGCCTACAAAGGATAACTCTATCGTTAAATTCAAGAATGTTGAGAGGATGTTGAAACTTCCTTATGTTATCTACGCCGAGTTTGAATGCATTCTCACCCCTCTCCATACCTGCTCCTCTAACCCTGAGACCTCCTACACAACTCCCTATCAAAGTCATTCTCCCATGAGCTTTTGTGTTTATGTGAAGCCTTCGTCCAGTGTTGAACAACTAGAAACAACTCTTCCTACTGAACCATATGTTTACCGAGCGCCTGACGCTGCACAGAGGTTTATGGAATGCCTGATGGATCTGGCAAATAAAATAAGCGACTTAGACAAATCTGCTAAACCTCTTAATCTTACAGCTGAAGAACAAGAATCATTCGATGCTTCTACAATATGCTAACTGTGTGGACATGAATTTACAGAAGATAATTGGAAGTTTCGCGATCACGATCATGTGTCCGGGGCGCACAGAGGATCTTTACACAATAAATGTAACCTGGCTTGTAAAACACCTAATTATATACCTGTCTTCATGCATAACCTGAGTGGGTATGACTCTCATTTCATTGTTAAGCAGCTATGGTGTACTAGCGAAAGAATAGAGGTTATACCAAATTCAGAGGAAACTTATATATCATTCTCCAAGTATGTTGGGGATATAAAACTCAGATTTGTCGATACTTTCCGCTTTTTCTATACGAGCTTGGAGAAGCTTGCAAAGAACCTTGAAACGTATCCTGAAACAGCAAAGTACTTCGGAGAAGAGAATATTGGTTTGAGGACATGTAAGGGGGTATTTCCCTATGATTATGTAACATCGTGTAATGCCCTGAACGACACATGTTTGCCTCCTAGGGACTCCTTCTACAACAGATTAAACAGCGAAGTAATCAGCAGTGAGGACTATGATCACGCTCTAAACGTGTGGAAGCACTTGAAGGTCCTAAACCTTGGTGAGTACAGTGATCTGTACTTAGTTTCAGATGTTCTTCTCCTAGCAGATGTCTTCGAGACATTTAGAGACCAAACCCTGAAAAGTCATAAAGTGCATCCTGCACATTATTTTACCTCTCCGGGACTTACATGGGATGCTATGCTGCTGTATACTGGAATCGAGTTGGAATTGCTTCTTGATTACGATCAGCTACTCATGGTTGAATCTGGTATAAGAGGAGGGTTATGCCAGGTTTCTCACCGGAATGCGGAAGCTAACAACATCTATATGGAGCAGTATGATCCTGGTAAACCCTCTCATTTTATTACGTACGAAGACGCCAATAACCAATACGGCTGGGCAATGTGTCACGCCCTTCCTTATGGTGGATTTACGTGGGTTTCACCTGAAGATATACATCTCGGCTCGTTGAAGGGGAATGATTCCATTGGATATATCTTGGAGGTTGACATGGAATATCCTGCAGAGCTGCATGAACTTCACAATGATTTATCCTTTTTGCCTGAGAGTATGAAACCAGGGGAATCGTCTTCAAAGAAACTAATTGCCCATCTTGGATCCCGAAAGAAGTATGTGGTACATTACATGGCCTTGAAACAGGCTCTTAGTCATGGTCTACGACTAGTAAAGGTTCATCGAGCACTAAAATTCTGTCAATCTTGTTGGTTAAAGCCTTACGTCGAATTTAATAATCGCCTACGACAGCAAGCAAGAAACGATTTCGAGAAGGATTTGTACAAACTTTTCAATAATGCGATGTTTGGAAAAGCTATGGAAAATATTCGCAATCGTATGGATATACGTCTTGTGTCAAACTGCAAAACATTAGAAAAACTGGTAGCCAAGCCTACATTTATCGATCGAACCATATACGGTCCTAATCTTGCAGCTGTTCATATGGCTTCACGTAAAATAGTGTTCAACAAGCCTATATACATTGGAATGAGTGTACTAGACATTTCCAAGACACTAATGTATTCATATCAATACGATGTGTTACTTCCATATTATGGAGCTGGGAATCTTAAACTGTTGTATACGGATACAGATTCCTTCATCCATCGAGTGACTACAGCTGAGATATACCAGGATAAATTACACATGCTTGAACATCTGGACACAGCGGACTACCCTGCTAACCATATATGCGATTCTACACAAAACAAGAAAGTGTTGGAAAAGTTTGAAGAGGAAGCGAGTGGTAAATTCATTCGCCGTTTCGTTGGTCTCAGACCTAAAATGTATGCTCTCGATATTGATGGCTCTGTGACAAAAAAGATCAAAGGCATAAAACATAGCGCCATTAAGCAATACATCAGCTTCGATAGCTACATGGAGTGCCTTAAAACCTTGAAAATCGTAAGAACCCCTATGAACTTAATCCTATCCCAACATCATAACGTTTCTACAGTTGAATCTAATAAAATAGCTCTGTCGCCTCATGATGACAAGAGAGTAATTGCAGAGGATGGAGTATCAATGTATGCGTACGGGCATTACAGCGTCGCAACCCATGCGTAAGAGAATGCAACTTAGATCTCAAGATAATTATTTTCTCCGTTATCTCTCCTGTAGAAAATGAAAATTTAATCAACTGACTCCTCCACGCCTCCAATGATGTCTGACGAAGAAGGAAGAAAAAATAAAAAAATCCTCACCTGGCTTCTCCGTGCTTCCCATGATGCTTGTCGAAGAATGAAGAATAAAAATAGAAATTATAAAAGGGGGCGTTAACTCTGCCACTATACTTTAACTCTAGTGCTGGTCTCCAGCCCGGATAAAAGAGGAGAGGCGTCTACCCTACTACGTTAAAGTAAGTATACCCTGATTAATTTTATATAACCCGGAGTTTGTGTTAAAATACTATCAAAGACATTGCTGAATATCTCTTAAAAATACTCAGCTATAACTGCTTCAACATCAGCGAGTAGAACACCTTTTAGTGACAGTTTAAAGCTCTATAAAGAGTTAAAAATACAATGTTGAATAAAGTTATAAAGAACATTTAAAAGCAGGTTATATCATAATAGGTAGGGTTAGACTTAGAAAACTGCATGTCGTGTTCGAGACGTTACCGCCAGAACATACAGAACCAAGCAAAAGAGTCATACAGTTGTATACAATTCTGTGACAGAGGGCAAAGGTAGCTCTAACAAGAACTTCAACATCAATGGTTCGGACATCTAGTGGGAGTTTAAAAGCCCTATAAAGGAGGGAGAGAAATCAAAGCAGACTAAAGCTGTAAATAATACTCCAAAAGAAATGTAGGTTACCTCGGGTTAGATATGGAGAAAATGTCAAACATACTATATACAATAGGTGCAGAATATGACGGTGGTGCAGGATATGGTTACGCTGGTGATGATGGTGATGTAAGGTTATTGTGGCGCTGGTGATGGTGGAGGTGTTGGTGCTGGAGATGATTGTGGTCTTGCAAGTTATAGCGCCGCTGGTGATGATGGTTTTTTTTTGTTGGGTTAGGTTAGGGTGGTGGTGGTGGTGGTGGTGGTGGTGGTGTTGGTGGTGGTGGTGGTGGAGGTTGCGGTGGTAGTGGTGGTGGTGCTCGTTATGGTGGCGCTGGTCATGATGATGGTGGTGGTGGCGGTGGTGGTTGTGGTGGTGGTGTAGGATATGGCGGTGGTGGTGATGGCTAAGGTGGGGGTGCTGCGATGCTTGTGGTCGTGCAGGTTATGGTGGTGCTGGTGTTGGAGGTGGTTGGTTAGGTTAGGTTATATTAGGATAGTCTTAGGAGGAAAGTAAGCAGCGTTTGACCTTTTACCATTAGAACATACAGAACTATACAAAAGAATCGCTAAATTAGGTTAAGATGCATAGCATACTGGAGCAGTGTTCAAATATGTTGACAATAGCTAGTTGAATAACAAGTTTGAAAGGTCTTCTAATGTTAGTTTAAGAAAGAGAGGGGTGTAGAAGAAGCATGAATAAGGTCAAATAAGGATGACAAATATCTCTAAGGAGGTTTGTGGTTGAGTTAGGTTAGTCTTAGAAAGACCGTAAGCAATGCTTTAGGCGTGAACGTCACACTTTTTACAAAAGGAGAAACTTGAGCGTGAAAGCATAACAAATCGTTAAAAGGGGTCTACACGCTCATTAAAAGTATCAATAGATGTTAAAGACGTGAAAACACCGAAAAATTATCACAAAAGCTTCAAAATTCGCAAAACTGTCCAGAATACTACAAAGGTGGCTAGAATACCTACCAAGCTCCTAAATAGTATTAACATACTGAGAAATGTTTAGAAAATGCTTAGGGTTCACACGTTAGGGTCTAATAGTTTCAAAGTGTCTAAAGTTGCTGAAAAACATCTGCATACGAATGCGAAATGTCTAAGCCTGAAACGGTACGGTGTGGAGGTTAGAATAGGTTATAGAAGAATAGAACGCTGAGGCAAACTAGGAATAAAACAGGTTAAGTTAGGTTAAAATATCTTAATAAATAGGAAGGTTTATGCTCACTTAGGTTAGGTAACGTTAGGTTAGGTTAGACAAGTAGAAGTATGGGGCTTAGAGTAGGTTAAATTTGAAAGATCGAGTAAAAGTAGTAGGGTTTGGGTTGAGCAATAGGGATGAAGAATAAATCATTAGAAGAGGTGTTAGGTTAGGTTAGACCAGTAGAAGTATGGAGCTTAGGTTAGGTTAAATTTGAAAGACCAAGTAAAAGGAGTAGGGTTTAGGTTGAGCAATAGGGATGAAGAATAAATCATTAGATGAGGTGTTAGGCTAGGTTAGGTTAGGTTAGGTTAGGTTAGACGAGTAGAAGTATGGAGCTTAGGTTAGGTTAAATTTGAAAGTGTAGAGAAAAATGAGTAGGGTTTAGGTTGAGCAATAAGGATGAAGGTTAGGTTAGACGAGTAGACGTATGGGGCTTAGGTTAGGTTAAATTATCTACCTACTCTTGTTCCATTTTTGCATCAAATCTTGAATGATACTTTTGATAGAGCCGGTTCTTTTGTACGCCTCTACAATAAATATTCGCTCTGCTATTGCATAAGTTACCGTTATACTGTACAAAGAAGCTCTTTACAACAGCAAACGAACAGTTCATAAATCATAGCCCTTCATTTGTAAGGAAACACAGTGATATTAACTGCGGAAGAAAAGACAGCCAACATAATTACCTTAACAATGAAACTAAAGACGCCAAAGTAAGGATAGCCAGCATAATTTTTTTACAAATCATATAAAATGAGATCGGAGCGTTTTTATCTTCGCAACGTTGTATAGTGTAACGGTCTAAATTGGAACGGGGACATGGACGTTGCTTTGTGAGCGTAGCTAGTAAAAGTTTGGGTGAGGAACTCTCAGAATGCAAACCAGATTTACAAAAATAATGCAACTTCAATAACAGTAAATGAAATAGGGAACTTACAAGCAAGCCATTCTATGTTACATAACTATTACAAGTAGGTACATAGTTAATCTTTAGCTGGAGCAGATGCAAGGTAGATGCCGGTATTATTATTTGGCAGTGTGCGTGAGGGGCCACGTGATTCTCGGTGCGTAGATCCCCCAGAGCATTGTTCTATGTAGGTCTACTTATAGATACTCGCCTCCACACAGGGCATGACCGAATATGGATAGTTAAAAGGGTAAAGTGTACACCCGGAGGAACACACTCGACCTAAGCAGATCTATTGGGGCTTACACCCCCAGGAGGCAGGGATGAAGTGAGGGAACCGCAGGGTTCCACAGGGCCGTAGTCAGACGTGCCATAGGTACGCGGGAAGTCCCAAATGGTGCTGAGATCTCTTCATCCCGGCACCAGGCCATACCGAGCAGCCACCAACCGGGTTCGGTGTCGCACAGGCGTCTCCATCCATGGGGGACAGCGGCCACCCAACGTCAGCCAGCGCCAATGCGCAAGCATCTGCACCATTTGTCTGGCCCCGCCAAACACCACAGTGCTGAAAGCACTGCTGAAAGATGATAAGCAAATGCCTAACGAAGGGAAATGATGGAAAGGAAACCGTGGTATGAAATTATGCACCCCGGTATTCGCCTAAGTGAAAAGGTGAAACCACGGAAAACCCAAGTAAGTGTGCACGGTTGTCTGGGATTGAACCCAGGACCTCCCGAATGCGAGTCGCAGATTAAACAACATAATGTTCACACATAGAAAAGAAAATGAGTAGTGCTGAATGATAGAGCCCTATACATTCTGTATTGCATCATATGAAGTAAAGAATTTAGAGAATGTTAGCTTGAGATGACTCATACATATTTTGATCCTTTTACTTTCTCTACTGGTAAGTAGAGGATATATTGTATTTCACTCAAAAATTCGAAGACGAGGTATCACCGGAAATATATGTTTTGAGACCCTCTGAGTCCAAAAAAGGCATTTTTAGAAAAAGGTCCGTGTGACGCGTGTTAGTGTGTATGTATGTGTGTGTATGCGTGTGTGTGCGTGTGTGTGTGTGTGTGTGTGTGCGCGCGCGCCACAGTGTGGTCAGCATAACTCAAAAACGAAAAGTCGGTTGAAAACCAAAGTTGGTATTTAAGTTTAATGCCTTTCAGGAACGCGACACGAAGTGTTTGAAGAAAATAGCCCCACACTAGACTATCCTTTACCTGGAAAATGTTTCGAAAATTTTGATTTTCTTGAAAATGGCTCTAACGATTTAGATTAAAATGTCATATGTTTAAGATATTTGTATAATAAATGAAGTGTACATTTTTAACTTTCTGGCTATAGCCTATGTAGTCCTGTTTAATCTTGATGACTTTTGAATAATACTGTTATTGTGCTTTCCTTTTAAAGAATGTATTATTCTCTATCATTCTTTATCATTCCCTATTAACAGAACCAAAATTTCCCTGCGGTAGAACTTGTGCTTAAGCACCAGAAATACAAAGTAAATTACGCAGAATATTTTTCATAGAATGGAGCACTGAATCTGAGTAATAGGTGCATAATATTCCTTCCGAACGCAGTTTGTGTTCAGTAAAGTGGGGTAAGGCATTAATAACATAAGAATCATTGTTTTCATGATAATATTAATAGCTCCTTGTAGTTTATGAGGAAAATTCTGGCTACGCTACGAAAAAGATGTCTGCTAATTTTATATCTTGATGAGTCAAAACATTACCAGCTTCATTGTACACAACTGAGAGAATTGATATTGTCTTCCATGTTTAAATTTCTTAGAAGAAACAAATTTCTTGAAGGATTATTTGTATTTGTTTTTTAACACGGTAACCCTGGCTTCACCTGTAATTATGTTCCATTCTGGGAAAATCTTGAATGTTAAGTTAGTGGCACATGTACTTTTAGGTAATTATATCTATATATCACCAGGTGGAAAGATGTGCAAATGATTTCTAGGAAAAGGTAACCGACTCATTTTAACTGCTGTAGTATATCCATTATAGGGGTGGATCGTTTTGCTATGAATATCATACGCATCAAGGATGCATATAATTTAGTGCGCATCGGAATATTTGTAATGGTCTACTAAACAGGAATGATCTGAAGCGAACAAACATTTATTGCGCACCCCAGGAGTCCAATTAAACGGCTGTCACATCTGCACACTGGAGCATATGCACCAAATAATTTAATTCAGGCTAATAATGTCTTCTGCAGGGAATTCGCTCCTTATTTCAAGGGGCTTTTGTCAGGTTGTAATAATATATGCAATTATTAGCGATTCTGTAATATATGTGAAAATAATTTGAAAAAAAAATATGATCAACAGAAAGATTTAAGTGTGTTTGTGAATGCATGATAAGGGCTTTCAGATACGTAAGACCCTACGAACTATAGAGGGATATGATCTATATACACTTTAATACTACTATTAATGTGTAAACTAGATCAATGCGTAAGTACCACTTTAATGTGTAAACTCTTTGGGCCTTCTTTGCACCTTCAACTGAAGTTCACGAACTTGCGTCCAAATTACAGGTAAACGTCATTAGTCAAAACTAAAACTTTATGGTCTGTAGTGCGCTTTAAATATAAATGAATTACGTAAGTTAGAATAAAGATTATATAATTTTGGAAGCTTTGACTTGTCTTGCTTGGTGCACATTTCCGTTAATTGCTCCGAATGCATTTCAGCTCTGGGCTTACTATGCTACCTGTATGGTTTTAGAGCCAATTCAATGTGCCCGCAACCTTTACCACAGCCTCATAACAAATATAGTTTCGAATTCTTCTGGTTCTAAAGTATCTGGAGGAATCAATATCTCTGTCAGCATAGAGCAATGGGTTATGACTTTAATCGTATCTCTCCTGTAGATTTATATAGGTAGGGTAGTAGTAGGAGCAGGACAGACTTGGCACTTCAACCTTAGAGATCTTTTCTACCTGTGCCCTCGGGAGGGAATGGTGAGGCTAGAGGAGACTGAGGGTGGCCAGACCATGGGAGAGTAGGTACAGCAGTAGGTAGAGGCCCCCCTGCAGGGGCCCCTCCGTGGCTCAAGGGCCACAGTGGGGCCACGATTAGGAGTGCGGCTTTCATGACAGGGGCCGGAGTTACTCAGAGCATTTTCTCCACACGATGCTGCATCCAAACGACCGTTGACACTTTCAACCCTGAAATAGATCAAACGGATGAAAGAATGAATGAAATAATTAGAAAAGTCAAACGGAAGGACAAGAAATTCGGCGGATGAAAGTAACCTACCCAGCATTCCCCTAGCGATCCGCGAAAACCCATGGATCAGGCTGGCCATGGGGATCGAGCCTACGACCTCTCGAATTCGAGCGTCACCTGTTACCAATTCTCTCGGTCTTTATTGAAGTATATCACAAACTTAGTTTTTAAGAAGTAAGCCAAGGCGAAAAAGAAAATTTGAGATCTTACTAACCCCCAAGAAGTACTCTAAAGCATTCCAATTTCATACATTCTTATTCCTCACTTCTGTATTGTCCGACTTATTTTAGCAGCAAGTACAAGTAATATATAGGGGTTTTGGAAAGTCAGTTCAAACATCAAACTGCCATAAACATAAACATTTGATAGGAAAAAGAAAACATCACAGCGTTGGGCAAACAATGCGATTTAAAACCATCGGAAAGATGTCCAAATACATCAGTACTGAGCAAATAATGGTGTTCACAAAGCATTGGGAACATGTCCGCCGTTCTCTTGTTCAACCTTTAGCATTGTGTCTGAGATTCCATGGACATCATTTTGCAGATAATGTATTGACATTTTGGTAAATTCTTGTGAGATGACATCTTTCACTGCAGAGGAGTTGTTCGATCCTTAAGGTAGTATACCAATAACCAAACATCAGCAGGTTTGATATCTGGAGATCGCAGAGGCCACATTGCTGGGAAGTGCTTATTGATAACACGATCGCTAAACATCTGTGTAATTATTTTTCAGGAGTGTAGGTGTGAGGTGGAGCGCCATTTTGCATGAAGATTAAGTTTTCCATATCGTAATTCCACATTCTAAAAACGTTCCATGACATAATGTGGCAACAGTTTATTTACTGTAACAGTATATCTTAATCTATTATTGTCCTTTTCGAAGAAATATGGGCAAATGATGACTTGTGAAGTGGAGTCACACCGCAGAAAAGCTTTTAAAAATTTAAGAGTTTGCTGAATTAAAGTATGAAGTTAACTTTCCAACAAAAGTCTGCAATTATGGGTGTTAACACCACCATTAAAGGTAAAATCTTCAGTGTTTAAATCACCAAAATGATAGCAACTGTGAAATGCAAAAGAAACAACTGTAAACCATACCTCAATGTTTGCCCAACACAGTGAAGTTTTGTTTTATTTCCTATATCAAATATCATAATGTTTATAGCGTTTTAGTGTATATATAATCAATAATCAGAAAAAGATAGGAAAAATTTTTGATAAAGAATATTTCTGCTCAATATGTTGTAAGGATTGAACTTTCAAAGTTCTTTTAATAACGGTTCAAGTACCATATTTGAATTAAGAACAACGTGAATCACATATCGTCATAATTAAGAATGTTTTTGTTTTTCATTAGATGGATATTAAAGTCCTTGTAATTATTTCTCTCGTGAGTCCTCTTAAGAGCAGACAGAATGGTAAAGATTGTCTTAAAATTACATTCCAGTGGTTTTAGTCATATTCATTGGAATTCCTTCTTTAATTACACACGTATTTTATCATATTAGACAAATTCCCTTACATTTTAAATCTTATTAAAAGTTCTAATGCTTTTTTACACTGAATCCTGAGAATTCCCAGCAGGGAGATCGTAACTCCTACACGCTTTAGAGTGGGAAAGTAAAGCTCACCCCGTCTTTTAGGTAATGCTTCACTTTAAAAATTGGTATTACGGTTCAGTAGTATGCTCAAGCCATGGGGTTTCTATCTTTACAAGTAGATGAGAGTTAGTTTCCTCCATTTATACTTTGAATGAAACTTTCTGGCATCACATTTCTAAGAAAAAATGAAGATACACAAATTCCTTTAGGTGTTAGTAAGATAATTCATTATTTTTCTGAAAAGATTGCGTACTAAAGAAGATTCTCTCTTCCTTAATAAACAAAGTTAAAGGATATAAGTGCATTTTTGAGCTCAGAAGATATTAATCTCCATGCAGTAAAAGTTTGAGTCTTATAACTTAAAATATTTTCTAAACACATTAACTTAAGCACCACACGCAAGGAAAAACACCTTAACGAAATTGTTTCGAAGAGATATGACGCATACGGTTATCAACCATTTTCATGGAGCAACTTTCCTCACTCTCACTGACATCTTTTGTTGGCATTATAAACTAATCTTAACGCTTCAATGTGTTCGTGTTTGTATGTGCGTTTATATGTGCGTGTGTGTATCTTTCGTCATGTTTTTAATTTTTACGTTTGTGGCTTTTCGGGGTATTCTTTCAATAATGTCATAAACAGCGAAATTGGCAAGCTCGGTAGTGCAGTGTGTATGGTACATATTCAACACAAATTAGGAGGAAAAGTTAACAATTTCAATCAAAGAAGGCATGTGAGAATAAAAGAAGAGAAGACATGTACCACAAAAATGAGGAACATAATTAAAAAATGTGGAGGTTACACAAGCCTTCAAACACTTGAAGAACAGAATAATCCAACATGGACTATTAGGGGCCCATGTTGTAGCCAATTTGCTAGTATAGGCCTTATCAATCATACATTTTTATCACCCTTAAGCAGTGATGGTAGTGAGGTGTGTATGGCACCATTGGAAAAAAATCAAGAACGTCAGTTACAGAAACCGTTAAATACTTAAAGAAGAGAAGAATCTAACATGCACCATAAGAAGCCCATATCCTCAATGTGGTCACCAATTTCCTGGTAGAGTAAGAATGGGCCAAAAGGATCGACGTTTGCTAAGAATAATTTTCCTACCAATATTGTTATCACTGTGTATTGAGAATCAGTGCGTAAATTAGAATTGTGTCAACATATTATGGGAACGATCTGTGAATACCTGAAAGGAAACGTACAATCCAACACCAGAAACCAAACATGTAGGAAATATTTGCCATTTAGTTACTTGAACTGTGATTCCATCCGTTCCACATAATGTTTTTACGGAAAACGAAGGCGCAAAGTAATTTTGTAGTATACGCATGGTGACATCAGTGGATTCATCATCGGTGACGAATCTTTCTAGAGGAAATGTCTCCAGTCTCTCTATCTTCTGAGTTATTTTCTGTTTTACCACACTGTGAAGCAGACGAAAACAGCTCGGTTGCGGCAAAATGACAGGAGTATTTGTCGCGAAGTTAATTCAATGCATATTTTACAACATTTATATATGTGAATCATATCCAAATATATGTTTAAAAGCTTTATTATATCATGGTAACTAAATAATACCACTAAACGAACCCAATAAAATGATTTGCATAGTATTTAAGTTAAATTCAGTTCCGGGTTCATTTTCACATGTAGAGATCATGTTATTGAAAATGATGTTGTTGATCCTCAGAATCAAATCTCTTTGAGATTTTTCAGAGGACAATCCCAAATAGTGAGAACCATAAAACAAGATCAGATTCAACCCTCTATCCCTCTAAAAGTTTAGAACAGCTAAGTTCTCCCCCCACAACCTCCCTGAATATTAAAAGTAACCCAGGAATCAAAAGAAACTCCAGAAAATCTGAATTTACAAAACGCCTAAAATGTATAAATGATCTAAAAGCTAGGAAAACTGCCCACGCTGAAAGGGAAATGGTAGCAGCAAAAGTCCGAAAAGTCAAGAAGTTTGACTGTGAGAAACAGAATACCTACAAGGAATGTCAACAATATCACAAGGAAAGGGGGGGGGGTGACTGCGTACAGTGCCTCATTGTGTAAACTGGTACAATGTAAGTGTGTAGAGACTGGGGATGATCCATATTTAGTGTGACATAATTATATGAGTGACGATGTTGGTGTCTGCCTCAAATGGATATTATATGCAACATGCTTCAACTAATTAGTTTTGTTTTCTGTACTTGTATCTTATTTCTTCTTAGTCTTCTTTTCCTGATTACCCTCCCCTTATGTAGGACTTACACCCCCTAGAACTTACAAGCCAGTGCTTAGGGTCAGACGCCAGTCGGGGAGCAGAGAAATCTATGGAACGGGCAGTGTGAAGACCTGGAAGCGGGTGGTCAGTCTAGCGCCAGGTATGATAGTGAGGAAGAGGATTATATGTAATGCAGGCGAAATCGGTGATTGGAAAGATGATAATGGAGCAATTGGTGGAATGAGTTGCGGGGGAAACCGGAGCACCCAGAGAAAACCCGCCCTGACGCAGCTTCGTCCACCACGAATACCACTTGCGGGTCCCTGGGATCGAAACCGGGCCGCCTAGGTGGTAGGCGAGCGCTCTAACCACTTGGCTACCGCGCCGCCATCTTATTTCAGAAGATTTAATTTTCACCTTGTTTAAATGGATGTTCAGTACTTTCATTAAAAACAATTTGTTCTCCAACAATTAGTATCGCATTCATTTTGAAGAATGAAGGCTAAGTCCGTTTGCCCCGCCTTTACTCTATGAGGCTTGTCACTCATACACCCTTATAACGTAGGTGCTGCGTTTCAAGTTTCTGGTAACACAGCAAAATGCTTTCTTTTAATTTGTTCTTTGCTTATCAGCACTACCAGCAAAATTTGTTAATTTCTTATGTGTTTCGATTTTGTACAACTTCTTCGTTTTTAAAGCTTGAGCTGCACTCGATTATCATAATTACAAAATGGCGATAAGAGCTCTAGATTTACCAGCATGTATTATTCTATATCTTATGATCCATCAAATCTGAGAACGATAATACAAATTATGTTAAACAATCTTAAAGCAAAGGCTTCGAAAAACTAAATTCATCGCCGCGTGTATTTACAGTTTTTAATCATTTATATGCATGCAATCTTATAAGTACTGTACCCTGAGTTTGCTCTAATGGAATAATTCATTCTTGCATATACAACTGAAGATAATTTTAGATTAAAATTCATGGTTCGAAAAATATGCAGCCACATAGGAAATAGTCACAAAATGCTGATCGTTCCTTATACGTCTATATTTGAAAAGAACTAATCTCATACACTTGTGAACTGTGAATAAATAGTGCGTCTTTCTGTGCAGTCTAGTTTTTTATTGTGTTGAATTACAACTTAACCTTCATTTAGCCACTTGAAATATCTTTTGTAAACTTCCATCAAGAAAAATATTTAACCAAAATACAGTGTTTTTTCAAACGTTTGTACAATATTCGTAATAATGTAAGTACATAATAACCTAAAACCATGTATAGCGGAAATTGTACCTATAACAGTTAAATATATGACGTGTTCTTGTGTAAATTATTCCCTGTTTTATTTCTTCATCTTGCCTTTTCTGGTAAATATTTACATCAGAAAACTATAACTCGTAACTTTCAGCATCATCTCTGAATGAGAAAACCTTGTGCACAGGGGCACACCTATTAGGTACAAGCCTGCCTGTTTCAATAACGAATTTAACTAAACAACTGACCATATAACAATAAATAAATACATAAACCTTCAATACAATTATATCCAGTTTCGCTGCAATAAACATTCCAAATTCAAATAAAATTATCAATAAGTATGGAAATATAGATACACAAAAAGTACACCAACAGCTACGAGAAAGATCATATGAGTACTGGACTAAAAAAGAAAACAAAGGGAAGGGCGTACTTTGATACAAACACTTCGGAGTCATAAAGGCCTCACTTGCAGTGAATGGAGAGAAGCCATGAAGATGACAGCAAACACAAGAGCAGTCCGTAGTGTACCTGGCAGATACCTCTGTAGGCGCTGCCACAGAAAGTTTGAAACGCTTGCACATGTTCTTGGATCTTGCCCTCATGGTGAACTCCTACGCAACTTGCGTCATCACGCTGTGCGTTCTTTAATTGCAGACAACCTGAGAGGGAAAAAGCGAAGAAGCACACGGTCTCTCTGATGAAGACAACAGAAGAATGACATAATTGCCTTCAAGCCAAATTCTCCTGAAGGTCACATCATCAACCTAACCGTCAGATTTGAATACAGCGAACATCAGCCAGACGAAGTGAATCAGGAGAAAAAAACATATCTACGAACCAACCATTGATTATTACAAGACGTAGTATCACCTAGAGCCCATCAGTGTAACAGGATTAATGGTTGGAGCAAGAGGGACAATCCCGAGGCTGCTTGCAGAATTCATGAAGAACTTTGGCATACAACATTGCTATATCGACACTCAAAGGCTCTATAGCTATTGTTAGAAATCACCTGTATTGACCATGATTTTTTTTTATTATTTATTTATCTTTATTGTTTTAAGAGATAACACTTTCCTAATCATCTTCAACTTTTAGCTTTTATATTTTATATTCGTTATGTTTAGTTAACTATTTTGTTACTTTTGTATTAGCATTCTTTGTCTTTTTGACAGCCTGTAACTGTTAAAATAAAAATAAATTTCAATAAACAGTAAAAGTTTAATACAAGCCTGTAGGTATTATATTTCTTCCGCTTTACTTATGTTCTTAATCTTAGCAATACCAAGGAGTACTTCATAGCCAATATTGTAATTTTTTAAATTCCGTCTTTTAATTTCTGGATTAAAGACGTGCAGTTAATAGTTATTGTCAATCACTGTTTGTATAATTTAACTGCGTAATTGTTGGACTTTCTGAGAAACAATGAAATGTGTAGGTGGTTATAAAGTATCCCCCGTCGGTATAATGTGAGTCATGCAAAAAGGTAAAAACCAAATGGTCAAACAATGTTAAATATTACCTCTATAAACATTACAAAATATAATACACAAGTTTAAAATAAATTTGTTTTAAAAGCTGCTCAGACATTTTGTTACCAGTGGTGGTCATAAAGTCTCCCCCCATCCCCCGTCGGCAGTGTATAATGGTTGGCATAGTATATACTGTGGTTCATGTAAAAAAGTAAAAAAGAAATTGTTAAAAAACGTTAAACATTACCTTATAAGCATGACAGTATATAATACCCAACTTATGTTTTAAAAATAGCTCAGACAGTTTGTTACCAGTGGTGGCTATAATTTAATTATCAGTTTATACATCGTGGAATCCTATAAATGTGGCTAGTTCTTTATTATCAAGTTAGATAACCTTCGACCAAGTATGTATATTGTTTAGTTGTAGGTCGCATATTCCTAAAAGAATCTATTAGAATACCACACATTATCGGTCCACAGGGAAAAGACAGTTGATTACCAGAGGTTCAGTATGGAAAACGTTAAACATGAAATTCTATGACTCGTTTAATGTCATCTATTTGTGTGTCTCAGATAGAAATGCTAGCATTATTTCAATTTTGAGCTTCACACCGTTGGGATTATATACCACTATGAAAGGCATGGCTCTTTTGGCGATTCTTTCAATCTTTTCATCCAACTTTATAAAAATCTTTATGTTCTAATTACAAAACTACAATGTCCCTGCTGATGAGGAAAACGGTCCTACTCATGATGTAAGTGACCTCAATACTTGATTAAAACGGAACTGGTGCAAAGAGCTCTCCAAGGAAATTGAACCCGTGCTTACCGAGGCAGCGGGCCAATAAAGTCACAAATACCTTTTGGGAACCTGATGACCTCAAGGGAGTCTTACTGTACGTGCTGTGTTAGGTTCCCGTGCAAACTTTCATTGAAAATAAAATTTTCACTTCCTCTCAGAAACCCTCATGGCCATCGTACCGATAAAACCCATTGAATAAGCAAACACAAGAGAACGAACAAAATTAGTAAGGGTGGATCGAAAACCATTGGCCTATTTATAATGAGAACGTTATGGTCTGATAGCGATTATAACAGCGATGAACATGGTGATTAAAGTGCAGTTTCCTCTGCAGTATAGATGAACTATATGTGGACTATCAGCAGCTCAAAACAGTGCACTTTATTGAGGCTTTGAAAGAACGAAAAGTACCTTCCGCTTGGGTTTATTTACCTCTTCACTAAATGTGTCCAATGTGAAGTTCCAAATGTTACACTAGGATACGGACAGTTGCTGGTAGCGACTTGCCTGTATCATATTTAATATTGAGAATTATATGTACTAAAATAAAAAACCTGAAGTTTGGCACTCACATGACTTTCTCTACTCATTCTTACAAATTCTTATTCCTATAAGAGGTGGAATCAGGACTGAAAAGTTCAATGCCATAGCCGGAAGTTGAACCAGGGGTCTTCCGCTTATCGAGCGGCTGCTCTAAACACTAAGCTACCGTCTCCAACTTGCCAGTATGACATTAAATTCCCCAACCGATTCGTACTTTCTTATTCCTATATCTTCTTCGTGTTAGTTGAGATAAACATTTGCAGAAATTATCTTGTTTATCTACTTGTAGGTGGAAGGAGAATATGGGAATTCAGAAGACTTTGAGCGATAGTCAAATATTTTAAAGCTTTCAAATTTAATTCTCTGTGCATGCTTAATATATAAAAATGAATAACGATGTTCCAATTGACAGAAGTGCAAGTGATCCAAAACTGACACAAATAACAAGGAATACCTCCGAAATGATTCACTCTACAAAAAATACTACTCAGACGTAAATTGTGTGTTTTAGCAAGATCTACATTTCTTATATTAAAATTTGGTCTATCTCTTACGGTTTACCAGTTATGCAAAATTTATCCAGAGTAAACAGGACTACACAGACTATAGCCAGAAAATTTAAGATACACATTTCATTTTCAATAAAAATATCCCAAGCATATGGCATTTTAATCAAAATCTACTACTTTCAACAAAATTAAAATTTTCGAAAAAGTTTCCATGTAGGGTTAGTTTAGGATGGAGGACTCTTTTCCAAATTTTTGTGTTACAGACTGACACAAACACACACACACACACACACACACACACACACACACACACACACACACACACACACACACACACAGGCGCCCACTTTTTTTTTAATCAGGGGGCCTCAAAACATACACTTCCGGTGAAATCTCTACCTTGAATGATTGGGTGGAACACAATACTTCCTCTACTTTACTATAAGTAACAGAAAGTAAAAATGTGCAGTAGCTATTGCTCAACAGTGCAACAAGGCATGTCAAAGTATGTCCTTTCAATTGCCCTTTTGTGCTCACACTAGCAATAAAACACTACATAGTTACCGTTTTATTCATAACATAAACAATACTACCAGCAGGCTTACGCATTATCTCTTTAACAACCTCAACTGATAAAACTATGACATTTAACAATGTTTTCATTTTTCATATATTGCAACGTTTTCCTGACCGTTAAAATATACTTATGGGCAGAGAATATTCCTTCCACAACACACGAAGTGGTGGAAAAATCTGAAAACCCATCAATAAACTAATTTCAATGTCCACATCACCATCAGAGCCTTTGGGACGCAGTTAATTTCCCTTCATTCTTTTCAAAGATCTCTGCCAGTTTCTATTTCACATCATTTTCGCGTTTTGCACTTTCCTGTCTCTACACATTTTATGGCAGCAACAAGTACCTTCATCCCGCCACTGTAGCGTGGTGGTAGCGTGTCGGTCTCTCGTCCATGAGGTCTCGACTTCGAATCTCGCTTGGCTTAATTGTCCAGATGAGAGTTTTTCCAAGGTTTTCCCTTATCCTGAGAAGACGAATGGTTAGTAACTTAAAGCTCCATGGACCTCAGGCTCATTTGAGCATTTCACCCTTTTTATTCATTCACCGTTCGATACGATACCGCGTTGGACATTAAAAAATAATAAAATATAATAATAATAATAATAATAATAATAATAATAATAATAATAATAATAATAATAATAATAATAATAGTAATAGTAATAGTAATAGTAATAGTAATAGTAATAGTAATAGTAATAGTAATAGTAATAGTAATAGTAATAATAATAGTAATAATAATAATAATAGTAATAGTAATAGTAATAGTAATAGTAATAGTAATAGTAATAGTAATAGTAATAATAATAATAATAATAATAATAATAATAATAATAATAATAATAATAATAGTAATAGAAATAGTAATAATAGTAATAATAATAATAAAAAATAATAATAACACTAATACTAATAATACTAATACTAATAATAATGATAATACTAATGATGGTGATGGTGATGGTGATGGTTAATAATAATAATATAGAAAGCGAACATACGTCTTGAAACACAACGTGCCCTCATGTTTGTATGGCTTTTCTTAGGACACCTTGCATTGCGTACAGCCGATAACGTTAGCTAACATCATGGTAAACAGAATTTAAGAAATAGCCTTGGTGGATACGGACTAGTCAAATGAAAGCTTTTAAATAATTTTTCAGCCTTAAAAGTGAATTTATTCTCCCGAAAATGGAGAATGTATAACTAAAGTGATAAACATCTTTGCGGTTGTTTACACTGTTCTTAACCGTTATTGTGTACTACACACGCAAGTTGACGCCTGGCAACTACCAGTCATCGTTGGTCTTTACTGATAAGCAAGAGGAACAGAACTAAGTTGACTCACGCCACTACCGTCCGTTTGATTGGTATTGCCCCCTTGAGTTCTGCAACTGTTTTAACTCGCGAAGAGATATTGGTTTGCCCGAAACACGGTAACACCCCAACTTAATCAGTTAGGGCACCTGGTATGTTACATATAACACAGATCAGTATTAAGCACAAAAGATAAAGCTTCCATACACTGGTACATTCAGTTCCAACACTTACACTCACAGCTGTCCCAAAATTTAATGGTGGGTGGCTCGGTACAAAATCCAATCATAGGCTTGTCACGCCTTGTGGTATTGCATAGTTGACCATGCAGTGAATACACCCTTCAAAGCCAGTGATATAAATAACATTTGCACCCACAAAATTCATTTTCCCAACAGGTTAAATAACAGTAATAAGATGTGTTGCAAAATGATACTACCACCTGATTGTTGTAGAAGGGATAGACAAATATATAACAGAAAACTTATACACATGACTCAAGTATTTATTACATATATTTTAGCATTATGTAATGCATAAGGGGTCACAAATTTTACATTGTCCAGAACTCAGATATAAATCAACGCTTACCACATTCCCGGTGTTGCAAAATGATACTACCACCTCCCTTCAATAGCCAGTGTAGCAGCCTTATTTGACCACAACCTTGAAGACACTCACACATGCTGACTACAAGTTTCTGGAAGGTGGATACCTATATATTTTCCCAAGCGGATATGAGAGATGCTTTCAACTCTGCGATATTAGAATACTGTTTGCCACCAGCGTGCATTGAGCGCGACATAATGTGCCCCATAGGTTCTCCAGGGGTTCAGATCCTTCGAATACGCACTTCCTTCTGTAGAAACCATTCCCAGGTAGAGTTTGCAGTGTGAATACTAGCATTGTCCTGCTGGAAAATCCAACATGGACCCTCCAATTGCTTCCCCTGAAGGTAAACGATGAACATTTAGCAGATGTTGGTAGTCAGTTGCTTTCATTTGACCCGTCGGTAAAGCAAGGTTTGTTGTACCACGATAACCAAGCCCAACCCAAACCATTGATGAAATTCCGCCTTGCTGCCTTTTGAAAAATATCTGTGCTTCTTTCCGCAAATCATGTCAGTCGAATTGTTTTTTATAAGTGAACACTGCTTGTTTCCATTGAGTTTTCCAGGTCGTATGTTCCTTTGCTCAGAATATCTTATGTCTTTTCGTATGCACACCAGTAAGTCGAGGCTGCCCTTTCTTTTTCTTGTACAACATGAAGGTCTTCCTAGCTACCATTTGGGATAGCGTAGACTTGTGCATGTGAATGTTTGGATCTTCAGACAATCTTCCCATGGAGGTTGCACGTAATTGTTTTATTACACTTCTCTCCTGCCTGGTGTAAGTTTCCGGGGCTTTCCAGAGGACTTCTTCGTGCCATAATTCGTCCAAAGGTGCAACAAAATTGTTCACAACGGAAGGAGGTTTGTGAATCCTTGCTATTTCTCTATATGACAAACCTTCCTTGTTATCAGCGATTATTCGCTCTTTCTCCTCAACTAATAACGCGGGTTGACGTCTCATTTTCTTGAACGCTTCCTTCACCACTGTTCACGTCGAACACTGATGTGCAGCTATGTAAACAGTCAACTCAATGCACCTACTACGGGTACTATCATCGGTGTATAAAACGGGCGAGGGGTTTGTACGAAGCAGGGTTGTATCATTTTGTAACAGTACAATGGTCTCGTGGTCAGGTTACTGTAAGACAAAGGGGTCAAATGTTTCCATGGTTTGTCATGAATACAGGCACGTCAACTATGTTGCATTGGATATATCTATGCAAGCTCATGTCACGCTACAGCTGAAAACCGGGGTGGTCGTATCAGCTTGTAACGCACCTTAAATAGCTATCAGCGGCCATTAAATTTTACCTGCTTATAGTTAGATTATGAAATACGTATATAGGAATATGCATATCGTTCTTGAGGTTTTCGGTAATTAATAGACATAACACTAACAATAATAATCGTGATAAGCATTACGTAACGTATATTTCCCGTAAAAGTGGGTAACAGAAGACCTTTTCTTCCTAATTTGGATATATTTTATTTGTCGGCTTAGAGGAATCACACACTATTTCGGAAAAATATGGAACTTCTACACATCTGACTTTTCAGTTACAAGTTAGTAGTTAAGTTAGAGTTTGAAAATGCGGAATAGCTGCATTACTTGTATCACAAATATTTAGATAACACGCTAAATGAACCCTTCTTTGAAACTAATTTGCTCTAAAATTATGTACTATTTGAATTTAATTTCGAAAGTAGTTTGCTTTCCCATTCATAATATTAGATAAACCGGCTCAGATTTAAAGGGTGATAGGAAAGATGGAGGAGCGGCAGAAGCTCTATCATAACCTATCAAGGGTACTACCTCATGGTTTTGTGACTCAGGTCCTTTAGTGATTCACAGAATTTCTAAACTAATGCTAAATATTAATTTTCCTTTGAAGTTCTGTTTTTCCATTATTTCCAACAAACAGCCATAGACTGTTTTACACTTCGATGTCAAAATTGCATCTCAACTAGACGATTTAATGTCCTCTGAATGAGGACAGTTTGGAAAATGTACAACATGCAGGCATGTGTCTCCAGCAATAGCTTAAGTAAAATTCCTAAAATAGGGTAAATACAAAGCTTCACGAAGTTTAAGCTTGCTAGACGGAGATGTATGAATGTAAAATCCACTGGACACAAAATATTCTGTACATGGAAACATTTGTGTTCTATCTTAATTTCTCGCAGATGTCTTTAGTGGTTTGGGTTTAAATTATACGTGTTTGTTACCTGACACAACACAAATTTTGTCCAACTGACATTTTATGGCTAACCTATAAAATCATTTTAACTGTTACCTAGTTATATGATATAAAACACTCAGCTCCTTCAAGCAGGTTTAATATTCCTACCTAAATGATGTTTCTGAATCGAGTTCAAAGCGTGTTGTCAAATTAGCTTTCTTCCAAAGATCACCTACCATCATAAATGTTTTGGTATTTCTCACTTTAATGCACTTGATTTATTAAACAGAAGTCCATTCTGGCGGCTACGTACATACGCGCACTTGAAAGAGTTTCTTCCGCCAATTAGCAGTGCGCTAGTACACTGCAAACCTCACATTACCTCGCCATAAAGCTGTTTAGAAAGAAAGACCTCGGGAAGGGGCCTGCCATATTAGTCACAATCCTTTCGAACGATGCTCCCATATTATACTGTTGCTCCCGGCCCCGAATACGAGCCTGGACTTGCCGCGTAGATGTCAAGTTGTCGCTTCAAAAATGCAACCAGCAGAATAAGCTACATAGCTTTTCAGGGTCTTACTTACCCCCAGGGGTTCTTGGACTGTTCCGACATGAGTGTCTTCAAGTAATTGTTTCTGTCTGCTCCTCGGGAGGAACAACCATTACATATTACTTCTTCCGCCTGCGAACTCCCACTTTTCTTAAGCACTCTATTTTCTGACAATTAGAGAGTTCCATTGGACCAAATGGCGTTTATTTTATCGGGCTCTTCCCAATAACATCCCCATACAGGTTTTTCGCAAGATTCTTTGTTCGTCAGGGTTAGCCCTACGTCTCGATGCATCAATTGCGTCCACCTCAATGTCTCCTTCAAACTGGTTGCAATTTTCCTTGCAGGGTATTCGGGATAGCGCGTCCGCACTAGAAAACGATCTTTCTTATCAGTGGTCCAAGGTAAATTGTATTCCTCTAGCCGTTGTACCCAGTGGGTAGTCTGTGCTTCCAAATACGAAAACCCAGTACCTAAGTTCGGTGGAATGGTCCGTTTGGAGGTGGAAGTCCGGTCCGTAAAGGTGTTAGTGGAAGTGCCTCATGGTCTCTACAACAGCCAGGACCTTTCGACTTGTCACGTGGTGGCTTAGTTCAGCGTTGGACAGGGTTTTAATAAAGTAGCCTAGTAATCGCTCTTCTCTGTCCTGCTCTTACGAGAGAATACACCCAATGCCGAACTCACTGACATCCGTGTCCACTATGAACCTTTCAATGGAGATGTATTCCAGCACCAGGAACGTGTACAGACCATTCTTAAGTAACTGGTGTTTTCGTTTGTTGGAATATGTTGTAACAGATGAGAATACCAGTTACTGCTAAACACACTTTGTTTACCACTCAGGCACTTAGCATAGCGCAGACGTTACACTTGGGACAGTGCTGCAGACACTCAGAACAAAATACCTGATCCCTTGAATCGAATCATAACTCAACGGCTGAGTCACCACTCAGAACTTAACTGCACTTTGAATTTTACTGAATTCATCAATCACTGCCAGCCGTATACTAAACCTCTCCGGGCACTAGTCAGTTCCTTTCTGAACACACAGCGAAGGTTCTTGAAGTAGAACCTAGCTGAAACCGCCAAAATAAACCTCTCCTGTGGAACGAAATTCCGGCACACCGGTGACGCGGATGTGATCCCAGCAATTAACAGCGTCGTTAAACAACATTTTTTTCGCACTGACATGATATATTTTGAATTTCACCTTCCATTTGGTTGGTTTCAAGTATCGGTGGGAGTTTCGGTGTCCATAGCTGGTGATTCTTCTCTGTAAATACTCATCCTCCGTATCGGGGCAGGTCTGGGAGTCCAGACCCCAGGGAACCCGTGAGCCTGTAGGGAGGAAAGACGATGCACTAGCCGTCTTCGGAGATATAATATCCGCAGTCCTTAGGGAACCTGCCCTCTGCTGTCGTCTTTCCGATCCCTCCACCCTTAGTATTCTCTCAAGTCACTCTTTCCCCGGGGAGAGGCTGTCAGGGGCAGAGCCTTTAAGGATTTCACTTTTCGCGGTGCTTAATCCTCCTCCCAGCCTTGTGTACCTACAGATCCACGCACGTATCCACTGAACCACCAACTAACCCATCTACCTGACTGCCTACCTGCTTGCCTGCCTTTCAATCTGCATGTCTGCCCCCTTCCATCCGTTTACGCATCCATCGATCGAACTACCTATCGATCTATCCAGCTCATCACTAGTTCATGAGCCATGTTGTTCAGTCACGCCCTCTCGAAAGCTGTTAATTGGGGTTGTGTTCGACATTGACAAAATATTAGCTAACAATTCGCTACAAAAGCTCAAATGAGTCATGTGGGTTTAAACATTATGAAAAACTTTTTACGTGATGTTAGCAAGCAATGTTAGTACACACGAACTGACTTACATACGCACGCACACATACACACACTACAGTCTATGTAGACTATAACAACATATCAAGTGACAAGTAAAGGGTACTGCAGAAGTAAGAAATCGGTAACGGACGTTCATTGTTTCATTCTTCAAGCAGATAAAGCCGAATATTTTCAACGTGTGCTTTATTGTTACACGTGTGGTTGATGAGCTTGAATCACAACAGCGAGTCACGTTAGATGACAACAAGATGTAGCACTCCAGTCCACTAAAAGTAAGACTGATGATCGCTCTGCTCAAACCTAAGAGTTATGCTATTTCTTTGTTGCCATGTATTCCAACTCCCAAATTAAGCATCCTTTCTAAATATTAACTGTCAGTCATCTCAAGAGTATTTTATAAATACAAATGTTGTTTTTATAAATAAATTGGTAAATTTACCATGTGTCAAATTTACATTTAAGAGCAATTTTTCGGACATAGATGACGGATGAAGTCAACCGAGTTATGAGTTAATTAGCTGAAGAGAATGAGGTTTGCTACAGCAACCGAAGCAGAACGGAGAAAAAAATCGTGATAAATACGTGGCAGAATTTCTTTTGAAATTTAAGATGATTGCTGGGATTTTATATTCTCTTGGAAATAGGCCCCTTTCTTATCTGTTTACTTTCCTCTCTTCTTCTCAACCTTGTGATTTCTCTAAACTTGTTCTACATATTCTGATATCATCACGATGTGACTCTTCGTGTATCTATAATCATTCAGTAAATGGTCTACCGTACAAGGCTTACATGTAGGTGTACTGAATTATGGTTGAACTTTAAAGAAAATTTGCAAGGAGTAATATTATGAGATGGCGTTGCTCGTATTTCGGTGTATATTTAGACATTGATTCATATTTTAGCTCATATATAACACATTTCTTTGTAATTTGAAATTATTAATAACTTAGTAAACCTTATTGGAAATTACTTGAATCCCTGACATTTTCTGTGAAGGGTTCAACAACTTTAAGCCTCGAGTTTTCGACCATATGCCATTTGAAACAAGTGTTAGCTTAGCTTTAGCTTCCTGAAATGCGCACAAGTAAGATGGCTGTTAGTAGTCCATGTTAATTACTACCGACCATGACACAGGAGATCATCTAACGTGATTGGCTGAGTACATAAATCATCTGCTCAGGGATAGATTCGCATTGATTGACCAATGCGGCTCATGTATACAGATGAATTGTAGCCCATCGTTGTAACGCTTGATTGGTTTATAGGCAGTTTGTTCCACGCTCACTACATCTTTACACACATCATTTCCTTATTCTACCCTAAACCAAGAAAGGTATGAATGAATTATTTATACATTATCTCATTTTGTTATATTTAGCACTACCTTAAGTGAGTCTTGTGGTTACAGATAGACAGTGAAATTACACCGTGTATGTCATAGCTTCGTGTTACTGCAATATGCAGTTGAAAGCGACAAAGCTTCCTGAAATTCCCGTAATTATAATAATTTGACTTTTATTTGGTAAATACCTATTTCACACAAATAATAAAAGTAGGGAACTGAAAGATAACCGAAACTTCAGTTTAAAGTTACCCTTTCAAAATATAATAAGGAAAATCTGAAACAACGCTTCGAAATGTAATTTCTAACAGTCCTTGGACTAAATTTGTTTATTCTAGAAGCACACTCAGGCTTATACACAACGAAAACACTCTCGAGAAGGCACATCAATGAAGAAGAGATTAAAGTACATAACACGTTGCAAGGTGCAATATCAGAATCATTTCCATCCTTCATCTCAACACAGCAGGACCGTCATCTACGGTGTTTCCAGGATTTTCTTAGTGCTCACAAATGAATAATGCCGAAGGGGTACGTTGAAATTAGACTGGAACGTCTCCCTCCCAAACTTCTTTTCCAATTAAACATTCTATTTCAATGAACAACAATGTTCGCCAGTTATGGTTTAGAAATGGGTGTTAAAGTACTACTCAAAATACCTTTCCTAGTATTCTTGCACTGAAAATGCCTATGTTACTTGGAATCTCTTTTCTCTGTTTCTTGTGTTTATGACTATTTACTAACTTCCAGAAAGCACAACTTAAATGCAATACAGCGAGCAATGTCCATTGAGCCTGAACCACTAGAACTGAGACAGCAGGAACAAATAGGCGCAAACAATGTATAAACAGAATACGAGAAATGCACACTATATCAAGGGCTGACAACAAACTTACTCAAAATAGGAGAAGGCAAACACATTGGCTTGAAATATACTTTAGGATGACCTATAGGTTTCCCTATTGTTGACACAAATCAAGTGAGATACCTATGAGTTATTGCTTTATAAAATACAACAATAACATTAATAAGAAACTAACAAATGCCAATGAAACATTGCGTGCCCTCATGTTAGCACTTTACAATCCGTAATTCAAATGTTAGACAATAGCAGCATACACAGGAGTGAGTTTATTCCCTGTAAAATAAAGATCCTGTAGTAAAATGAGAGCGTTTCGGTTGTTTATGCTGTTATCGTCTATTATCACGTATTACACAACTGCCACTCTGTGACAAGAATTGCGCCGTGGAATTTTGCAACTGTTTCATGGCACGAAGGGATATCTACTTACGCCTATGCCCGATGAAATGGACCAGATGGTATGTATGTGATATATATATCAGGTGAGTCAGCTCCCCTTATTCTCGAGTTTTATGCAATCCGAATTTTATACCCCAACATGAAAACATCGACCCCATTACTAGGTTTTTGAGGTGTACTTTAGCGATGAGTACATTCTGTCCCTTAAAGCACTGTTGCTCTCAATTTTGCGCATTCCTCTCTTTAAGAACGTCAAGCAATACATTTTAGTAAGCGCAAAACTGGACTAAGGCGCACATGCCGTTAGATGGGTGGCCTACCTTCCAAAAAAATAAGGCGCGCCTGACTCACCTAGTATATACCAGGTGCGTCAGCTGCCCCTTATTCTCAAGTTTTATGCAATCCGCATTTTATAGTCCAACATGAAAACATCGACCCCATTACCAGGTTCTCCCGCGTATTTAACATGGATGTTAAACACTCGATGAAATTAGTACTAATATAGATGTTATCACATCGTTTTTTAATATATTCGTAATTAGACAGCTGACGTTTGCACTTCTGCAAATGTTCACTGGAACCAGCGAATATTACATCTTAAACGGAATGTTTAGCTCACACGTTACTAGGTATCTCAGTTGGAACGGGCGCAAGACTCCGAAGTAATTTGTCTGCTGTGAAGGTGGTTCGAATCAGCTGCATGTACTAATTTCTTTTTTATTTTTATTCTTTATTTATTTTTTTTTCTTACCGTGTAATCCTCAAAATTTACAAACTATTATTCTGAAAACTGTTACATTCATCTTTATTGTTTTATTTATGTTTTATGACATTGTTTGATGTTTCTTTATTGGTGAATTACAAGTATGTAGTTGTTTAAACACACCTATAGGTTGGTGCAATTGAAATAAGGATCATTCATACACATTTGAACAGAGAAAACAAAGGAATTAATTTTGCACACAATGAATTACTGTGCTATTAAAAAGGCAGACAACCAAAAACGATTTAAATTATAATGTTCTAAACCCTCAGAGACTTCATAATTAGATTATTGTGAATTCGGTTTCCAAATTTTGATGTACATAATAGATATATTTACAATGCTGTGACTCGAACCTTTGTCATTGGTGGTTAAGCGCAGAGAACCCGTCACAATCTTATTCAGCTATTTCGAGACTTCCTGAAAGCACGTACCACGTCCAATAGTAGGACTTGTATGCCTGGCAATATGTCATTGCCATCTCGCAAGTTTGCGTGCTTGATTTAGCCTTTTAAGGCAGTTTTGATCATTTACTGGGCGTTTTAATATTATTAGTTAAATGGCAAAAGCTGTTATGCATATTAATTGAGATGCACGAGGCGTAGTTCACGCAAAAATGCAAATAAACTGTTATTTAATAGTATGTCCGTTTTGACTGTACTGGTCCATGATGGATGAGGCGTGTCTAAATTTTTCCTAATTTTTGGCAGCCAATCCCTGCTCTAAGTACAATAATCCACCATTTTCTTTTTAGCTGACGTTGTTAGTGTACTCATATGATGGGTCCATTTTTTCCTAGGCGTTTGCTGAATTACGTTGCTATGTATACTCTAATAAAAAGTTTGTAAAATCGGCTGGAAACCGGAATTCGCTCTCAGTAAACGAGTCGTATGTTTTTCAGGTGTACTTTAGCGAGGAGTACGTTCTGTCCCTTAAAGCACTGTTGCTCTCAATTTTGCGCATTCCTCTCTTTAAGAACGTCAAGCAATACATTTTAGTAAGCGCAAAACTGGACTAAGGTGCACATGCCGTTAGATGGGTGGCCTACCTTCCAAAAAAAATAAGGCGCGGCTGACTCACCTGACAACGCTATATACACTGACAACGCTTAGTATATTCTGTGGCAGAGCAAACTGATCGGTTTTCCTGTCCGGAAATGCACGGTTTGGACGCAATAGAACGTTGAAGTTTGAGAACGGACGGTTGAGACAATTTGTTAGCATTTGTTTTGGTATTTTAATACGGAAGGTATGTAACCATTTAGTCATCTGTGTACTGAGATGAACGATCTCAGCATAACATCCCTGCGCATGCGCTAAATTCCTCCATAGAGTCCTTAGTGCGCTCCTACTGCGTTACTTGTGTAATTTCCAGTACTGTAACGTTTTTTAACAGCAGTGCTACACGTACAAGTAAACACCTGTTGAAATGTGCTACTTGAGCATCAATACACTTTCACGTAAATGTGAGGAATCACCTCAACGTCGCATGTTCAAGTCGATGGATTGGTAGAGGTGGACCAGTTTCATGACAGCACGATCGCCAGATCTGAAACCTCTGGGCTATTTTCTGAGGAGTTGTATCAAGAGTATGGTATATGGCACTCCTGTAACGTCACCGGAGGCTCGAGCCCACGGAACGATTGAAAATCTCCGTAGAGAATCGTACTTATGTACATCAGGCTCACCACCGCCAATATAGGCTCTGCAATGACGTAGGAGGTACCAGTTCGAAACTCGATGTGCTACTCATGTTGGTTTTATTGACGGAATGTGAACGCACACCAATACCACACTTCGATACCCTATGCCGTCGAAACCATGCTTCTGCGGACAAGAGTTCTTATTTGAAAACTGATCAGCTTGCCGTCCCGCACAAGCTACTAAGTGTTGCCGGTTTTTTGGGGACACCCTATTTATGACCTTTTCCCGCGTTCTACGTAGGGGCAGACTAAGGACATGCCCCATAAAAATATTGCAGAACCACACATTGTTCTTTAAAAGAAGCACTGAACATCCATTTCAACAAATGGTAAGCTTATTCATCCGAAATAACATTCAAGAAAAAACAAAAACAAACTGGTTGAAGCATCTTACAATGACCGTTTGCCCAATGTTTTTAGCCACTGTCATCACTCATACAATTAGGAAACAAATTATTATGGATTATTTCCGATCCCTACGCACTTGACATGGTACCACATAGCAGAATTGAGGCACTCCGCATAGTTTTCTCTTTCCTTGTAACACTGTTGGCATTCTTTGTGGATATTTTCCTTCTCATAGACAAGCTGGTTGTATGTTTTCGAGCTTTCACTGCTGCTGCCGTTTCCTTCTCAGCGCGAGTAGTACTCCTAGCTTTTAGATCATTTATTAATTCTAGGCTTGTTGTAAAACCAGATTCTCTAAGTTTTCTTTTGATTTCTGGTTCACTTTTAATACCCGGGGAAGTCGCTGGAGGAGTACTAACCTGTTCGAAACTCGCCGAGGGTGTACAATCTTGAATCTGACGTTCTTGCATTGTTCCCATTATTTGGGATTGTCTCCTGAAGGTTATTAAAGGGACCTTGATTCTTAGGTTCAAGAATATTATTTTCAACACCAGGTTCTCTATTTCCATGTGAAAGTGAAGACGAAATTGAATTGGTCTCAATAAATATGATGTAAATAATTACTTAGATTTGATTCACATCTGTAAATGCTTTATTCAAGTAATTGCAGCGCGAAACGTGCGCTGTCCTTTTGCCCGTCCGAGCTGTGTCCGTCTACCCCACACTGCAGTCAAACATAAAATTACTCAGAAGACAGACAGACGGGAGGCACTTATTCTAGTAAGCTTTTTCACCGATAGATGCCCCACGTGAGTATCTCGAACATTATTTTACGCCTCCGTTTTCTAAAACACCTTATGTGCCACGGATGGAAGCCTACAGTTCAAGTAAATAAATGACAAATGTTTCTTACATGTTTCGTTTCTGCTGTTGGATTGCACATTTCTTTGCCATAATTATAGATCTTTCACAATATGTCGACACAACGTACGCAAGGCTTCTCAATGAACAGTGATACCAACATTAGTAAGGAAATTACTTTAAGCTTCTTAGCAAGTGTCGGTCCTCACTGTTGCTGCTGTATATGATATATGACATATTCTTATGATTATAGCATATCATATATTGTTTATTGTTAATATTTTGGTTATTCTTTGTATTACGCATTTTATTATTCTTATTATGTATTAAGCTTTAGTCATCTTTATGGTGAGGTATCTGTGTATCTAGTCTCATGCGTTTCGTTACGTCACTGCCTTTGTGTGTCAATCTAAACCACAGTGTTGCTCCATAAATTTTAGAATTATGAGTATTGAAACTTCACTAATCACTAAGTATTTTTGCTAGCTTATGGAAAACTAAAACTTAGAGCATTATTCTATCGGATAATCTGTACGGCTGTATCTATATATATATATATATATATATATATATATATATATATATATATATATATATATATATATATATATATATATATCGTACATCAAATTTTCGGTTTACTATAAAACTCTATTGCTAGCAAAGGCACGGCTCTGCCTGGATTTGTTTTACTCCTAGTTATTGCATAATATGGAATTTCTCGCTTTGGAAGATCATTGTAGTTTATTCCATCCACGACGAGATCTTTTTAACCTCTATATTTACATTGCTCGCAATTTTCCATAAATAAGCACCAGTAGGTCATTAGCAAATGCAATGACCTTGGAGCTCCCCATAAAATTTGAGTGTAGCACGGAATCATACTCATATTGCCGTAATCTAGACATCATAAATCTTATGAGCGTGGTATTTCTTTACTATTTCTCCGTGGTTCACTGATGTTCACCAGTAAGCAAGCGCTTCTTTCACTAAAATAACTTCGTGGAAGTATTTAAATATGTGCAATGCAGTTCGAGATTTGAAAGCATTCAGTGAGCTGGATCACCATGCGGTGTCAGAAGCATCCTTGACATCAACACTGATAAGTAGGACTCGGAAGTTCATGTCCTAAAAACACTGAAATATGCATGCAAATATGCTCGTAAAAACCTGAAGGTATGCCAAGAAAAATGCACTATTTAACTAAAACAATTAATGTTCCTTTGTAGTAGACAAGACGAGTTAGTATAATTAATAAATAAAGCTACCTTATTCCTTAGAGGTTGAAGCAGAAGTAGTCCCACTACTAGTATTAGTTCTCGCCACCTCGCGAGTTGCATCATTATGTGCAATACCACCAATATGAAAAATATTATACAGATGGAAAAAATAATAAGAAACTACAAAATCATTAAGATATGCAAGATATGGGCTATACGATAGAGACCTTCGTGAGTTGCATTATCATGTGCAATACTACCAATATGAAAAATCCTATCCAGATGGGGAAAAACTAATAAAAAACCATAAAAATGTGCAATATAGGGACTATAATATTGAAATATTATGCATTTATCAAATTCAAGAAACTATGTAGTTATATGCACCATAAAATCATGTCCAAATAACTGAAAATTGCATAATTTGTGCACATAATGTAAAAGCGTACATTTTTAACCCCTATGAAAAAACATGCAAATGCATGAACTTCCTAGCCCTACTGATGAGTATCGCTAAATTAGTGATGTGCGCCTCCCTCTATAGTGTTTTAGAAACATCACAGCTTATATGTAATTGCAGTGTTCCATGGATATGCCAGCAACGTTCCGCAAGGTAAGTTGAGAGTGGGGTAACAAAGCTCTTGCCTGTATTAACCCCTATCAGAGGATTGCCTCTTCCGCCCTTGTTGGTAATTGAGGTCATTGAGGTCTTCAATTTGCTCCCTGAAGAATAGATGTCTCTTCCTGCAGTTAAACCTTCTGGAGATCTTCATCGCTAATCCTGTCGTTGAGGTCTTCAACCGTGTCCCTGACTAAGGGCCCCTTTCCAGATATCAAACTCTCGGGGCAGGGAAACCTGGTGCTTCGCGTGGACATGTTCGCTACTCCTGTAGTAGGGCTATCTAAAGGAGTTCCAACCAGCTACCGCATAATATCAGCAAATAAAACCAAAACAATGGCATTTAGAGGGACGAGTCCTGTTAGAACACAAATAGTGCTACACAATATAATGATGACGGACGGAGGGATGTACGGACGGATGGATATATTGATACATAAGTAACTAAACGAATGAATGAATGAATGAATGAATTACACTATACAACAGGCACGTTAAAAGGAACATTAAACAATAAAGTTTGGAAAGACTGCATAGTTAAATTGTATTAATCTATATCAGTGTTAACTCTGATCTATTATTCAGAAACATGGACATTAACAAAAAGGTATAGTACAAGAGTACAGACATGAGAAATGAAATTTGTAAGGATAGTGGCTGGGTATACTAAACAAGACAGAAAATGCAGTCAATATCAGGAAAGAATTAAAAGTAGATCAAATGAATCATAATATTGCTAACAATAGAAATCAAGGAAAAAGCATGTTGTGGAAAGGAATTTAAAAACTAGCCATAAATTATAAACTCAAAGGCACAAGAAACCAAGGAAGACGGAAGAACATATGGGCAGACAAAATTGTAGTCGGAACGGATTCAGAAGTCCAAAACCGTGAAGCCGAAGAAGAAGAAGAAGAAGAAGAAGAAGAAGAAGAAGAAGAAGAAGAAGAAGAAGCAGAAGAAGAAGAAGAAGAAGAGGAAGAAGAAGAAGAAGAAGAAGAAGAAGAAGAAGAAGAAGAAGAAGAAGAAGAAGAAGAAGAAGAAACATCTGTGCATCGCCAGTACCGGTTTGTATGATGAATCCGAACTGGTGCTTACTTAACAGCCTTCTGGAATATACATGAGGCATGTTTGTTTTATCAACAGCGCATGTGTGTATGTGTGCGTGTGGCTGTATCTATGAAAGTTACAACTGGTGCGTGTGTGTGAGTGTCTGTGTATGCGTATCTATGAATATCTTTGTTGTTTTCTGTGTTTATATGTGTTTCGGCTGAATAGCAAGTTTGTATTAAATATAGCTGTAACTCATCTACCATGCAGCTCTATCATTAACTGAAACAAGAATCCGTCGCAGATGTGCACTCAGTCCAGATATACTGGAACTTTTCTCTGAATCTGGTCAGAGTGAGAAGTTTATGTCAAGAAATTCCAGAATGCAATTAAATGATTCCACACTAAATAGCTGAACCAGTTTCTAGGTTGTGTATATTACCGCCTGGCGGCAGCGCTTGGCTTGTGGTTTGCGTGTCTACCGAAGCAAATTATGTAAAAGAGGCGAGATAGAGCTGAAACGGTCGATCACTATTCGTTTAGAACACGTTATTTTGGGGTATGATGAGAACGGAGCGGTTTATTGCAGAAGTGTGTTTTCTTGTCAGATGTTGTCCATCCCAGAGTAACAGCTTATTTGTATTCATCTCCCTAGGAACGCAAGCCCTTTGTATTTAATGACTTTATGAAGCAGTGTGATACGTTCAACTATTTTTGCCAGATGAGATTAATTGTGTGTCTATGCCAAGCATTTGAAAAGTTATGAAAACTGGAAGCATTCGGCGTTCCCTCCTGCACTTAAACTGTTCATTTGTGAGCATTACTATTTATTCATATATGGCGTATTAAAATGCAGTTCCTGTGCTTATAATATATTATTACATGGTCAACAGAAGCCTGTCTTGAAAATACACATATACCAGTAAAAGAGTATGGCGATCATTATTTACACCACTGCCCTCCTTAGGTTAACGCGGCATGTCTTTGGTATGGTAGCCAGCTATTGTGAAGGGCTCAGCTGCAGTTGATGTTTTTGTAATACAACTATAATACAACTACAGCCAGTCGCTGCTTGCGTTTACAGTTGAAATCCACATTTCAACAAGTGCAGTGGAGGAGTCGTAGCACACGGCTTGAGCCTTAATGTTTCTCCTTTCTATTTCTTAACAGTATAGCCTGTTCCCTTGGAACCAACATTACAAACGGCCAATGCTAGAGACGTGATATTAATGCTTAGGTTAAGTAGCTGATGAGATATTGATATTAAGGTAAGTTGCATAATGAAAGGGTAAAGGATACAGATATAGAGGGGGACACATCGCTCACGTCGACCTACACAGATCTATAGTGGATACCTTCCCCCCCCCCCCCAGGAAGCAAGGATGAAATGATGGAACCGAAGGTGCCACACAGGGTCGCAGCTAGACAGACCACAGAGACGCGTGGAAGTCCCTAACAAGTGCTGAGATCTCTTCATCCCTGTGCCAGGCCCCGCCGAGCAGCCATCACAGCACAGGTCCGGTGTCGCACTGAGCGTCCCCCCCTTGACGGAGGATAAGGGCCAGCCAAACGCTACCTAGCGCCGAGAACAGCAGTTACCATCCGCAGTCAACCACGCCATCTGCCCGGCACTGCCAACACTACACGCCTGAAAGTACACCTGAAAGATGAGAAGGAAATGGGATGAAGGGAAGGAAATGGAAAGTAGCTAAGCTGCTACTTTAGATGAAGTTAATTACTTGTATGACAATGTGCATAAAATAATGGAGCTGCCTTCGCGCATAGCGCCTGCTAAACTGTAATGCAATCCTAACTTATCCACTTTTCGTCCATAAGCTTCTCGATCAGCTTGTCATACGGTGGACCGACTGTGGTTGTACTGCACTGTCTTTCCCATTTAAGAGAGCCCATGCTATGCACTGATCTTATATGGGGAGCTTGTAATCACTGCTGCTGGAGCTTTTCGTCCTCTGTTGCTTGTCTTCTTTTTAAGTACAGGCACGGGCGAAATATCTGTAGGACACACGTGGTTTGGTCGAGTGTGTTCAGCCCTTGGTGGGGTAGACAAAATGCTTTGTTCATTGTCAAGGTCGCTGACTGCAGTTTCCTGTTCTTCCACATTGTTGGCCTCGATGAAATCTGCTTCTGTAAACACATTTCTATTCAGAGGATAGATGCCTGTTACTCTGAAGCTATTAACAGCTATTTCCCCTGTTTGCGTTTTGAGGTATGCCCTGCCTAACAAGTCTACAATGTCGTAAGGCGATACATGACCTTGTGTTTGGCGCAGTCCCATGCGAAACTCCTCACTGTAGTAGGACTTCAAGGGAGACATGAAGGCTCTGTCCAAAGGCTGTGTCTTGTGGCTTGAGTGAGGTGGCAAACTCACAATTGTCACATGTTTTTCTCTCGCTGTTTGAATTAAATCCAACTTCCTCGTGTGAGAGAAATGCCAATCGAGGATCAGCAGAACTGGAGAGTTAGCAGATGGTGCAGTCTTGGCCACAAAATGTTCAAACCATCTGGTGAATAGATGGGATTTTACCCAACCAGAGGGGTAGCAAGCTCCAACAGCTCCAGGAGGAGCTCCCTTCACAAGTTGATCGTTCCAATTTATTCGGGGAAAGATTAGCATTAGAGGGATGAAAGTACCTCTGGCACTCATTGAAACGACATGCTTTCTTCCTTCCAATTCTTTCGAATCCCCTTAGACGAAGATCCAAGTTTTGTTCCTGGCATGCTGCGAATACAATAAAAAAGGGGTTTTAATATGCCACACCAAAGATCTATCTGTCCCATAATACCACCAATTGCTATAGCGGTTCTCCACCTTAAAAATTTGACCTATGCATTCCCACGCGATTTTCAAAATATTACACATTTAAGGACATGTTTATGTATAAACTATAACCATAAAACAATATGTTCTAACTTGCCTGATTATTGTAGAAAATAAGCTGACGCTCTACTCGGCAAAAACTGTTACACACTAGATTTACAACAACTACTTCTCACAAGCACGGCCCTCTGCTAACCCACTCGCTGCGTTGCATGCTCTCTAGTACACCTCATCAGTACAGTCGCGATCCAGGCTTCATAGCGAACGGACGTGATTTTTGCTGTGCTCCTGAGAGCGTGTTAGTGAACGTGATTGGATGAAGAAACATCGTGCTTCTGTTGCATCAGCCAGAAGTATTATTGGTCCTTGTAATCTTTTGACCGATTGGTGCTATACTTCAGCATTAATTGACGTTCTTCCCAAAGTACTTTTGTGCTTTTAAAGCACATAAAAACTCAGACCGGTAGGCAGAGTTACAAGGCTTAGCCATCAGTTTTATAACTGGTAAGGCGCCTTTTGGTCCGGCCCTCTGTAACTTGCGCTTATTAGCACCTACCAGACTTTACGTATAACGACCATGGCCAGCCCCTTGACTAATGCAAATGACTTAAACTCGACATTATATTACCTGCAGGGAGGTAATATCTCCTTATATCTGGACGAAGAGCTCGTTAAGGAGCCATCACTGCCTCTCGATGAGAAAACAAAATCTGTTCTGCAATACGAACGTAAGGCTAGACAAGCCTATATAACCCAGGCCGACCTACAACTCCTGGAGTTAATGCCTAAGGATGACGTGCCCAGGAAGGATCTCACGCATCTTTACCGTACAATGGCCGCCCATAGGGCTAGAGTGGATGCCATAAACACTTATCTGTATCACCACGAGCAAGCTGTTAAGGCTCCACAATGGCAAACTGTGCAACCAAAGAGGAAGAGGAACATTCCATCTCCTGTTGCTACCTCAGCTCCAGTGGGCACAGCCAACGCTTTTGAGGCTCTGGCCTCCACCTCCACTGCGCCAGATCCTGCACCAGAGTGCATGGAACAAGATGTTACCATTCCAGCAACTAACACTGTTCCTGCAGCTACTAATGTTGCACAACCAATGCAACATAAGCCAAGGAAACCTACGCCCATCTTCCTGCGCAACCCATCTGATGCCAGGAAAGTCTTAACCTCCGTCCCAACGGACAAGGTTAACTACAGCCTCAAAAACCTACGAGGTACAGTGGCCTTGATCCCTGCTTCGTCGGACGATCATAGACATTTGCGAAAACACCTGGAACAAAACCAGATTGGGGGTGTTACTCCTGCCAGAAGACCGCTTCCTTCATGTCACCTTGAAGGACATCCCGGTGTTCATCACTGTTGATGAGGTCGAGGACCTACTGACCAGTAAAGGGTACACGGTGGAACGTGTTGCCCAGTTGACCACCAGAGGTCCTAACCCTCAACCACTGCCTCACTTCAGAGTTGCCCTGAAGAAAACTGAAAATGTGCGAAACATTTTCAAGGAGACCTGTATGTTTCACGCCGTCATCAGGGTGGAAACATTTAAGCCACCACCAAGACCACAACAGTGTACAAACTGCCAGCAATTTACCCACAATGCTGCTGGCTGTATACTGCTATCAGTTTGCGCTTTCTGTGGCGAGACAGGTCACAGAAGAGTGAACTGCCAGAGGCTGGCTATACCAGGCTCGAAGCCAAGGTGTTGTAACTGTGGTGATTCCCACTCATGCCGTTATGCCAAGTGTCCGGTGTGGCAGGAAGCTCGTTTGGAGCTCATGGCAAACAAGCAGGGACATATGTCGAAATACAACGCCCGACCTCGTGTTCCACATAACCTGGAACTGCCAAGAGAGGCCTTCACCGGTGCTAGATGGCCCGGACTGCCTAGCAAGACCCCATAACCTTTCCAAGTTATGCAGCGGCCACTACAGCTCAACAAGAGCCACAGCCGGCTCCAACTACTGTCACGCCACCACAATTACAGAGGCAAACAGTGACAACATCCAACATGCCACCTACAAACACGGCAACAACCATTAGGGCACACCAACCTGCCCCACAGAGAATGACACGGCAGAGAGCACCTCGACAGCAACAACAGCAGTCAACTACAGGTGTAGCTCCTCCCCAGCAAAAACAGCAGCCAACTACACCACCTCAGCACAATCAGCAAAGCACTACACTTCAAACCGTGCCTGATGAGGCCTTTCTGAACACCATGAGGCAAATCCCCATAGAACTACAGCCGGACTTTGCAGCTTTCCTTGCTGAAGCTCTCAGAGCAAGGCCACAACATATTCACCCGTACACCATCTTCGTGCACACAGTCCTGACCTTTATTATTCATCATGGCTGCTAGACAGGATGGAAGACTGAATATACAGTCTCTCAAAGTTTGTTCCTGGAATGCTAATGGCATAAGGTTCAAACTAAGAGAAACTACGAATTTTGTGGCCTCTAAGGGAATTGACGTGCTGCTGGTGCAGGAGACGCACCTAATTCCATCCAACAAAGCTACCATTCCTGGTATGCTTTGCTACAGAACAGATCGAGGCGATGGCTATGGAGGAACTGCCATATATGTGAGACGTAGTATTCAACACCACCAGTTGTTCACTACCCCAACTAACAACCTAGAAACCACTGGAATCCAAGTAGAAACCAACAAAGGGCCAATTAGACTTTTTTCAGTCTACATCTCCCCTCGTCGTCCCATCCTTAACAGGGAGTTGGATGTATTGTTCAACAGCAACACGGCAACCATCGCCATGGGGGACTACAATGCAAAAAGCCCAGCTTGGAATTCCACGATACTCAATCCTAGGGGTAGAACTTTGGAGCACTACGTACTCACCAACAACATAGTGGTACTCTCGCCATCCTCGCCCACAATGGACTATGCAGGTCGTCGACCCCCAGATTGGCTTGATATTGCCCTTATCAAGAACACCACCTTGCATCCACAGGTCTATACAGTGCCTGAACTAACATCAGATCACTACCCCCTGCTGCTCATATTTCAAACCAGGATTAACTACAAACCACAGCGACTGATTCCCTCTCCAAGGAGAGTAAACTGGCAGGAATTCAAAAACATAATGGCTGAGATACCAGCGACTATTGAACCATGCACTACAGTACAAGATGTAGACACGCTGGTTCAAAACATCAACACCACCATAACTGCAGCCATAACACAGGCAACACCACCAAGTCGAGGCCCAGCTCAGGCAGTTAAGAAATTGCCCCGCCATCTTCGTGAACTGATTGCGGCGAAGAACAAAGCACGTCGCCGAGCTCAACACTCTGGTTGTCCCCTGGATCGAAGGGAGTTTAATAGACTTCAACGTGTCCTGAGATTGGAGCTTGCTGAACATCTGAATGACCAATGGGAGCGAAAGCTATCTTCGCTCAACACGGAGGATCAGTCCCTTTGTCGCATGTCCAAGGCACTGCTTCGATTACCCGTCCAGGACAAACCCCTTCGCTAAGGCAACCAAATAGCCCAATCAGCCAGAGAGAAGGTGGAATTGCTGGCCGAATTTTTGGAAAAAACTTTCCATCCAGCCGACACTTGCGACATGGACCTTAGACAACACGTCGAGGACCATGTCACTGAGTTCTTGTCGAGGCCTTTTATGCCAGAAATCAGTCCAACTTCCAAAATAGAAGTTCAGCAACACATCTCATCTGTAGCTCCTTATAAGGCATCAGGGTATGACAATATACCCTATGCAGCTCTACAAGCCTTACTGCAAAACTGGATGGACCTACTTGTACATCTCTTCAACGCCCTACTTCATCTGG
Organism: Tenodera sinensis; assembly: GCA_030765045.1. Classification (NCBI taxonomy): domain Eukaryota; kingdom Metazoa; phylum Arthropoda; class Insecta; order Mantodea; family Mantidae; genus Tenodera; species Tenodera sinensis. Next base: position 221,963,828 of record CM060964.1, on the reverse strand, counting down.
CGTACTTCCCAACGGCATGGAAGCATGCTAAGATCATCACCTTGCCGAAACCAGGGAAGGATATTTCTTCACCTGAAGGCTATCGGCCAATAAGCTTGCTTACATCAATCAGCAATATTTTTGAGAAGATAGTACAAGCTAGGCTTCAAACCACCCTAGACACCATCCAGATACTTAGGCCTGAACAGTTTGGTTTCCGCCGGCGGCACTCCACCATACACCAGCTGCTTCGACTGGTGGATGACATCATAAAGGGCTTCAATAACAGGCAGTTTGTTGTCTCACTATTCCTGGACATCACACGCGCATTTGGCTCAGTCTGGCACGAGGGGCTCCTTTACAGACTGATTCATTACAATTTTTCTCCCTACATGACTCATCTGATTCATTCATATCTCAGAAACAGAACATTCTCAGTCTGTAAAGAAGAAGTATCTTCAAGATCCAGGCCAATACATGCAGGAGTCCCTCAAGGAAGTGTACTCGGGCCTCTTCTATTTCTCATCTACATAAATACACTGCCATCCTACCAGGGGTGTTCACTCTACCAGTTCGCCGATGACACCACCATTGCCACTGCCTCTGTTAATCCCAGAGTAGCAGCAAACAGGCTACAGAGGTATGCAGATTCATTGACAGCTTGGTTTTCAACCTGGCGCTTGAAAATCAACCCTGGAAAATCTCAGGCAGTCACCTTTACCAGAAGACTGGTACAAGATCTACCAGAACTGCAAATAGCTGGAGGTAGAGTGAACTGGTCCAACCAAGCTAAATATCTTGGTGTCACCTTGGACCATAGGCTTACATGGGAACCCCACATCGAAAACATATCCAACAAAATCAACGGTAGGATGGCTATGTTATACCCGCTGTACAATAGAAAGTCGACGATGTCCATTCGCAACAAACTTTTCCTGTATAAGCAAGTCCTCCGCCCTGCTATCACCTACGGATGCCAAGTCTGGGGAATCGCTGCAAGATCACACCTGAAACACCTAGAAACCCTGCAGAACAGATTTCTACGAATATCAGTAGATGCAGGCTGGTGTATCCCTAACAGAGACATCCACAGAGACCTTTCCATTCAAACCCTGACAGACCATATTCTATCCCTATCTCATACTTTCTTCAATTCCCTACCACAGAGCTTCAATGCCCTTATCCGTGGCCTCGGGGAATACGACATCGACCCCGGGGAAACCTACAAACGCCCCAGACACTTACTTGGCCAAATCTAGACTAAAAAGTCAAAAAACCAAAGACAACACAGCAACCACCTCTATGTTTTCCAACCAACCAATCCCAGCCAACTTTTCCCACCGTCTTCCCACCGTCCTATTTAAATAGAAATAATTGAGCCAGTAAAGGACTTGTCCTGGCATGGCATTTGTCAAGAGGCTCCACCACGGAGGACTCCCTCTTGTGACACCCACCCATTCTCTCATCAGTAGTTCAGCGGACTTTCCGATAGATATCGTTATTCGTGTTTGCACAACTGGCCTGTCCCATTTTACAACCCCGTCGTATAATACCACCTTCTCCTCTATGTTATCTAACTTTAAAACTTTAATCGTATAAAATATAATATTAATAATAATTAATAAAATTTTCTAATAAATACCTCACGAAATACTGCGATTTATCTTTAATTTGAGCCAAAGATCAAGTAATTTGCTTCATTACAATCGGAGGTATGATTGATCGAAGAGTGAGGAGCGCGCGATTTTTGGGACATTTCAAAAATTAATATCTGCCAAAATAACTTTTTTTTTAATAAAACAAAGAAACACGTGTCAAATATATTTTGTTCCAAAATACCAAAAAAAAATTCAAGAAAATCTGAGAGGTCAAGGTCATTTTTGCCATATTTTATGCGATTTGACGTGGAATGACTCATGTAGGACTTTCGGTGGTTGTAGCATACGGCAGTTTTACAGATATTGTTCCAAATCTGCAATCACCAAACCTTTCATGCAAGGTTAAAATAAGCTTATTTCTAGTCTACTGCAGCAGACTACATTCAGCTTCCAGTGCAAATAAAAACTGTTTCAGTCCTCGAGCTTGAAACGCGTGTGCAATTCACTTTTACCAACATATTTATGTACCTATATATATATTTATTTACTTATCTAATTACCTACATATCCATTTATCCGCCCACCCTCCCACCCGGCCGCCCTCCCGCCCGCCGGCCCGATCGCCCGCCCTTAGAAAACCCTTCTCCCTTTATTTCCCCTGTCTGTGCCGCCCAACTTTTCCTTTTCCACTTTCCATCACCATAACCTCGCTTCAACCTTCCTCTGAGAAACTTACATGTCAGTTTATGTTTTGAAACCCTGTAACATAACTGCCTTTTTTGGACTGTTAATAGAAACGTATGTGAAGTATTCAATAGCACACTATTTCTTATTTATGCTTACAATACGATCACAAAGAGCACTGCCCCTTGTGGTAAACTGCCTGCGTACACTACTCTTAATAATGAAAAAAATTGTATAACATTATAAATATATATCCCATAGACATTTTGTGACCAACAAGTCATGTCGGAATAATTATGCTAAGAAGCACTTTTAGCTAAGGCAGTTTCAAAAGCATACAATGAAAAGAGGGCATTTAAGGTTTTTAACGTTGTACTCCATTAGATCCTCCAGTCAAGAAATCAACGTGTAATTCTAAAAAGGACCATAGTATATTGTGTACCAACTTCTGTAATAAACATTTTGACGTTTGCTGCGTGAAAATTTAAAAAATACACCACACGGATACGCACACGTACTTTGAAGTTGCACTTTTGTGCTTGATAGATCATTACAAGAATTATGACCCATAAGAAAAAGGTTGGCAAACTTACCAGAAAATGGAGTTATGTTTTGATTTTAAATGTACATCTGTTATGGTAATATCTCAAACTTGGGAGTTTCTATACGAAATCATTAATCACATTTTAAGTAAATACAGAAATAATAAAAAAGGTGCTTCACGTAAACAAAGTTTACTAAAAAGCTTCGACTTTCTTCCTTAAAAAGGGCCCAAATGACCTAGCTATCGACGGGCCCTTAAACCCCACTCACTCACTCACTCACTCACTCACTCGCTCACATCTCACCCACTCACTCACTCACTCGCTCACTCACTCACTCACTCACTCACTCACATCTCACCCACTCACTCACTCACTCACTCGCTCACATCTCACCCACTCACTCACTCACTCACTCACATCTCACCCACTCACTCACTCACTCACTCACTCACATCTCACCCACTCACTCACTCACTCACTCTCTCGCTCACATCTCACCCACTCACTCACTCATTCACTCACTCACTCGCTCACATCTCACTCACTCACTCGCTCGCTCACATCTCACTCACTCACTCACCCATTCACTCACTCACTCACTCACTCGCTCGCTCACATCTCACTCACTCACTCACTCACTCGGTCACATCTCACTCACTCACTCAGTCACTCACTCACTCACTCGCTCGCTCACATCTCACTCACTCACTCACCCACTCACTCGCTCATTCACTCTTCCTTAAAAGACAACAACCACATACTAAATTTGAGCATGACCTGTTTGCACTTTTGTGTTGCTTCAAAATCTGTAGCTCCAGAAAGCTTTTTGTGTTGAGTTTTTATGTAGAACATAGGTCAGAGGTAGAAAAACAGAATTTATACACTCCCATAGGGAACCAAACTTAGCGCTATAGAACCTAGCCATTTTACTTTCTCTATTAGGTATAATAAGTAGGAGAAGTATTGTATTATACCCAAATTATGATGTCGATATTTCACCGGAAATATATGTTTTGAGACTCCCTGAATCCGAAAGAAAATCAGTTTTAGAAAAAAGGTCCCTGTGTCTACCTGTAAACAGCATAACTCAAAAACGAAATCTCGGTTTGAAACCAAAGTTGGCATTTAAGTTTAATATCTTTGAAGGATGCGACACAAGATTTTGAAGAACATTTTTCCACCCTAAACTACCCTTTACACGAAAAAGTTTTCGAACATTTTGATTTTCTCAAAAATAGCTCTAACTGCTTTTATTAAAATGCTATTTGTTTAAGATACTTTTTTGGGAAATTAAATATATATTTTGAATTTCTGGCTAGCCCCAGTAGTCCTGTTCACTCTTGATAACGTTTACATAATTGGTTAACCGTAAGAAACATACCAAATCTTAGTGTACAAAAATGTAGATGTCTTAAAATACGCAAATTATGTCCAAATGATTTTTACTTGCTCTACTACGTTTAGTAAAGTATAGGAAGTATTGTATCCCACCCAAAAATTCGATGTCGATATTTGACCGTAAATATATATTTTGAGTCCCCCTGAATAAAAAAAAATATCCATTTTTAGAAAAGGGTCCGTTTGCCTGTCCGTCTGTCTGTCTGTCCTGTCTCTCAGACTTTGGACAGCATAACTCCAAAACGAAAAGTCGGATAAAAACCAAAGTTGGTATTTAAGTTTAATATCTTTCAGGGTTGCGACACGAAGATTTCGAAGAAAATGGCGCCACCCTAAACTACTCTTTGCATGGAATATTTTGGCGGCGCCGTGGCCGAGCGGTTAGCGCGCTCGCCTACCACCTAATCGGCCCGGGTTCGATCCCAGGGACCCGCATGTGGTATTCGTGGTGGACGAAGCGGCGTCAGGGCGGGTTTTCTCCGGGTACTCCGGTTTCCCCCGCCATCTCATTCCACCGGTGCTCCATCTTCATGTATCATCAGTGTCACCGCCTGCGGTGCCGTAGTAGTAAAAGCGGGCGTTAAACACTACAACTACAACAACATGGAATATTTTTCGAAAATTTTTATTTTCTTGAAAATGGCTCTTACGATTTTGATTAAAATGCCACATGTTTGAGATATTTTTATGTCAAGTGAAATGCATATCTTGAATTTTCTGGCTATAGCCATGTATTACTATTTACTCTGGATGACTTTTGCATAACTGGTAAACCGTAAGAGATAGACCAAACCTTACTGTACAAAAAGTTCAGTACAATTAATTTCTTAATAAACTTTTTTGTAGAGTGAACGATTTCGGAGACATTCCTTGTTATTTGTGTGAGTTTTCGAGAACTTATGCTTCTGTCAAATGGAACATCCTTATTCATTTTTTATATGTTAACCTTGTAGAGAGAACGGAATTTGTTGCACGTACAAGAAAGCGAGCAATAAGATAATTTCTGCAAATGTTTATCTGAACTAACACGAACAAGATAGAAGAATAACAGTTTGTAAGAATGCGTAGTACAAGAGTAAAGAAAGTAATGTGAGTGCAATATATCAGATTTTTTTTCTTGTGGTGGAGTGAACCACTTCGGAGATATTCCATTTGTGAGTTTCGCTATAGTCAAGCTTTTCTCAAATGGAAGGTCGTTATTCGCCTTTTTATCTCTTGGCTGTGCAAAGAAAACGGAATTTTAAAGCTTTAAAAGGTTTTACTATCGCTCAAGGCCTAATATTCCTCTTGTACCTGTAAGAAAATTAGGAACAAGTAATTTCTGCAAATTTTTGTCTCGACTAACAAGGAAAGCACTCGAGCTCAAACTAACATGTCTGTATGATACGTGAATACTTTGAGACTACTGGAGAACAGGGAACGATTCTAAGTAAAGGCACATAACCTTGCGGGCGATGGGATAAAAACTAGGTTCTTTAGGTTGACAAGTCGAAGCCCTGACCACTTATCTCATAAGGAAGCTGAGTGCTATGTTAGTTCGCGTCTAAAACCACATTATTCTCATAAATTTGCACTCCTTATAACTTTGTTCTTTAAGCAAATCGTGTATTCGCAAGCGAATGAAGAGATAGTTGTCGACCACTATATGAATAATTTGTTTCTTTGCTCAAATTATAAACCTAAACTTACATTATTTTCTGATAATGGGATAAAAACGTTCCTAATGGCATATACTAGCATTGTATAATGAAATATGAATGTAGTAGTTTTATTTGAGCAGTTTTGTGTGAGCTATCCTTGGCGGGACCGATTTCAAGGCATGCTCCTTTGCTGCCCCCTAGGTCCCCCTTTTAACACCCTGCAATTTTTTTCTATGGGGGCATTAAAAGAGGAGGTTTCAAGGGATTCCACACACTTTAGATGAACTTAAAAATGGCATTCGTGAATAAATTGCTGCCATTTTTCAGAGAGAACTGCATAGTGTAACGGCAACTTTTCTAAGCAGCTGATAGAAATGTTTGAACAAGGAGAGGCAGTTCCAACATCTCGTTAATGGACACATGTGAGTGATTTACTTGTCTTCCTAACTCTTTATGTTATGTGTGTTAGAAATAACTTACGCGACAAACGCTACTATGTTTACGGTGTACTTCCTGTCACCCACAACGCGGACCAACAACCAGCCTCGCCGGGCGGACTCACACAGCAAAACCAGTCTCAACAATGTTCACGCCATGACATTTTATATTTACGGTAGGAGATAGAATAAATAAGGTTAATGCGCACTGTCCACATACAGCAGTTCATATTTAATGTCTCAAAAGTTTACATCCTTTACCCTTCCGCGGATATCTTGTAGATATTGATGTGCTCTTCACATTTTAAGCACTGAAAAGCTTAAAGTTAGATTAGGTGCACTGGCACGCTTAGATATTACAGCTTCAATAATTGTTCCAGTCACATGGAACTTATTGAACTCTTACCTTCTATGATTGCACATTTGAGAATTACAAGTGTGCAACTGTGCACCCACGAGAGTCCAGTATTAAAATCAAGACAGGTTAAGCTGCTGGGAAGCAAATGGTGACGAGATTCTTTTTCAAGAATCGCAATGGTAACAATGCCATTTGAAATACCAAACGTAATTGCAGGGCACTAGATATGCTCTCCACCATGAAATTAAGAGGATGACAAAAATTTCCCAGAACTGTATTGCACTTACTCATCATGTCAACGCTAGCTTGCTCATTCCACTTGCTAGCTCATAAAGACTAAACCATCCACTTTCATAGTGGTTATGACAATTTGTGAATTCTCTGTGCCAAACAACAGAATGCGAGAAAGGGCTTGCAATTCTGAAAAGTGAAGTTTGTTCCACTTCATATGATGAGCCGCAAAGAATAAGAATCCCCAGAACCAATATGACGCGACAATATTACCATATAAACAAAACCATTCAATTTCAGAACATGTTTATTTTTATAGTTTTAATATAGAGCATCTCCACAGAAAGATAATATCAAGGGGCAATACCTTATTTCAATATTTCAATGTTTTATACAGGAACATATGACTCTACACTCAGAGGTGCTGCTTCAATAATAAAATATTCTGAAATAGCAAGGAATAAAATGACAATGCTGAAGATCTTGGTGCATCAAGGTTTCTAAATTTCACATCAGGTCTTTTTTAAATCAGACATTGGGTCTTTCTCGATTCACAGTGATAAGCACATAATTAGAGAACGTCGCCAAATAAGTTGGTTCATTGTTGTGTAGAAGTGTACCATCTATTGCTTATTTTCAAAGGAGGTATTCTTTAGTTAGATATTTTGTCTTTCTCAAAGGATTCCATCTTATATATTAAGCCTACTGAGCTGAAAAGTGGTTGCCTAACTGCTCAGTTGTTTACACGCACTATTTAGGCCACTCACGCCTTGCTCTGTTGCTCGCTGATTTATGCACAGAATATTTAATACATTTCCAAACCTTGTGATATTTATTTTTCTCTTGACCTAAATATGAGGTGGAAATGACATAATGTAGTTCATCCTGAAGAAGGCCGTGGAGTATGGAATGGCCGAAAGCTCGATGTTCATAAATGTGACACGGCTGATCATTCGTGAAGCCTTGATTAATGTACTTCTTGTTCATACTTGGCTCACTTGTTCCTTAATGAATGTTTCTGGCTGATGTGCAAATCACTATTTGTATATCACAAGCACCCTTATATTTATGTGCTCATCTGGATATTTGATGTTGGCATTGCTATTAATTTTCATCGCCACAGCGCAGTGATCAGAACTAAGTTCCTATAAAACAGATAGAATTGAACAAAATCCTTTAATCGATTTCCCAATGAAGAAATACAGTGAGTGGCAAGTAAGTGGGCTCGTTTGCATATATAACCTCCAAAGAGAGTGAAATGCTGTGTCGTGTATTATTGTACCTCTAGGATTTGTGGCATTTGAACGCCACGAAGGATGTTTACTGTTGAAGTCACCTCCAAATAAAAGATGAGGGTCTCCTAATGTGCAATTTCCCAGAAAGAAACAAATGCTATTAATTACCTGGGATCATCCAATCTGCAATGCTAATTTATTGGTGTATATTTTTATGAGATTAATTTGGTACTAATCTTCTCTAACAGCCGGTAGCTGATCATGAAGAGGGGAAATCTGTATAGAGATTGTTGACCTAAATTTTGTGGTACCTGATGGGTGATCTGCCCCGTATATTTTATATCCTGAAACTATAAATTGAAGTTTAGTCTCTCGCACTAATAGTGTATCTAGATAGTGAGTAGGGATAAAACGTTTAAGTTCAAAATATTTGTTATTAATTCATTTGGAATTCCAAGTGCTAGTTTTAATGTTTTTCTGACTAGGATTTGTGTTCTATTCTGCTCGTTGTAGTGTGCTTAAAAGTGATGCAAGGAGCGACAATATTGGATCCATTTTAAACATTAATTTTGAAATAATTCTCTGTTGGTTATTTGTATTAGTTTAGTGATATATTGTGTTTTATGTGAAAATAGGGCGATCATTATATTCGGGTTCTTCTGACACAGTCTAAAGTTGCTCGTTACAGTTTTCATGTGAATGAACGTTGTGGGCAGCCAAAATTGCTAGATACGTTACGCGTCAACCTATATGACACATTTTTCTCCACCACAGTTTTTCTCCGTTTCTGTTTACATAATTCATACTTATTCTGAAATATATTAGTATGATTATCTTCGCTATGTAAGTGGTACTAAAATGCATTTTTTATTTATTTTTCAATTATGCTTTTTGTTTATTGTCCAAAATTGCATGGAAACGTCGTTTTCAAATCTGCGTTTCTATGGGGCAAGAATGGAATTATCCTGTAAAATATCACAATATCTGGAAATTATACCAACAGTCAAATACTTTTATTTCACTTAGTGCATTCCAGGATGCCAGTAGTTCCTTTTTATATGCTTCAGAGAAATATTTGTCTTTATTTAATGCTTACATAAGCTAATGTCCAAATGGTGTGAGAGAGCATAATTTATACAGTATAATTTCATGGTTGTCCTGTTCAATCAATGTGGCAACACATTTCAACTCTGAATTACTAAGGACTTAAATTATTCTCCTCCAATTTGTCTTCCTTTTACTCCTACTTGCCCTCCATGAACAAGTATATTTACTGTCTTTTCACCAGCTTATGGTCTTGGGAGAGGCATTCCAGTAGTGTAATCAGAGTTTTATAAACTCCCTAGATAACGTTGCTCTGCTGGTCACAATGCCAACTTAACTCCAGTGTTATTCGCGCAATGTTTGCTCGCTGCTAATTTGTCTTAATTTCAGTTGTAATATCCTACTTGTCACTAGTTTTATGTCATAAGTAATGCTAAAAGTAATGTAGAAGCAGATAATCCTCCGCCTAGGAATACTGTGAAATCTGCTATGATATTGTAGTTGCAGAACAAAAGGGTTCAGAGTGACAGTTCTATGTGTAAAACAGATCTTTATAGAATATCTGAATCAAACAAACCTTAAGATGCTCTTAAAGTGGACACATTTTTACTTTACTGGGCTACACTGTCGTTTGCTTGCTCCTATACATTTGTGATTTCAATCCTTGGGCCAAGGTAAAATAAATACTTAAAGAAATGTAACAGGTGACTTATACTTACATGAATTTTATGATATAACGCTCGAGGATATACCACTTGAGGCCGAAACAGACTGGCAGGGTATTTGAAAATACAGAAAAGACAGAAAAGGATAATTTGGAGAAATACTATGTAGTTGAAAACATCGTTTACGTTTCATAAATAAACATACTCCATCAACTGAAAATAACGTTTAAATTGCGCTATTTTGAGCGAGTGTTTTGGTTTAATCTAGAGCGAACACACATTCCAAGGTTGGCTCCATTATCGCAAGCGCGATTAGAAACACGACTCTTGCTACAGATATCGCTGCTTACGTGGAATCGTTTACTGACGTACTGGCTGGCTGCATTCCTGCCAAGGACTGTGAGGTGGTGAACAAGCTCCAGTTCAGCAGACATTTTTAGTTTTAATGGCTTATTTGTGAAAAACAGCAGACGAAATTTAAAGATACACTCATGCTTATAATATTAAGAGTAAATCGATAACCATAGTGAGTATATATAACAAGCCAGTGTAATATGGTTTCTTACATTTTAACGCATCTCTTGATTAAATCATGAACAAATACAAAACCTAAAGAGCATAACATTTGGGTTGAAAATAGACGATCATAAGCAGAAGAGACCTGCCTATTGCATGGCTAGACAGGATATTCTCTATTTCTGGAATATCAAGTTGGATATCAAATCACGTATTTCGTTTTCCTTTTGAGCATGTTGCCTGTGGCCCTTTAATAAATCCCTGAAGGCTACCCACAGGGAGAACAATGATCCAAAAGAACCATATCTCCGGCATAGCTCATATCCCAGTTTATATCCTTCCGGTTATTTGATCTCATCCATCACAACATGAAAAAGCACAGTACTTAGTGAAACGCATCTAATTTCTTTTGTATATTGACCTCCAATTTTCACTTTTATTTCAGTAATTGTTTTGTTATAATTATTATTAACAGTGGTAGTTTCTCTGTACTAACACCAACAATATATCTCTTAATTTAGTGCGATGGATTATCTTCACTAAATCAATATAGTACTTAATACTGGCTAATTAACTTTAATACAGACGTAACCACGATTAATGTTAATTGGAACGAAATTTGTGTGAGACAATTCATATAGCTCTTCCACTGTACCAAGATCCACAACGTTGTCTTTTTTTTTTTTTTTAAATTGGCATTTCTCTACTTAGGTCTCCAACACTGAATTTTGTTACACATGGAAAATTTGGGCAACGTTAGTGTGAACGATTTGATGTATAGCTCAATTTTTTCCAGACTATCTCCAACTGACCGGTGTTGAAAAGCAAAACGATTTGCCAATAGCAGCGAGTCAGATAAAATGCCTCAACAATCGACACATGTTAATTCAGTCAGACGGTATCGCATTAATACAGAGGCATATTTTATAATTCTATAACTGTGAAGTTTGTCTTGTTTTGTGTTTCATACACCACATTATAGGCCTGTATAAGTTAAGAAGTAATTATTCTTGCGTTGGGGAGAAACATTAAAGTTTGTTAAAAGATGCTTAATCTAAGGCACGTCTGATAAACTGGAAAGTTAATGATGCTTTGACTGTCCAGGTTTACAATGTCATTTCACTCACTTCTTACTATCACTGTTTTGATGTAATTCAACTTTCACTGGAACTTCGCTTAGCTTACACTGTCACTTTACTAATATGAATTAATTAAATTCACTTCATGTTCGCGATGTAGTGGGGTACGGCATGACGCAGCATATTCTGCGGGTGGTTCACACGCTGCGGGGCGGCGCCGTGGCCGAGCGGTTAGCGCGCTCGCCTACCACCTAGGCGGCCCGGGTTCGATCCCAGGGACCCGCATGTGGTATTCGTGGTGGACGAAGCGGCGTCAGGGCGGGTTTTCTCCGGGTGCTCCGGTTTCCCCCGCCATCTCATTCCACCGGTGCTCCATCTTCATGTGTCATCAGTGTCACCGCCTGCGGTGCCGTAGTAGTAAAAGCGGGCGTTAAACACTACAACTACAACAACAACACGCTGCGGTGCCGAACACAAGACCTCTGTTAATCCCTTACAATAGTAACGGTCAGTGTAAGCCAGCACTGGTGTCACCTCACCAGGAGGACGCATTTTATATCGCACCTGAAACGCTCACTTACTGATGGTTTCTAACGAGAAAACGTCTGCGGGAAGTTCTGCCCTCAGGAAGTAAAATCGGATTGTCTCACAAAGTAGTTCACGATGGTGTCATAAATAGATCTGTCTGTAGTAAATACTCCACGCAGTGTTAGTATTCCCACATTGCCAGCACAAGGACGTCTGTTTTCTAACACGCCTAAGGATTATTTAATGTTGAAGGTCTAGACGTAATCTTTCTCAGATAACGCTTAAATTGCTGATGTCAACACTTTCTTTACACTCAAGTTCTCGTGTGAGGAACATAGTGCTTCTTCACTCTCATTTTTTTTCACTCGCGAACATGCTTGCAAATGTATCCGCTGATTATAGCTTCAGAACGTTCTAGAGGCGGAGAGAACGGAAACGCCCAGAAGATTCTAATTATCTATTTATCTCTGACTGTTATGCGCCAACTTCCCGTAATTTTGAGCCTTATCATTGGAAACAACACATCCCATCATGGTAAGCGGAAGATCTGTGGTTCAAATCCCGGATGTGGCATTGAATTTTTCAGTTCTGCTTCTGCCTCTCAAATATCCCATCATTCCCATTGATGGGCAATCTCAAACTATGGGTATTTAAAACAATGAAGGAAGGTGGCAGATATGAGGCTTGCATAGCCAGTATTGTCTTATAATACGTCTTTGAGATTTTAGGCAGTGGTCGATCAGTAAAATTGCTGTTTCGTTATAATTTTAGTTTTCTGAGGAAACATATTTTTGTTTCCTTTGTGGTGATTGACAATGAGGGTCGGCTAGTTATGCCGTGAAAAATAATGAGTTCTTTTCATATTAGATACTCTTTTATGTTTCTTGAACCATCCTGTACTTAAACCAGTGTAAAATTACAATTTCTGAATCCCTTCCACACCAAAGAGAGAAAAGAGAGGCAAAGAGACGACAGAGATAAAGATGGGCTTCAACGGATTTAAAGCCCCTCATCGTGTAGTTGGAAATTTATATGTGCTTCTTAACTCAAGACGAAAAAGGCATGCTTTCCCTCTTCTATCGTTTTCTTCTCGGATTACATTTCTTGCCTTAAGAATTGTGGGATGCTGGCTTGTTACCTGCCTTTTCTTGAGTTTTGTAGTAAAGACAAGACAAAAGAAAGAATTAAGCACACAAATTGTCTCATAAGCTTCAGAAGCACCGCAACAAACTGAGGGAATGTGCTGCAGAGAAAAAATAATGCCAAGGATTTTAAATAATCTATTCGAAAGAGATTCCCCTGAGAATATTGGAACGACTACTACATTCTATGATGGAAGGTAAAATAGAAAAGCTATTCATATTAAAGAAAGGAAAAACCAAATGAGATACAACTACACTCCTAGAAAAAATTGGTGAACAACGCTTAAGAATTGTATATGCGATTTCCGGATATGAAAATCGCATTTTATGGATTAGGCTAAAGGAAGTTTTTAAAGAAAGCTTTATACCCTAAGAAGAAAACAGATTCCTAAGTAATTTTTATATGAAACAATTGGAGGCGGACCAGGAAAGTACACTTACAAGAGAAGATGATAGTATTGTGACGATGAACGTCAATCATTGTTCGTCTACCGGGAGCAAAGGAGTGTGGTAGTAGTAGCAAGAAACATAAATACAACGGATTTGTTGGTGATTAACCATTATTAGAAAATGTGAATACAAATGCGAACAAAAAACAAATCCGTCATCCGCAACAGCGACCGCTGCCTTTTTCGGCTTCAGTCTATCTTCTTCACCTCAGACTTCCTAGGTGTCTCCGGCCTATAGGTCTATATAACGGTAGGTACTATTCTCGGGGTTCAATGCTTACCTTGTCTTCTACTTGTAGAAAGCAGGGGAAGTAGGTACCAAGATTTCACTGGAAATACAAGTTTTGATACTCTCTGAATCAAAAGCGGATATCTTTTGAAAAAGGCGTGTACGCGCGTGCGTGTGTGTGCGTGCGTGTGTGAATGTGTGTGAGTGCGTGCGTGCCTGCGTGTGTGCATGCGTGCGTGTATCTGCGCGTGTGCGTGCGTGTGTGTTGCGTGTGTGTGTCTGTGTGCGTTCATCTGTGTTCGTGCGCGCGGGTGTGTGCGTATATGTGTGTGCATGCATGTGTGAACAGCATAACTCAAAAACGAAAATGTAGCTAAATACCATACTAGGTATTTAAGTCCGACATTTTCCAAGGATGTGAACGGACGATTTTCAAGAAAATCCTCCCATCCCAGATTACTCTTTACATATAGAATTTTTGGAAAATTTCTATTCCTTCAAAAATGGCTCGAATGAATTTTATTAAAATACCACACGTTTAAGATGTCCTTAGGGCGAATGAATTTTCTGGGAATATCCTCATCAGTCTTCTTAATTCTGGATGACTTCTGCATTACTGCTAACTGTAACACGCAGACAAATTATTAGACAAAAAGTATACCTTGTCAAAACAGAATCTATATTAAATTCATTTTTCCAGAGCGAACCATCTCCGTAATTTTTTGTTATTTGTTGAATTTCCCTATACTTATACTTCGATCTAATGGAAAGTCGTTATTCCTTTTTTATGTCCCGAGCATTTCTTATCCATCTAGATGCCTGTGTTCCAGTAACCAGCCAAAGAATTTCATTTCTGCAGCTTGCGTAGTGCTGTGGACTTTCTGTCCCAGTTTTCAACGTTCACTGCCATAAGGAAATACCAGCAGTGCCATGATTCACTTATAAATTCAGCTACGTGTTGTTTCCAATGTTTTTTTTTTTTTTTTTTTTTTTTTTTTTTTTTTTTTTTTTTTTTTTTTCCCCAGATAGTACAACGTACTACCTTGTATCTCCCTAACTTGTTATGTATATCTCTATTATAGTTATGTTTAGTACTATAGCCTAAACAGTAAAAATTACAAAGTAAATAATCGATCCTAATTAATTGGAATAATAATAAAGATAATGCAACTAAGAATTTGATAACGGGTAAAACTGGTTACATGGAAAGGGACAAAAGAGATATTATGCGAGCACTTTGAGAACCCGTGAGGAAAGAACCAAGGATACCAGGGAAATGCCTTAGCGCGGAAATCTTTTGCGACGAAGTGAGGATGCACAGTAGGGCAGTTAAGAAAAAGTTGTCATAAGATGGCCGCCATGCGTGATCTAAGGATTACTTGGTAAGGTGGTAGGGAAAGCAGGACGTCGTAGGTGTTTGATGTAATCTCTAGGCATAATTTTTAAGGCGTATATCAGTGTCACAGATTGGAATCCATTGTATTGAGAGACGTGTAGTTACGCATAGTTGAAGAAATGTCCGGTTTCCTTGTTCTATTTACGCTAGTACCATTCATATCCACTCAAATTTTATCAGGCAGAAACGCTACATCATTTTTACCAGGTTTGACGAGGAGGGTCCACCAACGGGTCGAGAGAGAGCTACCTCTATGTGGATAACTTCTGCAAGAAACTGTGTTTAAACATTCAGCTTGACATGGTGTTCCAATTTCGTAGTACACATCAAGAGCTAACGTACTGCAAGGTGTAATACATGCTTCTCTTATTTACTAATCGTATTATTAAATGTTGGAACCCTGGTCACATCTGAATACATCAATTACAGAACTTCCTGTCAGGGAATCTTCGGTTATGTAATGTTAGCAGCTAGCGAGTTAAAGACCGAGCAGGTCTCAACATCGAGAGAGGTTTTTTACTATACCAATGTCCTCTAAAACTTATTCCCGTATGTGTATTATCATGGTAATAGCCTCATTACTGAAGTCAACTGTACAATCGTTCTGATCTATCACTGCGACGTCGACATTTGTGCCAATAATAGGCACATATACAGGGTGGAAAGGAAGTCATTGATTAATTTAAACCACTGATAGATCTCGCTATTTGGAACACATTTTGTACTTTACGTTTTTGTCTCTATTTCCTAGGGAGATATTTTAGTCTTGTCGAAAAAAAGCTCGCAACACTGCAGAATGTGAGGGTGGCACTTTCCCTAGCTAAGTACATAAACTTCCCAACGGTGTGTCTTGAGAACATAAACAGATACCGTGCCTTGTCCTTCCGTGTTTACTGCGCGAGTTTAGGCCAATCACAAGCGTTAGCTGCCAAAACATTACCTCACTCTGCAAGCGACCGAACTGTATACATCCAGAAACTGGTTCATTTCCCTGACCAACCTCAACGCAACGTTGTCGAATTACCTAACGCCTGAAAAAGCTGCCTGGAGTATTCCTTCAATTCTTTTAAGTGATTAATTATTCCGAAACCCTGTGTGATTTCCCATAATTATTACCAAAGTTATGCCAGAAATAAGTTGCTTTACCCATCCCATGAGTAACAAACTGTTATCTTCATAAATTCTTGTGTAATTACGCATCCAATTTGGAACAAAAACAATCTATTTTTTGAAATCAGCCGATCAAAGTACAAACTGCCATTAGACTTTTTTATTTGCAATGGTTCTACGAAGCACACATTAGAAGGAATGTAATAAGTTCGCCTCCCCCCAGTATAAGAGTTCCCGCAAGATGTGGTGTCAAGAGAAAGCTGATGGGAAGAATTTGTAAACAGAACGCCCGGTTTTACCGCCCATGAAGGAGCTAGTGGTGAGAATGCACTTGATGTTGTATGAGGCTAACCTCAAAGGTGTTCGCCAGTTCATCAGACTTGGACAGTACGCCTGAGTCTCCCATGCAATTCCTGGTCAAGCCGAGAAGAAGGCTGATCGACTTCTCCTGAGTCAAATCGATAGTATAGAGGCACTGAATCGCCGCCTTTATAGTGTTATTGTTAGGACGCAGAAGGCAATCACCGAACTTTATGCTACCCTTGAGAATATTGAGAATATCCTCAAGTTCATTAATACCAGGTGGAATCACTGTGGTTTCAAGCCCTACATCACGAATGTAGTGAAAAGTTTATCGGTCTGATCAACATTTGATATCGAGTGAAATGCCTCGAAATTCAATAGAGGAATCTGGCAAACACTATTAGGGTCCGGATGCAGTAGTACATTAAGAAAAGTACAGAAGATGAAACCAGAAGCGCTCACAGTGATAATACCAACTCATTTGATCATGAAAACACCATGATGAAATTGTTTTATAACAAAAGCTGCAAGCATAAGTGTCTGCAAATGAGAGAAGCGAAATTTTGATACCTGTGTATGTTATACAAAACTTTGACGCTGGTGAGATAAAATTCAATTTCCCTTGTAGGTTTCAGATTAGAAAAACTGTCAAAACAAAACGCTAAATTTTCATCTTTGCGTACAGCAACCCAGTGAGTTCCCGGATTACGCGAGCTGCCCAAATTAATCGCAATCCTTTCTGTTTGACGAGGTCTTGGAGATAGTTTATCCAGTATGTACACATCTCTAAAATTAGGAATCTGTAGATATATAGCATGAACTACAATCTCTAAAGCTACTTACCGTTTTAAATACATGACTGCTAGTTCTCCCAGATATTCCGATTTTCCGGCGTGTAGGTTGGCGGCCTCGCAGCTGGTTGAAGCTGTAATTGAAATCTTATTTCTAAAACGAAATCCAAGGCAAAGACTGCTTTCGTGAGCCGCAATGGCCACGAGGTAAACTCACCAAAGGTACGAAAGGAAGGGTGTAACCAATCATAGAAAGCCAGGCATATAGCGTAATGCAATGAGGTAAGAGACGGGAGAAGAAAGCATTACTCTTTCTTTACAAGACCAGCCCATCAGGTGCTGCTCTCTCCTGCGAAGAATGGGTAACCTTGGAACTACGTGCTCCATTAGGGTTATTAACTCGCGAATATGGTATCAGTGACGTAAAACCGTCACACCGTGTTAACATCAGTGGAAGAGAACTGCGTAACCGTGCAAAAGTTTAGAAGTAAAATAAAGTGAGAAAATAAGTAATTGGACTAGATTTTGTCGTTTTTGTACAGTACCTGGACGACCGAACTTCGCTCGGATTTTCTTTTGTTTTCCTTTTTATTTTTTTTAATAGTGTTTGTTTTGGGAGAAGATACTGATTTATATAAACTTTAAAAGCAAAATATTAACTAAATATAAATTTTCATCCTAATTGTTGGAGCCGTTTCCGTGACAACACCTTTAATATCCTGGCTTCTTTGTTGAAATTGGCCTATTTACAGAGAAATTGTGGCCAAAATAAGGTTTCGATAATATTGACTGTTACGCATAAAATCGCGGGTTTTTTTTTTACAGGAATGACACCTATATAAATAAACTTTATAAGCAAAACCCTATCTGAATACAAAATTTGGTCGAAATCGTTAGAGCTGTTTCCAAGTTGCGCGGAATATATACAAAAATTGCTCTTTTAAATATATAAGATTGATCTCAGGAGTGGGAGTGCCGCTTTGTTACATTGGTGTCAGAAGTGTTACATAAACGTCATCATGGAAGAGATGGTAGCAGAATTAACCGAAATCAAGAACATTAAACCCGAGATGCAGAAGGTGAATGAAGAGTGTGAAGGAAGTGAAGACACAAATGAAATCCGAATTGAAGAACGTCAATACCGGCAAGGAGAAGATGGAGACGGAAATGAAATGCGAATTAATGAACGTGAATACCGGCATGGACAAGATGGGAAGCCAAGTAACGGCAGTGAGTTTAGCAATTGAGAAATTCGAGGCGAAAATGGAGGGTGTAAATGAAGAGGTGAAAACCGAAATTAATTCCGGAATGGAAAAGCTGAAGTTGGAGCTATTGGCAAAAGTTTGATGGAAAACTTGCCGACGTGAAAGAACACGCGGAAGAATGCAACGGTAAGTTGGAAGACCTCTGCCAGCGCATGACGTCGTGGAGGACTTTGTGGAATATCTTAGCACTCTGGAAGGAAGAGTTGACGGCAGCCGGAGGAACAGGATGCCAGGGGTGGATGGGACCGTGCCAAGGATCGTGCCACCTAGAGAAGTAATTTGACGGCAAATGCTATCGCATCCAGAGGATGCCCCGATGGTTATGTTGATGGTACATCTGGTTCGTCTGGCCAACTACCACGGTACTGGTCGGGAACCAGCTTTGAGGAAGGGACAGTCTGATACCGGAGGCGGCGCACAACTGAAGAAGGTCAGGGCCAAGCTACTTCTTGCCACAAACGAGGCGCGGTGCGTATCAAAGGCACTCACGGTCAAGCTTGCCCACACCACTCACGCGACCAAACACGTGACTAACAACAATCAAGCGGAAACACAACTACTTTTCTAGAGCATTTAAAAGGTGACCGGCAGCCGGCTTATTTGTGGATGTTCGAGAAACATCTGGCTACGTCACCGCCGGTATAAAAGCTTGCGGAGCGCGCATGCAGTTTTTGAATTGGTCATTGCGTCAGTGAGTGTGAAACAGCTGTGTTCGTGGTACGGTGATCGTTAGAGATACGTCGCGTATGTTTTAACGGGTGTTGAGTGTATCGTTCGAGTTAGTGTATGAGACACAGAGAAAGGAAGAAAGACAGTGAAAGGATTGAGTTAAGTCTACGAGAGGAAAACAGTTGTGGGTTGTAATATCACGAAAGTCTGTAGATTGTTTTAACGTAATTGGAAGATAATGTGTATTTCCGCAAAAGGTTAGAAGGAAAAAGTGAGAAAAAGGGAATTGACCTGGATTTTGACGTTTTGTTACAATACAAACACCCCCACGAACTAACCAGACAACCAACCAACCTAAAATACCCACGAATATTTGAAACGACTGGTTGACTCAATCACATGATTTTACCTATCCTTATACAAACATTACGCCTGTTTAAACACAGAGTAATTTCTGTGCTTAAAGCGGCGTTTTGCTTCTACTAAATGCATTACGGATTTCATTATATATCGAAAGGGAACAGCACAGTAAAATGTTTGTGAAGTGGATATAAACTTTGTACTGGCCTTATAATGCCATACTCTTTCCCTGCACTCGTGAGAACCAACCAAGAGCCAAGAGCCAAGAGCCAAATCAGGTCGCTCGGGTTTACCCGAGCGGGATATATGCCCACGGTACCTATCCATTTAGTATGGATTTACCCGTGAGGTATGAAAGATGTAGTGATTTTACAAGCTATTTTTGTCAGTGTCAGCCAATGGTGATGATTGGTTACTCTCTCTTGCTATAGACTAGGGATATGAGTGCCAGTTAGAATGTCTACCCATCCTGGGGCACCCATGCCCCTCTGCTCACTTAGCAAAGGTCAGCTTGTCTAACCAGCAAGTCAAGCAGCGTCAATTTAGCGAGAAACCGAATGCATTGGAATGTTTGGTGAAATGAGGAAGCAGTGAAGCTAATTAGCCCAAGACATCCTTGGGTAATCGATAGCTTTTGCGCCTCCTGGGAAGATGGGGATCATATTGTCCCAGAGTATTCACCAGCTGGTTAGGGTGTGGTGTAAGTTTCGCATACATAGAGCGGGCTCTATCTCGCACAACATCCACAATATATGGAATGCCAGAATGAGTGTGGAGAATATGGGAAGAAAATCTACGGTCAGTATCGTAGATCATCCTAAGGGCCCTGTTCTGCACGACTTGCAGTCTGCGGATGGTGGTTTGAGCCACGAATCCCCATGCCTCGCATCCATACAGGATCAGGGGAGGGATGATCGCACGATAAATGCGTAGTTTAAGTCGTGTAGGCATAGTTGACCTAAAGATGGGATAGAGCTTTCCCAGAGCTCCGTGACCTTGGGCAGCTTTAGCTGTGACATGTTTGGTGAAGGTAAGTCCTTGGTCTAGTTGTACACCAAGGTACTTGGCTGTGTTGACCCAAGGGATTCTCCTCTGACCAAGTGTCAGGTCCCTTTCTGGTCTCCAGGAATGAATTTTGCCTAACACAAAAGCAGAGCTTTTCTGTGGACTGATTCCCATTCTCCATTTTTCACTCCAACTCTCAATGGCATCTAGGTGTCTTTGCAATGGGGGAAGGCAGTAACGTAGATTTTTGTTACGGGCCAGTATGAGGACGTCATCGGCATATTGGCACGCAACAGTGCTGGGTTCAACGGGGAAGTCAGACATGTATGCGGCAAAGAGCAGTGGCGATAGAACACTACCTTCCGGTACTCCGGCCGCTATTGGTCTGATAGTTGATAACCTGCCCTCCACTCGCACCCCGAAAGTGCGGTCACGAAGGAAACTGGCTATGAGGGTCAGGTAGGGGGAGGGGAGATTTGCATCTCTAAGTTTGTACAGTAGGCCCTGGTGCCATGTTGTTGCAAAGGCCTTATCCACATCCAGAAGTACTGCGACAGTTTTGAAGTTTTCCTGGAAACCCAGGGCAGTCCTCTCAACCAGACGCAGGAGCTGTAAGGTAGTGGAGTGACCTTGACGGAACCCGAACTGATAATCCGGAATGAGCCGCCTTTCCTCAAATAGAGGAGTTAGACGGGACAGTAGAAGTTTTTCAAAAATTTTTGAAATTATTGGGAGTAGACTTATAGAACGGTAACTTGATGGAAACTTGGGATCCTTGCCTGGTTTCAATATGCAAATCATCCTCGCTTCCTTCCAAGCAGTAGGGAAGTGTCGGAGATACAGGCAAGCATTGTAAATTCTCGTCAAGTGGATAATGGCTTTGCGAGGCAGGTGTTGTAACATATGTGTCGTAACACCATCATATCCAGGGGATTTGTTGGGTTTGAGACACCTAATTTGCGAGGAAACTTACCTTGGTGTGACAATTGGTATGCGAGTCGCCTCGTGAGGTGGTGGAGGATCCTCATAGAGGTAATCCACCGTTGCCTCAACTAGTTCTGAAAAGTCCTCGTCTTCTATGTCCTCTCGGGGCTCAAATTGGGACTCTAAATAGTCCGCGAAGTCAGTGGCTTTCTCTTGCGGTTCGAAAGATAATCTCCCGCGAGTGCCATGTATAGGATGCTGATATAGCGTTTTGTCCCTTCTCAGGGATTTAATTATCCGCCAGGGCTTCTTTTCAGAGAGGTTTACGTTCCTCATGGTGTTTTCCCAGGCATCTTTGCGATGTGCACGTAAGAGGCGTCTAGCCAGGGTCTTAAATCGCAGATAAATTGCCTGCAATCTGGGATGGCGGAAACGCTGCCAAAGCTTCCGAACTGTTGACTTAGCTCTCAGCAACAGTCGGAGTTCGTTTGGGATGGTTGTGGGGTTAGGAGTATTGCAAGGAATGCGGTAAGTATGCCCTCGTATCACATTTGATATTTGTCGGGAGAATGCATTTGCCGCTAATTCTAACGACTCGATAGAATTTATATGCGGTCTGGGATCCACTGATTGGTTCAGTTCAAGGACGGCTGCATCCCAGTCTACCTCATACGACCAATCAGGAGTAACCAATGCTGACATATTAACATTGGTGTCGATTAACACAGGATCGTGGTCAGAATCCAGTTCATTGACTGTCGTCAGGTCTATATGGAATCTAAAGTTTTTAGTGACCATAATATCCAGCACGTCCGGTCTCCCTCGGGCAGGATGAAAAGTGGGTTCTCTCGGTCCATGAGCTATGAGGCTTGGGTTACCGCTTATAAGGCGGAATAGTCCTCGCCCCTTCGCATTGGTGGCACGACTATGCCAGTTGGCATGTTTTGCATTTAGGTCACCTGCAATGCAGACCACAGGGTGGAGGTTTAATAAAGCCGTGTAATCTGCTTCATAGAAGCGGTGATCAGGGGGGTCATATGCCACTATCAGCAATGTATCTAGACCACCTAAAGATAGCCTAATAGCACAGGCTTCTACATGCTGAAGTGGTGGAAGAGGGAAAGGCTTATGGGTAATATGGTTCTTAACAAAGATGGCTGTACCTCCCCCTTGTCGGCCAACCCTATCAGACCGATGGGTGACATAATTAGGGAGGGAGAAGTTGGTGGCAGCATCCAAATGAGTTTCACAGACCATCAGAATGTCGATTCCGAAATACTGTACAAAATTAGAAATATTAGGGTAATGACTCCGTAGTCCGTTTGCGTTCCAAATCGCAGCTCTAAATGGTCTCCGGACATGTCTTCCAGCCATTATTGAGCGGAGTTGGGGTAGAGCTGTTCCAGTGTCTGAAGCAAGATGGAATGCTTCTGCATGGGGGTCAGGTTGGGGTTGTTCAACTGTATCTTACAGTTTCTCAGAGCAGGTAACGCCTTGTTTATTAAATCCCCAAACCATGAGGATAAAGAGCTAAATTCCTCCAGGTCACTTTGCGAAATAGTCGCTAGTGTGGAGGAGGATGTTGCCGTGTTAGGCATTGGTGGGATAGGGGTAGGGGGAATATCCCTAACCTTGGATATAGGCTCTGCCTCTACAGGTACGTCTGTAGTTATTACAGGAGCTTGTGGCTCCGAAGTTACATTGGGGGCAGAAGATTTGCTCTGCCTAGGTTTTCTGTTCCTCCTCTTCCTGCGTGGTTTTGGTGCAGGGGGTTTAGGCACTATTGCCTTTTCTATAGGACCTGGAGGTGGTGGCACAGAATTTGATGGGGAATCGCTCTTTGGTGTAGCAGCCTCTTGTTCCACTCGACGCAGAATGGACTCTGCCTTATTTAAGGCATTGGAAAAGGACACACCTGGGCGAACCACTTGATCATCTGGGCGGTTCTTGCGGCGGCTCTCTATGATCTTTTTCCTTGTGGAGCATCCTTTGTACACACTTACGTGTGTACCATCACAATTAGCGCACTTGCACTCTTCCCTGGGTTTAGGGCAGTTCTCGAGCAAGTGGTTCCCTGCACACCGCAGACATGTAAGCTTTCGCTCGCACATCATGCTGGAGTGATTGTACCCCATGCATCGGTAACATTGCACAGGTCCCTCTCTGCCATAATACCTTTCCACTTTGACTACAGTGAAAATTAGTTTCCTTATTGTGTCAATTGGTTGTACTTCTTGGTTAAGTACTTTGTCAAGTACTACCAAGAATAGTGGCATAGGAACTTTGTTAATACCCCCCTCGGTATTAACGGTTCTCTTCAACTGTGCCACTGAATTGACAGTTATGCCATGTTCTTCTTTAAGTGCAGTTTTGATTTCATCAGGGGTGCACTCTGAGTCTAAGCCTCTGATGACTCGGCGCTCAATGTGTGGACGTTGTGGTGAGTACGAGTAGAACGTTATGTTCGTTTCTCGTAACACCAACTTAGCGGTTTCTAGATCACCCAAACTGTGGGTAAGGATATGGACGCTCTTAGGCTTCCTTTTTGCCTCAAAAGTATATTTGAGGTGTTTGGCCAGTGTACGTATTACCCTAACATGGTTAGGGAATACGTCCGCAATGATTGGCGGAATTCTTGGCCCCTTCTTGGCTTGGGATGATGCAACATTCTGAGGATGTTGCATCATATTGGATGATGCAACATCATGTGCATGTTGCATCATATTTGGTGATGGCGTCTGTTTTCCCCGTTTACGGTTTTCCACAACCGTAAACTCCCCCAGCTCCATATCGGACTCGGAGTCAGATTCAGGTAAGGGATTGCTTGAACCCAGGCTCTCTAGTTCTGCCATGGGTATGTGGCGTGGAGTAGAGCACTTACGCTTTTGCGTATCGGTCTTGGAGCGCTTCCTATTTGGCTCCACTGCTTCAGGTGATAAGGATCTATATGAAGATGATGTCGAAGGTAATTGTCCATCATCGGCAGTAAGCGCGGTTGCCCTCCGGCTGCTCACAGAGGACCGCACCTCCTCTAAGGCGGCGCCTTTGCGAGCCATTTCGGCTCGAGGTTTCAGGCACAAAGCCGTCAACCCTTGGCTAGGATCTTGTGAGCCCGCTGTCACGTAAGTCGTCAGTCTGAAAGTCTGTCAAGGAAAGAAAGAATAAAGCAAAAGAGTAGGAAGAAAAGGGAAATACCTGAGTAGCTTTCTATGCCACTCCGGGAAGCTAGCCTGGTGAGTTCCAAAGCTTGCTTGCCAAGCCCCTTTAGGAACTCCACCAAATTGTGCTGTGACTAATATAATGTATTAGTCCGTAGATTGAAGCGTGCAATCCACCGACGCACACCACAACACTCCACCAAGTCGGCACGGGATCTCCTGCTCCGGCGAGTCAGCTTTCTGGATACCGTCTTTTCCACCAGTGAGAAGCAAATCACGTCCGCTCTGGTCGAACGACGACGCGAGAATGAGGGGAGAACCAACCAACAATCGACAAGACTTTAAAGGAATGACTAATTATTGCACAATCCGAACCACTAGTAGAGTATATCTGGGAGATGGATGATGTGACAATGGAGAAAGCTATTTAAAATAAATTATGAGTCTTAAAGAAACCATAGCCCTTGGTGTAGAAATATTTGCTCTCGCTCAACGTTTACCAGTTATGCAGGATTATATGAATTCCCCTTCGAATGAGGACCTCAAAACCTGTTCCGACAAAATTAAGACACTTATTTTATTTTACATGTAATGATCCATAATGCATGGTACTTTAATTAAAATCATTTGAGCTATTTATGAGCGAATCAAAAACAGTTTTGGAGTCGGAACTTTCCCACAAACCTTTTGATCCATCTTTGGAAGGTACTGAACTTAAATATGAAGTTTGGTGTTTAACCGACTTCTCCTTTTTGAAAAATGCTGTTCACGGACAGACGGGTATACACAAATACACATAGGCGTTTTTCTAAAAATGCCCCATTTGTTGCAAGGGATCGTGAAAAGTGAATTTGCAATGAAATCTTGCTGTCCAATTGTACAGTGAAATGCAATTTACCTTCCGTACGTATTATGTAGTATGTGGTAGATAAATTAAAGAGGGTGATGAGAAAGCAAAGACAATGACCAGTGAAAGAGAAACGAGGTGAAAGCAGCTGTGACTAAGACATCTTACTCGAGTAGGAAGATTACGCTCACCTTAGTTCATCAACTGTGGAATGGCTGAACTCCTTAACATAGGGATCCAGACTTATCATGCTGAAAGTGACTTAATATGTTCTGGAAATAGCTGCGATTAAGGAAGCGATAAAGGCTTGCATTTGAAATGAGAGTTTGCCTCGGCTGCAGTTCCTCGCTTTGGTCGATAACACGTAATAAGAGTTCTGATTCCAATTTCAAAAGTTGGCACTCAGCGTAATATCGCGATGGGACCATGTGAGCAGAATTTGGAATGCCTCACACTACCTAAAGAACCAGGTATGTTTAGAACGTATTTTAGACTGGTTTCTGTCCATGTTAAGATACCTTACTGGGACCCTACTCCAGATATTACACATATTACACATTCTCGAAATTCGGTGAAAATTAAAAAAGTAAGAATTAAAATACTTTAGGGCCGAAAAGGTACACACCATGGTATTTGCTCTCAGATACCTTTAAAGCTTCAGCGTATGCCCATTAAATACCCAAGAACACGTGGAATTTCCAATCGACTCTGATTCTTCTTACACATTTGTACATTAAAATCTTCCATGTAATGTAGTTTGTAACCAATCTTGTTCTCATTCAGTAAGAATACAGAGAGAATGAACTCAAAAGTCTGGCATACACGTTTTGCTACACTTTTAAATTGGTCTAGATATGACAGAATTAATTCGACCACTGAGGATAAATTGTTAAAAAATATGTTTCAAGGCTTTAGCAACTTTTCTGCGACAACTATAATAATGGATGAAATTCTACATACCAGTTACTATTCTTAATCCTTCAAAATAACGATTTCTGTACGGAACACCTGTTTATTTAACATTATTAACGTAAAATATAATTTGTTCTTAAACATATCAAAGATTTGCACGTGAAGTTTAAACCACGCTTGTGATTGAGTTAAAGTATTATGAAAGAACATTTTTAAAACATTTAGATAGAAGCTGCTAAGACTTAGAAGTTTTATCTATCCATAAGCGAAAGAATCCACAAGCATGTGCCTTCACAATGGAAGAAAGCCTATGGTCATAGCTCGTAAGATATCCTATTTCTAATCTAATTTTGAAGATATCAAGGTTGCTGCGCACGCACATAGTTGCTACAGTCTCCCTTAACACCCAAACGTTTACAATAAGTCAGGGTGTTCAGTTATAGTAAATAGCAATACTAATGTGTTAAGCACTTTATACGGAACGAGGAAAGGTTTGAAAAAATGACGCACTTACGCCGAGTTTTTTCAATTTCCGCATACCGTTATGTGCTTACTATATGTGTATTGCATACTATTTTTTGCACTGTGTGTATTTATATCAATCAGAAGTTTAGTAATTAAGATATTAGCCGAAATATTAATAAATACAATTGAAGATAAATGTTAGATTTTAGAACGTGCATCGCTTATATGTGTTGCTATGGAGAAATAGTAAATGTTGTTGGTCATGTATTATATTTGTTAAAAGTGTAAAACGAATTTGACTGAGGGTTTAATTCTGGTTATGGAGAAAGTATTATACCATGCGTGTAGTGATGATGGAATAGAATAGGCGTGGAAAGCTGGATGTGATCAATTAATACCAAAAAATAACCTAAACAGAGGTATGAGTTGGTATATTATTCACTGTGTAAATGGTTAAAAGAACATGATGTGGATATTAATGGAAACAACATAGTGGCGTATTTTGTACTAAGAAGTAGTAAATTGATGAGTCCAGGAAGTTTGCGGTCTGAATTCTCTATCCTAAAAACAATGATAAGCTTAAATAATGGAACTGACATTGGATGTTAATTTCACTAAGTTACTGTGCTTCTTGAAAAAGAAAAATGTTAGACTTCGTCCGAAGAAATGAGAAGTATTTAATTAACGCAATGGTGCTTTTGGTCATTTTTTAATGTACTGAGATTTCTTTTGTTTTCATAGCAACTAGGTTGCAGACGGGAATGTCAACTTACGATGTAAGTAACAGTGAGTATGAAATATTAGTTACATAGTGCAAAAATGTTGAAAAAATGCCTAGTCTCCTGCTGCACATTTTAGTAACTATTAAAACCTAAAGATAAGCTTTTCCTTTTCTAAAGCAGAGTAAGTCATCTATGTAGTTTTGGTCATGTACTTTACTTGCATACTGTACTAATGCTAAATTGTTTAGATTTTGGCGGTAACTTATTTATGCGTAGCATGGTGTACAGCACCAAAAAGCCTATCCCATGTAACGTTGCGTGTTCTCGTGCATTAGCAGAGGGCGCTATATGTCTAAGGGAGCTTGCTAATGTTGAAATGACGGTAAAACACACACGCTCTTTGCGAAACTTGTTCACAACCTACAACTTTAGGAAGGAAAGTGTACATTCTGTTCTTTGCTTTGCTAAGTCGAGTTTCCTGCCATTCACGTCTCACTTTATAGTGCAAACACTGCAATAACTTGTCTACATCAATAGTGACATGGGCACTATGTGCTTTGTGGAGTATGTTAAACTTAGCTAGAGTTTCCAGAAAGCTCGCCATTATCTTGTAGGTATATAACGAAAATTAATGTGGTGCAATAAAGCTACTGTATTTTAGTGAAAACACCCCCCGTGTCACACTTCAGCCAACAGTAGCCATACGTTTCAGAAGAAATGATGAGTTATATTGGTGTGACTTTCTCTACCCATTCATCAACAAACTCCTAAGAAAGCTTATTCTTTATGTAGGTACTTCACCCTAATCGAGATGTACATTTCCACAAATGGCTTTATTATGCTTCCTTGTAGCTATAGCCATGGAA
This sequence comes from Tenodera sinensis, assembly GCA_030765045.1. Lineage (NCBI taxonomy): Eukaryota > Metazoa > Arthropoda > Insecta > Mantodea > Mantidae > Tenodera > Tenodera sinensis. The sequence continues at coordinate 221,935,278 of CM060964.1, read as the reverse complement.
TAATTGAGCGCATTAGAAGCCCTACATCATGTTGCAGCGTGGTTTACAGAACTCGATATTTCCAACATGCAGCTGAGTTTATTGATAGTTTCTGTTCCTGATTTGCATTTGTATACATAGTCACAAATAAAAATGTGAGTGGTGATTCAAGACACAGCCTATTTGTGTGTCCGACATATTATAACATGTGCAATAGAAACTCAGCTACATGTTTGAAATATCGACTTGTGTAAATCGCGCTGCAACACGACGTGGGACTATCCTATTCTATTGCACTCAATCGTTTTTCCATTGCTGCACAAATGTACATGGTTCTGCAGAGTCTTAACGATGGTCAAAACTTTTAACCGCTGGTCGCTACGAGATGGCTTTAACATGTCATTCTCTTTGCGTGATCAGGACATAAATTAAACGAATTACGGCTTCTGTTTGAGGAAATTAGGAAATTCAAACCAGTAACAAGGAATATCTCGGAAACGGTTATCTCCACAGAAAAAAGGCACACACACACACACACACACACACACACACACACACACACACACACACACACACACACACACACACACACACACACACACATACACACACACACAAACACACAAATTCTCTGCTTTATGGAGATCTACATATTTATGTAGTAAGAATTTGTCAATTTCTAACGGTTTTCCAGTTATGCAAAAGCCATTCGGAAGAAGAGGACCTCAGAAGAAGTTCCTGGAAAGTTCGAGATACGCCTTTCATTTGTCATCAAATGGTACTAAACATGCTGTGTCTTAATCGAAACCGTTGCAGCCTTTTTTTTCAGAAAACCTAAATTTTCGGAAACTCTTCCAGGTAAAGCGGAGTTTGTCACGGGGGATTTTCAATCCTTGGAAGGTGATGAACTTAAATACCAAGTTTGGTATTTAACATTTCAATTTTAAATTATGCTATGCACAGATAAACATACAGACACTCAAGCCTAGAGAGGTAAAATAACTGTAGACTACCGTTGACTTTTGTAAGTGCACGAACGCTAGTTTTCCTAGTAGTCATTTAAGAACCTAGCGGCGTTACCTCTACGTTAAGTGTGTTGCATACCTATCGGGCGTTACCTCATATCGATCGCTTTGTTTACGTTCTGCTATATTTTACTAGATTCCTCTAGAAATTCAAAGCGTTGAACTTTGAACTTTCTCGAAGCTGAGAGAGGGTATATAAAGGGCCGCTCAAACATTAGTGCCTTCAAAAACATTTGCAAGCTCCTCTAAGTATACTACAAGACAGATCGAAGACAGTAATAGTGATGAGGAATAATGTTATTTTGAGCTGAAATGTACAATTCTTATTTTGATCACAGCGACCAAACTCATGATATGAGTTTTGGTGATCATTATGTTAGAATTTCTCATTACATTTTTGAATTGGCTGTACTTATATTGTATTATGTTTCTTTCTCTAACAGTGCTACCAATACTACCGGTAACCCAGTATCTTACCACGTCATTTATGTACTGTGCCAAACCTTCGCAACCGTAGTTTTGTCAGAGCGCAACTTTACTCGAGCCGTCACTTGCTTCTGAGGTTCGGAATGTATGACATCTGATTAGTCACCGTACCTGTTTGGAGGTCCTGTGGATTTCAATTATACTACCGTAGCTGTCTCCGATGTGTAATGAAGTATTACACTGTCTAACCGCCGTAATGATGCTCAGTGCATAAGCAAGTGCTCTGCTTGTAATTAGTTATTTGGGCAGTTGTAGATCTCGGGCGTGGGAGTGATAGAAGTGTTATTTTCCGTATTTTATTTATTTAGTTTCCTTTATGTTATACATAATAATTGTTCTTATGTTATATATGTTATGTATATATTATTATTATTATTATTATTATTATTATTATTATTATTATTATTATTATTATTATTATTATTATTATTATTATTATTATTATTATTATTATTATTATTATTATTATTATTATTATTATTATTATTATTATTATTATTATTATTATTATTATTATTATTATTATTATTATTATTATTATTATTATTATTATTATTATTATTATTATTATTATTATTATTATTATTATTATTATTATTATTATTATTATTATTATTATTATTATTATTATTATTATTATTATTATTATTATTATTATTATTATTATTATTATTATTATTATTATTATTATTATTATTATTATTATTATTATTATTATTATTATTATTATTATTATTATTATTATTATTATTATTATTATGTTGCAACCTAAGTAATTAAATGTATTTGTTTGTTCTAATGTATTATTGTTTCAAACTATTTTTCATTGGACTGGATGATTACCACGGAATGCCATTACTTTTGTTTTATTTATTTAAATCCTCAGTCCATGGCTTTTAATGTTTCTCCTAGTTCATACACACCTTTTGTAAATCATGTTCATCTATTTGTGTAGTAATTATTGCATCATCTGCAAAGAGCAGCATATTCATACTCTAGTTGACCCTTAGTTTGATTCCTTTTTGGTATTTTTCCTTTTACAACTATAACAATATCGTGCATATAACTCAAGGGTAGCGGAAACAAACTGCGCCCTTGTCTAAAACCATTATTAACAATCGTCGTGTATTTCCTAGTTTTATTTTTATCTTTGTTTCTTCGTACATATTTTGTAATATTTTTATTGGATTTTTGGAGTATCCTGTTAGTGGAGAATTGCCCAAACTTGGTTTCTGTTTACCCTATCAAAAGCTTTATCTAGGTCTATAAAGACCATATGCATTTCCAAATTAAATTCTATTCTCTTTTCTAATATTTAGTCTATAGAGAACACATTTTCCATACAAGTGCGTGCCTTTTTGAAACTATTTTGGTTCTCTAAAAGCTGTGTTTCGGTTATTTTCTATAGGCCAGTATTTATTGCTTTTGTATATAATTTATATGTAGTATTAAGAAGGCTTATACCACGATTGTTTGGGCATATGTGGCTTTATGCTTTCTTAAATATTGGTATTGTAATACCTTCTTGCCATGATGTAGCAACGCTTTTCTTTCTCCATCACTGGTTTATAAATTCCAGTAATCTAGGATGCAATTCCTCATCTCCATATTTTACAAGTTCTGTATTTATGCCATGAGATCCATGTATTTTCTATTTTTACTTTCTCTACTAGTAAGTAGAGGAAGTATTGTATTCCACCCAAAGTTTTGAGACCCCCTGAATACGAAAAAAACATTTTTACAGAAACGCGCGCGCGCGTGTGTGTGTGTCTGTTAGCCAGGCTGTGGACAACATAACTGAAAAAGGAAAAGTCGATTAAAAACCAAGTTCTTGAAAATAGCTCTAACGATTTCGATTAAAATGACATGCTTGAAATTTTTTATGACAAGTGAAATGTATATCTTGAATTTTCTGGCTATAGCCCATGTAGTCCCATTTGCTCTGGAAGAGTATAAAATATACAATTTGTATCCAAATACGTTTTTTTGTAGAGTGAACCTTTTTGAAGAAATCCCTTGTTATTTGTGTGTGTTTTGGAGAACTTATACTTCTGTCCAAAGGAACATCGTTATTCACTTTTTATATGTTATACAAAGGGAACGAAATCTCAAAGCTTTAAAAGATTTGACTATCGCTCAAAGCCTACTGCATTCTCCTTGCAGGAAATAAGCAATAAGATAATTTCTGCAAATGTTTATCTCAAGTAACACGAAGAACATAGAGGCATACGAGTTTGTAAGAATGCTTAGTACAAGAGTAGAGAGAGTCATGTGAGTGCAACACATCAGTTTTTTTATATGTTAAGCGTGCAAAGAGAACGGAATTTCAAAGCTTTAAAGGATTTGACTATCACTCAAAGCCTACTGTATTCCCATATTCCCCTTGCACATACAAGGAAATAAGCAATAAGATAATTTCTGCGAATGTTTATGTGTATTAACATGAAGGTATGGGAATAAGAGTGTGTTAGAATGTTTAGTACAAGAGTAGAGAAGGTCATGTGAGTGCAACACATCAGGTTTTTCATTTGCTGAAGTGGATGCTGCAATTTTTCTGCAGTAATTCCATTTACTGAATCATATATTTTTCTATACTCTTATAGTTTGTTTTATTTCATCGTTATCTTTGTGCTATAAATTGTTGTAATGAGATTTGACTCTGCTATATTATTCCTCTTTCTCAATACCACTCTCTTTTTGTATGTGCTCATGATATTATTGACTTTATTATATAGCCTTCCTGTGCTCAAGTCTTGAATTGGGTTACTTTTATTAAGAGAATCCTTTTTTCCACCTCTTTTGATTTCATTTATCTCCATCTTGTCCATGAATAGAATTTGGCTATTACCATACAGTGATCTGAACCAATATCTTGTTCTCTATAAACTACTCTTGTATGTCTAAATTGCGACATCAACTTATGGTTTGCTATTATATAATCAGTAAAACTCCTATGTCCTCTGGCACTCCATGTATATTTATGGATATGCTTTGTTTTGTAGAAGGTATTGGTAATTTTAAAGTTATTGAACGTAACAAATTTTAGGAGTTCCACTCCATTGATGATCATTAATTTCACCCCTTAAATCACACTTGTCCCAAGCTTTTTACCACCTTTGTACCACCACATTTTGCACTGCACCATCAAACAGTTATTCTACGAAGCTACTCCTAAACAATTTGTTATGTTTTGCAACACTTGTTATGTAAGCCCATTTTAACTCTATTGTATTTAAATCAGAAAGTTACTGTGGTAGTCGCACGATGGTGTGGCTATGTACTTTTGCTCTGTGATCTATTTCATAAATATTGAGAGAATTTTTTTCAGCAATTGAAATACCCTACAACTTTAGTAGAGTATGGTCCAAATTAATGTTATTTCAGAGCCACGATTGCTTTCTTGGTTTAAGAGATGCCGAGGTGGTAGCCTAGTTTATTTCTACAAAACGGTAGGTAGCATTATCAAGAACAATGGCACTGTTGGAGCATATATTTGGCAATAACTTATGAACAAGCCATATCCTGTCCATCTGTTCATGATCGTCTTTGGTAGACTTCAATTTAAAGCTTCATCTTGGTGCGGTATATTTGGGATGCTGTGGTTTCTGGTATTGTCAAGGACATGTGTGTTAGGAAAGCGTGGGTGTTTTGGTTTCTCCGGCTGTCGTGTTATCATTCTCCTTGCAAATACGTGGAAGGGTGTTGGGTACGGTAGGTAGATATCAGGGTTGCCCAGCAGAGTAATATTCAGATAAAGAAGTGAGTCTGCATTAGCTTGTTTAATTTTAATGAATGCGGTTAGATTCACCTGACGTTACACTTGTCTAAGACTTGAATCCTCTTTGAATATCGTTACTTTGTGCAACAATTACGCCCGGTCACCAACCTGTGTTATTCGTACGTCGCACCATGAGTTGACATGACCAGTTCTCACAACTCACGTGTCTTTATCGCACCAAGAAGATACAAGTGTCTATGAGGTTAATCTATTTCACGCCCCATTTCTAGGCAAGCCAAATTTCGTTTCCTCACATGGTTTCTTCACACTGTTGTTGGTCCTCTTATTTTCGTCATGCGAATATGATTGGCTGTTTCTAATAGTAAAATACGAGTGTACCTCGTTTCTCCCCACTAATAAAATTTTACTACCCGCCAATCACTCTTGGCTTCGATTTTTACGCTTGGGCAAATTTAACTTGCGGTTAAGCACGTCTGCCTATGCATCGCTCAGTCTTGGAATTTTCAGCACTTTTGTTAGCTTTCTTTCAGAAGTAGATATAGTTCCTGTCTCAGCGTTAACCGCCTGGAGCTTTTCCTGTACCCTTGTCTGCATATTTACTGCTTATTCTAAAACTCGACTATCATGCGTCTGTCTACATTCTCTTTTCAATAGTATATTTATAATTATTACATGCATCGGTGCAGTTAACGGGTGCGGCTCTCTGCTTCAATCCCCTTCACAAACACAAAGGTATGCTTAATGTGTATAAAATTAATCTAAGCTTCATCCAGGTTTCATCCAATTGTACGGCTGGTGGATCTCGGTAATTTTTAGTTGTCCTTAGAAATTTAAATGGTTTCCAAAGACCATCGACTTCCTCTAACAATGTTCTTCCGTTTGCCCATTTTACAAGTTGCAAACTTATTTACGTCAAAAGTTTTCTCACTGTACTTATCTTCACATTCGACAGGTTGTTTCCCTTTAAAGTGTTATTTATATATACTAAGCCACATAGAAAACCGTCCTGTACAACCAATAGACCACCCTGTAGACCAGCACAGAAATGAGCAGATCTCTGTTTTTCCTTTCTCTTCTTTTCCTTTCTTTTATGAAAGAAAGATTCAGATGCTGATGCAATAGCACGGTTCAATACAAACTGTGCCCTCTACGTGGCTAAGCAACGGCGAGGTTCAATATAACCATCCGCTCTCTGTGATTATACAAAGAGGAGGTTCAATATAACCATGCGCTCTGTGTGATTATACAAAGAAAAGGTTCAATATAACCGTGCGCTCTGTGTGATTATACAACGAGGAGGTTCAATATAACCGTGCGCTCTGTGTGATTATACAACATGTAGAAACAATATAACCATGCGCTCTCTGTGATTATACAAAGAGGAGGTTCAACATAACCATGCGCTCTGTGTGATTATACAACCAGGAGAATCAATATAACCATGCGCTCTCTGTGATTATACAACCAGGAGAATCAATATAACCATGCGCTCTCTGTGATTATACAACCAAGAGAATCAATATAACCATGCGCTCTGTGGGATTATACAACCAGGAGAATCAATATAACCATGCGCTCTCTGTGATTATACAACCAGGAGAATCAATATAACCATGCACTCTCTGTGATTATACAACCAGGAGAATCAATATAACCATGCGCTCTCTGTGATTATACAACCAGGAGAATCAATATAACCATGCGCTCTCTGTGATTATACAACCAGGAGAATCAATATAACCATGCGCTCTCTGTGACTATACAAGCAGGAGAATCAATATAACCATGCGCTCTCTGTGATTATACAACCAGGAGAATCAATATAACCATGCCCCCTCTGTGATTATACAACCAGGAGAATCAATATAACCATGCGCTCTCTGTGATTATACAACCAGGAGAATCAATATAACCATGCGCTCTCTGTGATTATACAACCAGGAGAATCAATATAACCATGCGCTCTCTGTGATTATACAACCAGGAGAATCAATATAACCATGCGCTCTCTGTGATTATACAACCAGGAGAATGAATATAACCATCCGCTCTCTGTGATTATACAACCAGGAGAATCAATATAACCATGAGTTCTCTGTGATTATACAACCAGGAGAATGAATATAACCATCCGCTCTCTGTGATTATACAACCAGGAGAATCAATATAACCATGCGCTCTCTGTGATTATACAACCAGGAGAATGAATATAACCATCCGCTCTCTGAGCTTATACAACCAGGAGAATCAATATAACCATGCGCTCTCTGTGATTATACAAAGAGGAGGTTCAATATAACCATGCGCTCTGTGTGATTATACAACCAGGAGAATGAATATATCCATCCGCTCTCTGTGATTATACAACCAGGAGAATCAATATAACCATGCGCTCTCTGTGATTATACAACCAGGAGAATGAATATAACCATGCGCTCTCTGTGATTATACAACCAGGAGAATCAATATAACCATGCGCTCTCTGTGATTATACAACCAGGAGAATCAATATAACCATGCGCTCTCTGTGATTATACAAAGACGAGGTTCAATATAACCATGCGCTCTGTGTGATTATACAATCAGGAGAATGAATATAACCATCCGCTCTCTGTGATTATACAACCAAAAGAATCAATATAACCATGCGCTCTCTGTGATTATACAAAGAGGAGGTTCAATATAACCATGCGCTCTGTGTGATTATACAACCAGGAGAATGAATATAACCATCCGCTCTCTGTGCTTACACAACCAGGAGAATCAATATAACCATGCGCTCTCTGTGATTATACAACCAGGAGAATGAATATAACCATCCGCTCTCTGTGATTATACAACCAGGAGAATCAATATAACCATGCGCTCTCTGTGATTATACAACCAGGAGAATGAATATAACCATCCGCTCTCTGTGATTATACAACCAGGAGAATCAATATAACCATGCGCTCTCTGTGATTATACAACCAGGAGGATGAATATAACCATCCGCTCTCTGTGATTATACAACCAGGAGAATCAATATAACCATGCGCTCTCTGTGATTACACAAAGAGGAGGTTCAATATAACCATGCGCTCTGTGTGATTATACAACCAGGAGAATCAATATAACCATGCGCTCTCTGTGATTATACAACCAGGAGAATCAATATAACCATGCGCTCTCTGTGATTATACAACCAGAAGAATCAATATGACCATGCGCTCTCTGTGATTATACAACCAGGAGAATCAATATAACCATTCGCCCTCTGTGATTATACAACCAGGGGAATCAATATAACCATGCCCTCTCTGTGATTATACAACCAGGCGAATCAATATAACCATGCGCTCTCTGTGATTATACAACCAGGAGAATCAATATAACCATGCGCTCTCTGTGATTATACAACCAGGAGAATCAATATAACCATGCGCTCTGTGTGATTATACAACCAGTAGAATCAATATAACCATGCGCTTATACAACCACGAGAATGAATATAACCATCCGCTCTCTGTGATTATACAACCAGGAGAATCAATATAACCATGCGCTCTCTGTGATAATACAAAGAGGAGGTTCAATATAACCATGCGCTCTGTGTGATTACACAACCAGGAGAATCAATATAACCATGCGCTCTCTGTGATTATATACCAGGAGAATCAATATAACCATGCGCTCTCTGTGATTATACAACCAAGAGAATCAATACAACCGCTCTCTGTGACATTACAAACAGGAGGTTCAATATAACCATGCGCTCTGTGTGATTATACAACCAGGAGAATCAATATAACCATCCACTCTCTGTGATTATACAACGAGGAGAATAGATATAACCATGCGCTCTCTGTGATTATACAACGAGGAGAAACAATATAACCATGCGCTCTCTGTGATTATACAACCAGGAGAATCAATATAACCATGCGCTCTCTGTGATTATACAACCAGGAGAATCAATATAACCATGTGCTCTCTGTGATTACACAAAGAGGAGGTTCAATATAATCATGCGCTCTGTGTGATTATACAAAGAGGAGGTTCAATATAACCATGCACTCTCTGTGATTATACAAAGAGGAGGTTCAATATAACCATGCGCTCTGTGTGATTATACAAAGAGGAGGTTCAATATAACCATGCGCTCTCTGTGATTATACAACCAGGAGAATCAATATAACCATGCGCTCTCTGTGATTATACAACCCGGAGAATCAATATAACCATGCGCTCTCTGTGATTACACAACCAGGAGAATCAATATAGCCATGCGCTTTCTGTGATTATACAAAGAGGAGGTTCAATATAACCATGCGCTTGTGTGATTATACAAAGAGGAGGTTCAATATAACCATGCACTCTCTGTGATTATTAAAAGAGGAGGTTCAATATAACCATGCGCTCTGTGTGATTATACAACGAGGAGGCTCAATATAACCGTGCGCTCTGTGTGATTATACAAAGAGGAGGTTCAATATATCCATGCGCTCTGTGTGATGATACAAAGAGGAGGTTCAATATAACCATGCGCTCTGTGTGATTATACAACGAGGAGGCTCAATGTAACCATGCGCTCTGTGTGATTATACAACCAGGAGAAACAATATAACCATGCGCTCTCTGTGATTATACAAAGAGGAGGTTCAACATAACCATGCGCTCTGTGTGATTATACAACCAGGAGAATCAATATAACCATGCGCTCTCTGTGATTATACAACCAGGAGAATCAATATAACCATGCGCTCTCTGTGATTATACAACCAGGAGAATCAATATAACCATGCGCTCTGTGGGATTATACAACCAGGAGAATCAATATAACCATGCGCTCTCTGTGATTATACAACCAGGAGAATCAATATAACCATGCGCTCTCTGTGATTATACAACCAGGAGAATCAATATAACCATGCGCTCTCTGTGATTATACAACCAGGAGAATCAATATAACCATGCGCTCTCTGTGATTATACAAGCAGGAGAATTAATATAACCATGCGCTCTCTCTGATTATACAACCAGGAGAATCAATATAACCATGCCCTCTCTGTGATTATACAACCAGGAGAATCAATATAACCATGCGCTCTCTGTGATTATACAACCAGGAGAATCAATATAACCATGCGCTCTCTGTGATTATACAACCAGGAGAATCAATATAACCATGCGCTCTCTGTGATTATACAACCAGGGGAATCAATATAACCATGCGCTCTCTGTGATTATACAACCAGGAGAATGAATATAACCATCCGCTCTCTGTGATTATACAACCAGGAGAATCAATATAACCATGCGCTCTCTGTGATTATACAACCAGGAGAATGAATATAACCATCCGCTCTCTGTGATTATACAACCAGGAGAATCAATATAACCATGCGCTCTCTGTGATTATACAACCAGGAGAATGAATATAACCATCCGCTCTCTGTGATTATACAACCAGGAGAATCAATATAACCATGCGCTCTCTGTGATTATACAAAGAGGAGGTTCAATATAACCATGCGCTCTGTGTGATTATACAACCAGGAGAATGAATATAACCATCCGCTCTCTGTGATTATACAACCAGGAGAATCAATATAACCATGCGCTCTCTGTGATTATACAACCAGGAGAATGAATATAACCATGCGCTCTGTGTGATTATACAACCAGGAGAATCAATATAACCATGCGCTCTCTGTGATTATACAACCAGGAGAATCAATATAACTATGCGCTCTCTGTGATTATACAAATAGGAGGTTCAATATAACCATGCGCTCTGTGTGATTATACAACCAGGAGAATGAATATAACCATCCGCTCTCTGTGATTATACAACCAGGAGAATCAATATAACCATGCGCTCTCTGTGATTATACAAAGAGGAGGTTCAATATAACCATGCGCTCTGTGTGATTATACAACCAGGAGAATGAATATAACCATCCGCTCTCTGTGATTATACAACCAGGAGAATCAATATAACCATGCGCTCTCTGTGATCATACAACCAGGAGAATGAATATAACCATGCGCTCTCTGTGATTATACAACCAGGAGAATCAATATAACCATGCGCTCTCTGTGATTATACAACCAGGAGAATCAATATAACCATGCGCTCTGTGTGATTATACAACCAGTAGAATCAATATAACCATGCGCTCTCTGTGATTATACAACCACGAGAATGAATATAACCATCCGCTCTCTGTGATTATACAACCAGGAGAATCAATATAACCATGCGCTCTCTGTGATAATACAAAGAGGAGGTTCAATATAACCATGCGCTCTGTGTGATTACACAACCAGGAGAATCAATATAACCATGCGCTCTCTGTGATTATATACCAGGAGAATCAATATAACCATGCGCTCTGTGTGATTATACAACGAGGAGGCTCAATATAACCATGCGCTCTGTGTGATTATACAACCAGGAGAAACAATATAACCATGCGCTCTCTGTGATTATACAAAGAGGAGGTTCAACATAACCATGCGCTCTGTGTGATTATACAACCAGGAGAATCAATATAACCATGCGCTCTCTGTGATTATACAACCAGGAGAATCAATATAACCATGCGCTCTCTGTGATTATACAACCAGGAGAATCAATATAACCATGCGCTCTGTGGGATTATACAACCAGGAGAATCAATATAACCATGCGCTCTCTGTGATTATACAACCAGGAGAATCAATATAACCATGCGCTCTCTGTGATTATACAACCAGGAGAATCAATATAACCATGCCCTCTCTGTGATTATACAACCAGGAGAATCAATATAACCATGCGCTCTCTGTGATTATACAAGCAGGAGAATTAATATAACCATGCGCTCTCTCTGATTATACAACCAGGAGAATCAATATAACCATGCCCTCTCTGTGATTATACAACCAGGAGAATCAATATAACCATGCGCTCTCTGTGATTATACAACCAGGAGAATCAATATAACCATGCGCTCTCTGTGATTATACAACCAGGAGAATCAATATAACCATGCGCTCTCTGTGATTATACAACCAGGGGAATCAATATAACCATGCGCTCTCTGTGATTATACAACCAGGAGAATGGATATAACCATCCGCTCTCTGTGATTATACAACCAGGAATATCAATATAACCATGCGCTCTCTGTGATTATACAACCAGGAGAATGAATATAACCATCCGCTCTCTGTGATTATACAACCAGGAGAATCAATATAACCATGCGCTCTCTGTGATTATACAACCAGGAGAATGAATATAACCATCCGCTCTCTGTGATTATACAACCAGGAGAATCAATATAACCATGCGCTCTCTGTGATTATACAAAGAGGAGGTTCAATATAACCATGCGCTCTGTGTGATTATACAACCAGGAGAATGAATATAACCATCCGCTCTCTGTGATTATACAACCAGGAGAATCAATATAACCATGCGCTCTCTGTGATTATACAACCAGGAGAATGAATATAACCATGCGCTCTGTGTGATTATACAACCAGGAGAATCAATATAACCATGCGCTCTCTGTGATTATACAACCAGGAGAATCAATATAACCATGCGCTCTCTGTGATTATACAAAGAGGAGGTTCAATATAACCATGCGCTCTGTGTGATTATACAACCAGGAGAATGAATATAACCATCCGCTCTCTGTGATTATACAACCAGGAGAATCAATATAACCATGCGCTCTCTGTGATTATACAAAGAGGAGGTTCAATATAACCATGCGCTCTGTGTGATTATACAACCAGGAGAATGAATATAACCTTCCGCTCTCTGTGATTATACAACCAGGAGAATCAATATAACCATGCGCTCTCTGTGATCATACAACCAGGAGAATGAATATAACCATCCGCTCTCTGTGATTATACAAGCAGGTGAATCAATATAACCATGCGCTCTCTGTGATTATACAACCAGGAGAATTAATATAACCATGCGCTCTCTGTGATTATACAACCAGGAGAATCAATATAACCATGCCCTCTCTGTGATTATACAACCAGGAGAATCAATATAACCATGCGCTCTCTGTGATTATACAACCAGGAGAATCAATATAACCATGCGCTCTCTGTGATTATACAACCAGGAGAATCAATATAACCATGCGCTCTCTGTGATTATACAACCAGGGGAATCAATATAACCATGCGCTCTCTGTGATTATACAACCAGGAGAATGAATATAACCATCCGCTCTCTGTGATTATACAACCAGGAGAATCAATATAACCATGCGCTCTCTGTGATTATACAACCAGGAGAATGAATATAACCATCCGCTCTCTGAGATTATACAACCAGGAGAATCAATATAACCATGCGCTCTCTGTGATTATACAAAGAGGAGGTTCAATATAACCATGCGCTCTGTGTGATTATACAACCAGGAGAATGAATATATCCATCCGCTCTCTGTGATTATACAACCAGGAGAATCAATATAACCATGCGCTCTCTGTGATTATACAAAGAGGAGGTTCAATATAACCATGCGCTCTGTGTGATTATACAACCAGGAGAATCAATATAACCATGCGCTCTCTGTGATTATACAACCCGGAGAATCAATATAACCATGCGCTCTCTGTGATTATACAAAGAGGAGGTTCAATATAACCATGCGCTCTGTGTGATTATACAACCAGGAGAATGAATATAACCATCCGCTCTCTGTGATTATACAAAGAGGAGGTTCAATATAACCATGCGCTCTGTGTGATTATACAACCAGGAGAATGAATATAACCATCCGCTCTCTAAGATTATACAACCAGGAGAATCAATATAACCATGCGCTCTCTGTGATTATACAAAGAGGAGGTTCAATATAACCATGCCCTCTGTGTGATTATACAACCAGGAGAATGAATATAACCATCCGCTCTCTGTGATTATACAACCAGGAGAATCAATATAACCATGCGCTCTCTGTGATTATACAACCAGGAGAATGAATATAACCATCCGCTCTCTGTGATTATACAAGCAGGTGAATCAATATAACCATGCGCTCTCTGTGATTATACAAAAAGGAGAATGAATATAACCATCCGCTCTCTGTGATTATACAACCAGGAGAATCAATATAACCATGCGCTCTCTGTGATTATACAACCAGGAGAATGAATATAACCATCCGCTCTCTGTGATTATACAACCAGGAGAATCAATATAAGCATGCGCTCTCTGTGATTATACAACAAGGAGAATCAATATAACCATGCGCTCTCTGTGATTATACAACCAGGAGAATCAATATAACCATGCGCTCTCTGTGATTATACAAGCAGGAGAATCAATATAAGCATGCGCTCTCTGTGATTATACAACCAGGAGAATCAATATAACCATGCCCTCTCTGTGATTATACAACCAGGCGAATCAATATAACCATGCGCTCTCTGTGATTATACAACCAGGAGAATCAATATAACCATGCGCTCTCTGTGATTATACAACCAGGAGAATCAATAATACCATGCGCTCTGTGTGATTATACAACCAGGAGAATCAATATAACCATGCGCTCTCTGTGATTATACAACCAGGAGAATGAATATAACCATCCGCTCTCTGTGATTATACAACCAGGAGAATCAATATAACCATGCGCTCTCTGTGATAATACAAAGAGAAGGTTCAATATAACCATGCGCTCTGTCTGATTACACAACCAGGAGAATCAATATAACCATGCGCTCTCTGTGATTATACAACCAGGAGAATAAATATAACCATGCGCTCTCTGTGATTATACAACCAGGAGAATCAATACAACCATGCGCTCTCTGTGATTATACAAAGAGGAGGTTCATTATAACCATGCGCTCTGTGTGATTATACAACCAGGAGAATCAATATAACCATCCACTCTCTGTGATTATACGACGAGGAGAATCAATATAACCATGCGCTCTGTGTGATTATACAACCAGGAGAATCAATATAACCATGCGCTCTCTGTGATTATACAACCAGGAGAATCAATGTAACCATGCGCTCTCTGTGATTATACAAAGAGGAGGTTCAATATAACCATGCGCTCTGTGTGGCTATAGAAAGAGGAGGTTCAATATAACCATGCACTCTCTGTGATTATACAAAGAGGAGGTTCAATATAGCCATGCACTCTCTGTGATTATACAAAGAGGAGGTTCAATATAACCATGCGCTCTGTGTGATTATACAACGAGGAGGCTCAATATAACCGTGCGCTCTGTGTGATTATACAAAGAGGAGGTTCAATATATCCATGCGCTCTGTGTGATGATACAAAGAGGAGGTTCAATATAACAATGCGCTCTGTGTGATTATACAACGAGGAGAATCAATATAACCATGCGGTCTCTGTGATTATACAACGAGGAGGCTCAATATAACCATGCGCTCTCTGTGATTATTCAACCAGGAGAATCAATATAGCCATGCGCTCTCTGTGATTATACAAAGAGGAAGTTCAATATAACCATGCGCTCTGTGTGATTATACAAAGAGGAGGTTCAATGTAACCATGCACTCTCTGTGATTGTACAAAGAGGAGGTTCAATATAACCATGCACTCTGTGTGATTATACAACGAGGAGGCTCATAATAACCGTGCGCTCTGTGTGATTATACAAAGAGGAGGTTCAATATATCCATGCGCTCTGTGTGATTATACAAAGAGGAGGTTCAATATAACCATGCGCCTCTGTGTGATTATACAACGAGGAGGCTCAATATAACTGTGCGCTCTGTGTGATTATAACACCAGGAGAATCAATATAACCATGCGCTCTCTGTGATTATACAACGAGGAGGCTCAATACAACCATGCGCTCTCTGTGATTATACAACGAGGAGAATCAATATAACCATGCGCTCTCTGTGATTATACAACGAGGAGGCTGAATATAACCATGCGCTCTCTGTGATTATACAAAGAGGAGGTTCAATACAACCATGCGCTCTCTGTGATTATACAACGAAGAGAATCAATATAACCATGCGCTCTGTGTGATTATACAACGAGGAGGCTCAATATAATCATGCACTCTCTGTGATTATATAACGAGGAGGCTCAATACAACCATGCGCTGTCTGTGATAATACAAAGAGGAAGCTCAATATAATCATGCACTCTCTGTGATTATATCACGAGGAGGCTCAATATAACCATACGCTCTCTGTGACTTAACAAAGAGGAGGCTCAATATAACCATCCGCTCTCTGTGATTATACATAGAGGAGGTTCAATATAACCATGCGCTCTCTGTGATTATACAACCAGGAGAATCAATATAACCATGCAATCTCTGTGCTTATACAAAGAGGAGGCTCAATATAACCATGTGCTCTGTGTGATTATACAACCAGGGGAATCAATATAACCATGCGCTCTCTGTGATTATACAACCGGGAGAATCAATATAACCATGCGCTCTTTGTGATTATACAACGAGGAGGTTCAATATAACCATGCGCTCTGTGTGATTATACAACCAGGAGAATCAATATAACCATGCGCTCTCTGTGATTATACAACCAGGAGAATCAATATAACCATGCGCTCTCTGTGATTATACAACCAGGAGAATCAATATAACCATGCGCTCTGTGTGATTATACAACCAGGAGAAACAATATAACCATGCGCTCTCTGTGATTATACAACCAGGAGAAACAATATAACCATGCGCTCTCTGTGACTATACAACCAGGAGAATCAATATAACCATGCGCTCTCTGTAATTCTACAACCAGGAGAATCAATATAGCCATGCGCTCTCTGTGATTATACAAAGAGGAGGTTCAATATAACCATGCGCTCTGTGTGATTATACAAAGAGGAGGTTCAATATAACCATGCACTCTCTGCGATTATACAAAGAGGAGGTTCAATATAACGATGCGCTCTGTGTGATTATACAACGAGGAGGCTCAATATAACTGTGCGCTCTGTGTGATTATACAAAGAGGAGGTTCAATATATCCATGCGCTCTGTCTGATTATACAAAGAGGAGGTTCAATTTAACCATGCGCTCTGTGTGATTATACAACGAGGAGGCTCAATATAACCATGCGCTCTGTGTGATTATACAACGAGGAGGCTCAATATAACCGTGCGCTCTGTGTGATTATACAACCAGGAGAATCAATATAACCATGCGCTCTCTGTGATTATACAACGAGGAGGCTCAATATAACCATAAGCTCTCTGTGATAATACAACCAGGAGAATCAATATAACCATGCGCTCTCTGTGATTATACAACCACGAGAATCAATATAACCATGCGCTCTCTGTGATTATACAAGCAGGAGAATTAATATAACCATGCGCTCTCTGTGATTATACAACCAGGAGAATCAATATAACCGTGCGCTCTCTGTGATTATACAACCAGGAGAATCAATATAACCATGTGCTCTCTGTGGTTATACAACCAGGAGAATCAATTTAACGATGCGCTCTCTGTGATTATACAACCAGGAGAATCAAGATAACCATGCGCTCTCTGTGATTATACAACCACGAGAATCATTATAACCATGCGCCCTCTGTGATTATACAAAGAGGAGGTTCAATATAACCATGCGCTCTGTGTGATTATACAAAGAGGAGGTTCACTTTAACCATGCACTCTCTGTGATTATACAAAGCGGAGGTTCAATATAACCATGCGCTCTGTGTGATTATACAAAGAGGAGGTTCAATATAACCATGCGCTCTGTGTCATTATACAACCAGGAGAATCAATATAACCATCCGCTCTCTGTGATTATACAACCAGTTGAATCAATATAACCATGCGCTCTCTGTGATTATACAACCAGGAGAATCAATATAGCCATGCGCTCTCTGTGATTATACAAAGAGGAGGTTCAATATAACCATGCGCTCTGTGTGATTATACAAAGAGGAGGTTCAATATAACCATGCACTCTCTGTGATTATACAAAGAGGAGGTTCAATATAACCATGCGCTCTGTGTGATTATACAACGAGGAGGCTCAATATAACCATGCGCTCTCTGTGATTATACAACCAGGAGAATCAATATAACCATGCGCTCTCTGTGATTATACAACGAGGAGGTTCAATATAACCATGCGCTCTGTGTGATTATACAACCAGGAGAATCAATATAACCATGCGCTCTCTGTGATTATACAACCAGGAGAATCAATATAACCATGTGCTCTCTGTAATTATACAACCAGGAGAATCAATATAACGATGCGCTTTCTGTGATTATACAACCAGGAGAATCAATATAACCATGCACTCTCTGTGATTATACAAAGACGAGGCTCAATATAACCATGCGCTCTGTGTGATTATACAACGAGGAGGCTCAATATAACCGTGCGCTCTGTGTGATTATACAAAGAGGAGGTTCAATATATCCATGCGCTCTGTGTGATGATACAAAGAGGAGGTTCAATATAACCATGCGCTCTGTGTGATTATACAACGAGGAGGCTCAATATAACCATGCGCTCTGTGTGATTATACAACCAGGAGAAACAATATAACCATGTGCTCTCTGTGATTATACAAAGAGGAGGGTCAACATAACCATGCGCTCTGTGTGATTATACAACCAGGAGAATCAATATAACCATGCGCTCTCTGTGATTATACAACCAGGAGAATCAATATAACCATGCGCTCTCTGTGATTATACAACCAGGAGAATCAATATAACCATGCGCTCTGTGGGATTATACAACCAGGAGAATCAATATAACCATGCGCTCTCTGTGATTATACAACCAGGAGAATCAATATAACCATGCGCTCTCTGTGATTATTCAACGAAGGGAATCAATATAACCATGCGCTCTCTGTGATTATACAACAAGGAGAACCAATATAACCATGCGCTCTCTGTGATTATACAACGAGGAGAATCAATATAACCATGCGCTCTGTGTGATTATACAACGAGGAGGCTCAATATAACTGTGCGCTCTGTGTGATTATAACACCAGGAGAATCAATATAACCATGCGCTCTCTGTGATTATACAACGAGGAGGCTCAATACAACCATGTGCTCTCTGTGATTATACAACGAGGAGAATCAATATAACCATGCGCTCTCTGTGATTATACAACCAGGGGAATCAATATAACCATGCGCTCTCTGTGATTATACAACCAGGAGAATGAATATAACCATCCGCTCTCTGTGATTATACAACCAGGAGAATCAATATAACCATGCGCTCTCTGTGATTATACAACCAGGAGAATGAATATAACCATCCGCTCTCTGTGATTATACAACTAGGAGAATCAATATAACCATGCGCTCTCTGTGATTATACAACCAGGAGAATGAATATAACCATCCGCTCTCTGTGATTATACAACCAGGAGAATCAATATAACCATGCGCTCTCTGTGATTATACAAAGAGGAGGTTCAATATAACCATGCGCTCTGTGTGATTATACAACCAGGAGAATGAATATAACCATCCGCTCTCTGTGATTATACAACCAGGAGAATCAATATAACCATGCGCTCTCTGTGATTATACAACCAGGAGAATGAATATAACCATGCGCTCTGTGTGATTATACAACCAGGAGAATCAATATAACCATGCGCTCTCTGTGATTATACAACCAGGAGAATCAATATAACCATGCGCTCTCTGTGATTATACAAAGAGGAGGTTCAATATAACCATGCGCTCTGTGTGATTATACAACCAGGAGAATGAATATAACCATCCGCTCTCTGTGATTATATAACCAGGAGAATCAATATAACCATGCGCTCTCTGTGATTATACAAAGAGGAGGTTCAATATAACCATGCGCTCTGTGTGATTATACAACCAGGAGAATCAATATAACCATCCGCTCTCTGTGATTATACAACCAGGAGAATCAATATAACCATGCGCTCTCTGTGATCATACAACCAGGAGAATGAATATAACCATCCGCTCTCTGTGATTATACAAGCAGGTGAATCAATATAACCATGCGCTCTCTGTGATTATACAACCAGGAGAATTAATATAACCATGCGCTCTCTGTGATTATACAACCAGGAGAGTCAATATAACCATGCCCTCTCTGTGATTATACAACCAGGAGAATCAATATAACCATGCGCTCTCTGTGATTATACAACCAGGAGAATCAATATAACCATGCGCTCTCTGTGATTATACAACCAGGAGAATCAATATAACCATGCGCTCTCTGTGATTATACAACCAGGGGAATCAATATAACCATGCGCTCTCTGTGATTATACAACCAGGAGAATGAATATAACCATCCGCTCTCTGTGATTATACAACCAGGAGAATCAATATAACCATGCGCTCTCTGTGATTATACAACCAGGAGAATGAATATAACCATCCGCTCTCTGAGATTATACAACCAGGAGAATCAATATAACCATGCGCTCTCTGTGATTATACAAAGAGGAGGTTCAATATAACCATGCGCTCTGTGTGATTATACAACCAGGAGAATGAATATATCCATCCGCTCTCTGTGATTATACAACCAGGAGAATCAATATAACCATGCGCTCTCTGTGATTATACAACCAGGAGAATGAATATCACCATGCGCTCTCTGTGATTATAAAACCAGGAGAATCAATATAACCATGCGCTCTCTGTGATTATACAACCCGGAGAATCAATATAACCATGCGCTCTCTGTGATTGTACAAAGAGGAGGTTCAATATAACCATGCGCTCTGTGTGATTATACAACCAGGAGAATAAATATAACCATCCGCTCTCTGTGATTATACAAAGAGGAGGTTCAATATAACCATGCGCTCTGTGTGATTATACAACCAGGAGAATGAATATAACCATCCGCTCTCTAAGATTATACAACCAGGAGAATCAATATAACCATGCGCTCCTTGTGATTATACAAAGAGGAGGTTCAAAATAACCATGCGCTCTGTGTGATTATACAACCAGGAGAATGAATATAACCATCCGCTCTCTGTGATTATACAACCAGGAGAATCAATATAACCATGCGCTCTCTGTGATTATACAACCAGGAGAATGAATATAACCATCCGCTCTCTGTGATTATACAAGCAGGTGAATCAATATAACCATGCGCTCTCTGTGATTATACAAAAAGGAGAATGAATATAACCATCCGCTCTCTGTGATTATACAACCAGGAGAATCAATATAACCATGCGCTCTCTGTGATTATACAACCAGGAGAATGAATATAACCATCCGCTCTCTGTGATTATACAACCAGGAGAATCAATATAAGAATGCGCTCTCTGTGATTATACAAAGAGGAGGTTCAATATAACCATGCGCTCTGTGTGATTATACAACCAGGAGAATCAATATAACCATGCGCTCTCTGTGATTATACAACCAGGAGAATCAATATAACCATGCGCTCTCTGTGATTATACAACAAGGAGAATCAATATAACCATGCGCTCTCTGTGATTATACAACCAGGAGAATCAATATAACCATGCGCTCTCTGTGATTATACAAGCAGGAGAATCAATATAACCATGCGCTCTCTGTGATTATACAACCAGGAGAATGAATATAACCATCCGCTCTCTGTGATTATACAACTAGGAGAATCAATATAACCATGCGCTCTCTGTGATTATACAACCAGGAGAATGAATATAACCATCCGCTCTCTGTGATTATACAACCAGGAGAATCAATATAACCATGCGCTCTCTGTGATTATACAAAGAGGAGGTTCAATATAACCATGCGCTCTGTGTGATTATACAACCAGGAGAATGAATATAACCATCCGCTCTCTGTGATTATACAACCAGGAGAATCAATATAACCATGCGCTCTCTGTGATTATACAACCAGGAGAATGAATATAACCATGCGCTCTGTGTGATTATACAACCAGGAGAATCAATATAACCATGCGCTCTCTGTTATTATACAACCAGGAGAATCAATATAACCATGCGCTCTCTGTGATTATACAAAGAGGAGGTTCAATATAACCATGCGCTCTGTGTGATTATACAACCAGGAGAATGAATATAACCATCCGCTCTCTGTGATTATACAACCAGGAGAATCAATATAACCATGCGCTCTCTGTGATTATACAAAGAGGAGGTTCAATATAACCATGCGCTCTGTGTGATTATACAACCAGGAGAATCAATATAACCATCCGCTCTCTGTGATTATACAACCAGGAGAATCAATATAACCATGCGCTCTCTGTGATCATACAACCAGGAGAATGAATATAACCATCCGCTCTCTGTGATTATACAAGCAGGTGAATCAATATAACCATGCGCTCTCTGTGATTATACAACCAGGAGAATTAATATAACCATGCGCTCTCTGTGATTATACAACCAGGAGAATCAATATAACCATGCCCTCTCTGTGATTATACAACCAGGAGAATCAATATAACCATGCGCTCTCTGTGATTATACAACCAGGAGAATCAATATAACCATGCGCTCTCTGTGATTATACAACCAGGGGAATGAGTATAACCATGCGCTCTCTGTGATTATACAACCAGGAGAATGAATATAACCATCCGCTCTCTGTGATTATACAACCAGGAGAATCAATATAACCATGCGCTCTCTGTGATTATACAACCAGGAGAATGAATATAACCATCCGCTCTCTGAGATTATACAACCAGGAGAATCAATATAACCATGCGCTCTCTGTGATTATACAAAGAGGAGGTTCAATATAACCATGCGCTCTGTGTGATTATACAACCAGGAGAATGAATATATCCATCCGCTCTCTGTGATTATACAACCAGGAGAATCAATATAACCATGCGCTCTCTGTGATTATACAACCAGGAGAATGAATATAACCATGCGCTCTCTGTGATTATACAACCAGGAGAATCAATATAACCATGCGCTCTCTGTGATTATACAACCCGGAGAATCAATATAACCATGCGCTCTCTGTGATTATACAAAGAGGAGGTTCAATATAACCATGCGCTCTGTGTGATTATACAACCAGGAGAATAAATATAACCATCCGCTCTCTGTGATTATACAAAGAGGAGGTTCAATATAACCAACGCTCTGTGTGATTATACAACCAGGAGAATGAATATAACCATCCGCTCTCTAAGATTATACAACCAGGAGAATCAATATAACCATGCGCTCTCTGTGATTATACAAAGAGGAGGTTCAATATAACCATGCGCTCTGTGTGATTATACAACCAGGAGCATGAATATAACCATCCGCTCTCTGTGATTATACAACCAGGAGAATCAATATAACCATGCGCTCTCTGTGATTATACAACCAGGAGAATGAATATAACCATCCGCTCTCTGTGATTATACAAGCAGGTGAATCAATATAACCATGCGCTCTCTGTGATTATACAAAAAGGAGAATGAATATAACCATCCGCTCTCTGTGATTATACAACCAGGAGAATCAATATAAGCATGCGCTCTCTGTGATTATACAAAGAGGAGGTTCAATATAACCATGCGCTCTGTGTGATTATACAACCAGGAGAATCAATATAACCATGCGCTCTCTGTGATTATACAACCAGGAGAATCAATATAACCATGCGCTCTCTGTGATTATACAACAAGGAGAATCAATATAACCATGCGCTCTCTGTGATTATACAACCAGGAGAATCAATATAACCATGCGCTCTCTGTGATTATACAACCAGGAGAATCAATATAACCATGCGCTCTCTGTGATTATACAACGAGGAGGTTCAATATAACCATGCCCTCTCTGTGATTATACAACCAGGCGAATCAATATAACCATGCGCTCTCTGTGATTATACAACCAGGAGAATCAATATAACCATGTGCTCTCTGTAATTATACAACCAGGAGAATCAATATAACGATGCGCTTTCTGTGATTATACAACCAGGAGAATCAATATAACCATGCACTCTCTGTGATTATACAAAGAGGAGGCTCAATATAACCATGCGCTCTGTGTGATTATACAACGAGGAGGCTCAATATAACCGTGCGCTCTGTGTGATTATACAAAGAGGAGGTTCAATATATCCATGCGCTCTGTGTGATGATACAAAGAGGAGGTTCAATATAACCATGCGCTCTGTGTGATTATACAACGAGGAGGCTCAATATAACCATGCGCTCTGTGTGATTATACAACCAGGAGAAACAATATAACCATGTGCTCTCTGTGATTATACAAAGAGGAGGGTCAACATAACCATGCGCTCTGTGTGATTATACAACCAGGAGAATCAATATAACCATGCGCTCTCTGTGATTATACAACCAGGAGAATCAATATAACCATGCGCTCTCTGTGATTATACCACCAGGATAATCAATATAACCATGCGCTCTGTGGGATTATACAACCAGGAGAATCAATATAACCATGCGCTCTCTGTGATTATACAACCAGGAGAATCAATATAACCATGCGCTCTCTGTGATTATACAACCAGGAGAATCAATATAACCATGCGCTCTCTGTGATTATACAACCAGGAGAATCAATATAACCCTGCGCTCTCTGTGATTATACAAGCAGGAGAATTAATATAACCATGCGCTCTCTCTGATTATACAACCAGTAGAATCAATATAACCATGCCCTCTCTGTGATTATACAACCAGGAGAATCAATATAACCATGCGCTCTCTGTGATTATACAACCAGGAGAATCAATATAACCATGCGCTCTCTGTGATTATACAACCAGGAGAATCAATATAACCATGCGCTCTCTGTGATTATACAACCAGGGGAATCAATATAACCATGCGCTCTCTGTGATTATACAACCAGGAGAATGAATATAACCATCCGCTCTTTGTGATTATACAACCAGGAGAATCAATATAACCATGCGCTCTCTGTGATTATACAACCAGGAGAATGAATATAACCATCCGCTCTCTGTGATTATAAAACTAGGAGAATCAATATAACCATGCGCTCTCTGTGATTATACAACCAGGAGAATGAATATAACCATCCGCTCTCTGTGATTATACAACCAGGAGAATCAATATAACCATGCGCTCTCTGTGATTATACAAAGAGGAGGTTCAATATAACCATGCGCTCTGTGTGATTATACAACCAGGAGAATGAATATAACCATCCGCTCTCTGTGATTATACAACCAGGAGAATCAATATAACCATGCGCTCTCTGTGATTATACAACCAGGAGAATGAATATAACCATGCGCTCTGTGTGATTATACAACCAGGAGAATCAATATAACCATGCGCTATCTGTGATTATACAACCAGGAGAATCAATATAACCATGCGCTCTCTGTGATTATACAAAGAGGAGGTTCAATATAACCATGCGCTCTGTGTGATTATACAACCAGGAGAATGAATATAACCATCCGCTCTCTGTGATTATACAACCAGGAGAATCAATATAACCATGCGCTCTCTGTGATTATACAAAGAGGAGGTTCAATATAACCATGCGCTCTGTGTGATTATACAACCAGGAGAATCAATATAACCATCCGCTCTCTGTGATTATACAACCAGGAGAATCAATATAACCATGCGCTCTCTGTGATCATACAACCAGGAGAATGAATATAACCATCCGCTCTCTGTGATTATACAAGCAGGTGAATCAATATAACCATGCGCTCTCTGTGATTATACAACCAGGAGAATTAATATAACCATGCGCTCTCTGTGATTATACAACCAGGAGAATCAATATAACCATGCCCTCTCTGTGATTATACAACCAGGAGAATCAATATAACCATGGGCTCTCTGTGATTATACAACCAGGAGAATCAATATAACCATGCGCTCTCTGTGATTATACAACCAGGAGAATCAATATAACCATGCGCTCTCTGTGATTATACAACCAGGGGAATCAATATAACCATGCGCTCTCTGTGATTATACAACCAGGAGAATGAATATAACCATCCGCTCTCTGTGATTATACAACCAGGAGAATCAATATAACCATGCGCTCTCTGTGATTATACAACCAGGAGAATGAATATAACCATCCGCTCTCTGAGATTATACAACCAGGAGAATCAATATAACCATGCGCTCTCTGTGATTATACAAAGAGGAGGTTCAATATAACCATGCGCTCTGTGTGATTATACAACCAGGAGAATGAATATATCCATCCGCTCTCTGTGATTATACAAGCAGGAGAATCAATATAACCATGCGCTCTCTGTGATTATACAACCAGGAGAATGAATATAACCATGCGCTCTCTGTGATTATACAACC
This sequence comes from Tenodera sinensis, assembly GCA_030765045.1. Taxonomy (NCBI): domain Eukaryota; kingdom Metazoa; phylum Arthropoda; class Insecta; order Mantodea; family Mantidae; genus Tenodera; species Tenodera sinensis. The sequence continues at coordinate 221,908,733 of CM060964.1, read as the reverse complement.
AGGAGAATCAATATAACCATGCGCTCTCTGTGATTATACAACCCGGAGAATCAATATAACCATGCGCTCTCTGTGATTATACAAAGAGGAGGTTCAATATAACCATGCGCTCTCTAAGATTATACAACCAGGAGAATAAATATAACCATCCGCTCTCTGTGATTATACAAAGAGGAGGTTCAATATAACCATGCGCTCTGTGTGATTATACAACCAGGAGAATGAATATAACCATCCGCTCTCTAAGATTATACAACCAGGAGAATCAATATAACCATGCGCTCTCTGTGATTATACAAAGAGGAGGTTCAATATAACCATGCGCTCTGTGTGATTATACAACCAGGAGAATGAATATAACCATCCGCTCTCTGTGATTATACAACCAGGAGAATCAATATAACCATGCGCTCTCTGTGATTATACAACCAGGAGAATGAATATAACCATCCGCTCTCTGTGATTATACAAGCAGGTGAATCAATATAACCATGCGCTCTCTGTGATTATACAAAAAGGAGAATGAATATAACCATCCGCTCTCTGTGATTATACAACCAGGAGAATCAATATAACCATGCGCTCTCTGTGATTATACAACCAGGAGAATGAATATAACCATGCGCTCTCTGTGATTATACAACCAGGAGAATCAATATAAGAATGCGCTCTCTGTGATTATACAAAGAGGAGGTTCAATATAACCATGCGCTCTGTGTGATTATACAACCAGGAGAATCAATATAACCATGCGCTCTCTGTGATTATACAACAAGGAGAATCAATATAACCATGCGCTCTCTGTGATTATACAACCAGGAGAATCAATATAACCATGCGCTCTCTGTGATTATACAAGCAGGAGAATCAATATAACCATGCGCTCTCTGTGATTATACAACCAGGAGAATGAATATAACCATCCGCTCTCTGTGATTATACAACTAGGAGAATCAATATAACCATGCGCTCTCTGTGATTATACAACCAGGAGAATGAATATAACCATCCGCTCTCTGTGATTATACAACCAGGAGAATCAATATAACCATGCGCTCTCTGTGATTATACAAAGAGGAGGTTCAATATAACCATGCGCTCTGTGTGATTATACAACCAGGAGAATGAATATAACCATCCGCTCTCTGTGATTATACAACCAGGAGAATCAATATAACCATGCGCTCTCTGTGATTATACAACCAGGAGAATGAATATAACCATGCGCTCTGTGTGATTATACAACCAGGAGAATTAATATAACCATGCGCTCTCTGTTATTATACAACCAGGAGAATCAATATAACCATGCGCTCTCTGTGATTATACAAAGAGGAGGTTCTATATAACCATGCGCTCTGTGTGATTATACAACCAGGAGAATGAATATAACCATCCGCTCTCTGTGATTATACAACCAGGAGAATCAATATAACCATGCGCTCTCTGTGATTATACAAAGAGGAGGTTCAATATAACCATGCGCTCTGTGTGATTATACAACCAGGAGAATCAATATAACCATCCGCTCTCTGTGATTATACAACCAGGAGAATCAATATAACCATGCGCTCTCTGTGATCATACAACCAGGAGAATGAATATAACCATCCGCTCTCTGTGATTATACAAGCAGGTGAATCAATATAACCATGCGCTCTCTGTGATTATACAACCAGGAGAATTAATATAACCATGCGCTCTCTGTGATTATACAACCAGGAGAATCAATATAACCATGCCCTCTCTGTGATTATACAACCAGGAGAATCAATATAACCATGCGCTCTCTGTGATTATACAACCAGGAGAATCAATATAACCATGCGCTCTCTGTGATTATACAACCAGGAGAATCAATATAACCATGCGCTCTCTGTGATTATACAACCAGGGGAATCAATATAACCATGCGCTCTCTGTGATTATACAACCAGGAGAATGAATATAACCATCCGCTCTCTGTGATTATACAACCAGGAGAATCAATATAACCATGCGCTCTCTGTGATTATACAACCAGGAGAATGAATATAACCATCCGCTCTCTGAGATTATACAACCAGGAGAATCAATATAACCATGCGCTCTCTGTGATTATACAAAGAGGAGGTTCAATATAACCATGCGCTCTGTGTGATTATACAACCAGGAGAATGAATATATCCATCCGCTCTCTGTGATTATACAACCAGGAGAATCAATATAACCATGCGCTCTCTGTGATTATACAACCAGGAGAATGAATATAACCATGCGCTCTCTGTGATTATACAACCAGGAGAATCAATATAACCATGCGCTCTCTGTGATTATACAACCCGGAGAATCAATATAACCATGCGCTCTCTGTGATTATACAAAGAGGAGGATCAATATAACCATGCGCTCTGTGTGATTATACAACCAGGAGAATAAATATAACCATCCGCTCTCTGTGATTATACAAAGAGGAGGTTCAATATAACCAACGCTCTGTGTGATTATACAACCAGGAGAATGAATATAACCATCCGCTCTCTAAGATTATACAACCAGGAGAATCAATATAACCATGCGCTCTCTGTGATTATACAAAGAGGAGGTTCAATATAACCATGCGCTCTGTGTGATTATACAACCAGGAGAATGAATATAACCATCCGCTCTCTGTGATTATACAACCAGGAGAATCAATATAACCATGCGCTCTCTGTGATTATACAACCAGGAGAATGAATATAACCATCCGCTCTCTGTGATTATACAACCAGGAGAATCAATATAAGCATGCGCTCTCTGTGATTATACAAAGAGGAGGTTCAATATAACCATGCGCTCTGTGTGATTATACAACCAGGAGAATCAATATAACCATGCGCTCTCTGTGATTATACAACCAGGAGAATCAATATAACCATGCGCTCTCTGTGATTATACAACAAGGAGAATCAATATAACCATGCGCTCTCTGTGATTATACAACCAGGAGAATCAATATAACCATGCGCTCTCTGTGATTATACAAGCAGGAGAATCAATATAACCATGCGCTCTCTGTGATTATACAACCAGGAGAATCAATATAACCATGCCCTCTCTGTGATTATACAACCAGGCGAATCAATATAACCATTCGCTCTCTGTGATTATACAACCAGGAGAATCAATATAACCATGCGCTCTCTGTGATTATACAACCAGGAGAATCAATAATACCATGCGCTCTGTGTGATTATACAACCAGGAGAATCAATATAACCATGCGCTCTCTGTGATTATACAACCAGGAGAATGAATATAACCATCCGCTCTCTGTGATTATACAACCAGGAGAATCAATATAACCATGCGCTCTCTGTGATAATACAAAGAGAAGGTTCAATATAACCATGCGCTCTGTCTGATTACACAACCAGGAGAATCAATATAACCATGCGCTCTCTGTGATTATACAACCAGGAGAATAAATATAACCATGCGCTCTCTGTGATTATACAACCAGGAGAATGAATACAACCATGCGCTCTCTGTGATTATACAAAGAGGAGGTTCATTATAACCATGCGCTCTGTGTGATTATACAACCAGGAGAATCAATATAACCATCCACTCTCTGTGATTATACGACGAGGAGAATCAATATAACCATGCGCTCTCTGTGATTATACAACGAGGAGAAACAATATAACTATGCGCTCTCTGTGATTATACAACCAGGAGAATCAATATAACCATGCGCTCTCTGTGATTATACAACCAGGAGAATCAATATAACCATGCTCTCTCTGTGATTATACAAAGAGGAGGTTCAATATAACCATGCGCTCTGTGTGATTATAGAAAGAGGAGGTTCAATATAACCATGCACTCTCTGTGATTATACAAAGAGGAGGTTCAATATAGCCATGCATTCTCTGTGATTATACAAAGAGGAGGTTCAATATAACCATGCGCTCTGTGTGATTATACAACGAGGAGGCTCAATATAACCGTGCGCTCTGTGTGATTATACAAAGAGGAGGTTCAATATATCCATGCGCTCTGTGTGATGATACAAAGAGGAGGTTCAATATAACAATGCGCTCTGTGTGATTATACAACGAGGAGGCTCAATATGACCATGCGGTCTGTGTGATTATACAACGAGGAGGCTCAATATAACCGTGCGCTCTGTGTGATTATACAACCAGGAGAATCAATATAACCATGCGGTCTCTGTGATTATACAACGAGGAGGCTCAATATAACCATGCGCTCTCTGTGATTATTCAACCAGGAGAATCAATATAGCCATGCGCTCTCTGTGATTATACAAAGAGGAAGTTCAATATAACCATGCGCTCTGTGTGATTATACAAAGAGGAGGTTCAATATAACCATGCACTCTCTGTGATTGTACAAAGAGGAGGTTCAATATAACCATGCACTCTGTGTGATTATACAACGAGGAGGCTCATAATAACCGTGCGCTCTGTGTGATTATACAAAGAGGAGGTTCAATATATCCATGCGCTCTGTGTGATTATACAAAGAGGAGGTTCAATATAACCATGCGCTCTGTGTGATTATACAACGAGGAAGCTCAATATAACCATGCGCTCTGTGAGATTATACAACGAGGTGGCTAAATATAACCATGCGCTCTCTGTGATTATACAACGAGGAGAATCAATATAACCATGCGCTCTCTGTGATTATTCAACGAAGCGAATCAATATAACCAAGCGCTCTCTTTGATTATACAACAAGGAGAACCAATATAACCATGCGCTCTCTGTGATTATACAACCAGGAGAATCAATATAACCATGCGCTCTCTGTGATTATACAACCAGGGGAATCAATATAACCATGCGCTCTCTGTGATTATACAACCAGGAGAATGAATATAACCATCCGCTCTCTGTGATTATACAACCAGGAGAATCAATATAACCATGCGCTCTCTGTGATTATACAAAGAGGAGGTTCAATATAACCAACGCTCTGTGTGATTATACAACCAGGAGAATGAATATAACCATCCGCTCTCTAAGATTATACAACCAGGAGAATCAATATAACCATGCGCTCTCTGTGATTATACAAAGAGGAGGTTCAATATAACCATGCGCTCTGTGTGATTATACAACCAGGAGAATGAATATAACCATCCGCTCTCTGTGATTATACAACCAGGAGAATCAATATAACCATGCGCTCTCTGTGATTATACAACCAGGAGAATGAATATAACCATCCGCTCTCTGTGATTATACAACCAGGAGAATCAATATAAGCATGCGCTCTCTGTGATTATACAAAGAGGAGGTTCAATATAACCATGCGCTCTGTGTGATTATACAACGAGGAGGCTCAATATAACCGTGCGCTCTGTGTGATTATACAAAGAGGAGGTTCAATATATCCATGCGCTCTGTGTGATGATACAAAGAGGAGGTTCAATATAACAATGCGCTCTGTGTGATTATACAACGAGGAGGCTCAATATGACCATGCGGTCTGTGTGATTATACAAAGAGGAGGTTCAATATAACCATGCGCTCTGTGTGATTATACAACCAGGAGAATGAATATAACCATCCGCTCTCTAAGATTATACAACCAGGAGAATCAATATAACCATGCGCTCTCTGTGATTATACAAAGAGGAGGTTCAATATAACCATGCGCTCTGTGTGATTATACAACCAGGAGAATGAATATAACCATCCGCTCTCTGTGATTATACAACCAGGAGAATCAATATAACCATGCGCTCTCTGTGATTATACAACCAGGAGAATGAATATAACCATCCGCTCTCTGTGATTATACAAGCAGGTGAATCAATATAACCATGCGCTCTCTGTGATTATACAAAAAGGAGAATGAATATAACCATCCGCTCTCTGTGATTATACAACCAGGAGAATCAATATAACCATGCGCTCTCTGTGATTATACAACCAGGAGAATGAATATAACCATGCGCTCTCTGTGATTATACAACCAGGAGAATCAATATAAGAATGCGCTCTCTGTGATTATACAAAGAGGAGGTTCAATATAACCATGCGCTCTGTGTGATTATACAACCAGGAGAATCAATATAACCATGCGCTCTCTGTGATTATACAACAAGGAGAATCAATATAACCATGCGCTCTCTGTGATTATACAACCAGGAGAATCAATATAACCATGCGCTCTCTGTGATTATACAAGCAGGAGAATCAATATAACCATGCGCTCTCTGTGATTATACAACCAGGAGAATGAATATAACCATCCGCTCTCTGTGATTATACAACTAGGAGAATCAATATAACCATGCGCTCTCTGTGATTATACAACCAGGAGAATGAATATAACCATCCGCTCTCTGTGATTATACAACCAGGAGAATCAATATAACCATGCGCTCTCTGTGATTATACAAAGAGGAGGTTCAATATAACCATGCGCTCTGTGTGATTATACAACCAGGAGAATGAATATAACCATCCGCTCTCTGTGATTATACAACCAGGAGAATCAATATAACCATGCGCTCTCTGTGATTATACAACCAGGAGAATGAATATAACCATGCGCTCTGTGTGATTATACAACCAGGAGAATTAATATAACCATGCGCTCTCTGTTATTATACAACCAGGAGAATCAATATAACCATGCGCTCTCTGTGATTATACAAAGAGGAGGTTCTATATAACCATGCGCTCTGTGTGATTATACAACCAGGAGAATGAATATAACCATCCGCTCTCTGTGATTATACAACCAGGAGAATCAATATAACCATGCGCTCTCTGTGATTATACAAAGAGGAGGTTCAATATAACCATGCGCTCTGTGTGATTATACAACCAGGAGAATCAATATAACCATCCGCTCTCTGTGATTATACAACCAGGAGAATCAATATAACCATGCGCTCTCTGTGATCATACAACCAGGAGAATGAATATAACCATCCGCTCTCTGTGATTATACAAGCAGGTGAATCAATATAACCATGCGCTCTCTGTGATTATACAACCAGGAGAATTAATATAACCATGCGCTCTCTGTGATTATACAACCAGGAGAATCAATATAACCATGCCCTCTCTGTGATTATACAACCACGAGAATTAATATAACCATGCGCTCTCTGTGATTATACAACCAGGAGAATCAATATAACCATGCGCTCTCTGTGATTCTACAACCAGGAGAATCAATATAGCCATGCGCTCTCTGTGATTATACAAAGAGGAGGTTCAATATAACCATGCGCTCTGTGTGATTATACAAAGAGGAGGTTCAATATAACCATGCACTCTCTGCGATTATACAAAGAGGAGGTTCAATATAACGATGCGCTCTGTGTGATTATACAACGAGGAGGCTCAATATAACTGTGCGCTCTGTGTGATTATACAAAGAGGAGGTTCAATATATCCATGCGCTCTGTCTGATTATACAAAGAGAGGTTCAATTTAACCATGCGCTCTGTGTGATTATACAACGAGGAGGCTCAATATAACCATGCGCTCTGTGTGATTATACAACGAGGAGGCTCAATATAACCGTGCGCTCTGTGTGATTATACAACCAGGAGAATCAATATAACCATGCGCTCTCTGTGATTATACAACGAGGAGGCTCAATATAACCATAAGCTCTCTGTGATAATACAACCACGAGAATCAATATAACCATGCGCTCTCTGTGATTATACAAGCAGGAGAATTAATATAACCATGCGCTCTCTGTGATTATACAACCAGGAGAATCAATATAACCATGCGCTCTCTGTGATTATACAACCAGGAGAATCAATATAACCATGCGCTCTCTGTGATTATACAACCAGGAGAATCAATATAACCATGTGCTCTCTGTGGTTATACAACCAGGAGAATAAATTTAACGATGCGCTCTCTGTGATTATACAACCAGGAGAATCAATATAACCATGCGCTGTCTGTGATTATACAACCACGAGAATCATTATAATCATGCGCCCTCTGTGATTATACAAAGAGGAGGTTCAATATAACCATGCGCTCTGTGTGATTATACAAAGAGGAGGTTCAATTTAACCATGCACTCTCTGTGATTATACAAAGCGGAGGTTCAATATAACCATGCGCTCTGTGTGATTATACAAAGAGGAGGTTCAATATAACCATGCGCTCTGTGTCATTATACAACCAGGAGAATCAATATAACCATCCGCTCTCTGTGATTATACAACCAGGAGAATCAATATAACCATGCGCTCTCTGTGATTATACAACCAGGAGAATCAATATAGCCATGCGCTCTGTGTGATTATACAAAGAGGAGGTTCAATATAACCATGCGCTCTGTGTGATTATACAAAGAGGAGGTTCAATATAACCATGCACTCTCTGTGATTATACAAAGAGGAGGTTCAATATAACCATGCGCTCTGTGTGATTATACAACGAGGAGGCTCAATATAACCATGCGCTCTCTGTGATTATACAACCAGGAGAATCAATATAACCATGCGCTCTCCGTGATTATACAACGAGGAGGTTCAATATAACCATGCGCTCTGTGTGATTATACAACCAGGAGAATCAATATAACCATGCGCTCTCTGTGATTATACAATCAGGAGAATCAATATAACCATGTGCTCTCTGTAATTATACAACCAGGAGAATCAATATAACGATGCGCTTTCTGTGATTATACAACCAGGAGAATCAATATAACCATGCACTCTATGTGATTATACAAAGAGGAGGCTCAATATAACCGTGCGCTCTGTGTGGTTATACAACGAGGAGGTTCAATATAACCATGCGCTCTGTGTGATTATACAACCAGGAGAAACAATATAACCATGCGCTCTCTGTGTTATTATACAACGAGGAGAATCAATATAACCATGCGCTCTCTGTGTTATTATACAACGAGGTTAATCGATATAACCGTGCGCTCTGTATTATTATACAGCGAGGAGTTTGAATATAACCGGGTGCTCTGTGTTATTATACAAAGAGGAGAATCAATATAACCGTGCGCTCTTTTGTGATTATACAACGAAGAAAATCAATATAACCGCGAGCTCTGTGTGATTATACAACGAGGAGAATAGTAATAACCGTGCGCTCTTTTGTGATTATACAACGAGGAGTTTGAATATAACCGGGTGCTCTGTGTTATGACACAAAGTGGAGGATCAATATAACCGTGCGCTCTTTTGTGATTATACAACGAAGAGAATCAATATAACCGTGCGCTCTGTGTGATTATACAACGAGGAGAATCAATATAACCGTGCGCTCTGTGTAATTATACAACGGGGAGAATCAATATAACCGTGCGCTCCTTTGTGATTATAGAACGAGGAGTTTCAATATAACCGCGTGCTCTGTGTGATTATACAACGACGAGAATCAATATAACCGTGCGCTCTGTGTAATTATACAACAAGGAGAATCAATATAACCGTGCGCTCTGTGTAATTATACAACGAGGAGTTTCAATATAACCGCGTGCTCTGAGTTATTATACAACAAGTAGTTTCAATATAACCGTGCGCGCTATGTAATTATAAACGAGGAACATCAATAAAACCGTGCGTTCTGTGTGACTATACAACCAGGAGAATCAATATAACCGTGCGCTCTGTGTTATTATACAACGAGGAGAATCAATATAACCGTGCGTTCTGTGTGATTATACAACGAGGAGAATCAATATAACCGTGCGCTATGTGTGATTATACAACGAGGAGAATCAATATAAGCGTGCGCTCAGTGTAATTATACAACGAGGAGAATCAATATAACCGTACGCTCTGTGTGATTATACAACGAGGAGCATCAATAAAACCGTGCGTTCTGTGTGATTATACAACGAGAAGAATCAATATATTCATGCGTTCTGTGTGATTATACAACGAGGAGCATCAATAAAACCGTGCGTTGTCTGTGATTATACAACGAGGAGAATCAATATAACCGTGCGTTCTGTGTGATTATACAACGAGGAGATTACATATAACCGTGCGCTCTGTGTGATTATACAACGAGGAAAATCAATATAAGCGTACGCTCTGTGTGATTATACAACGAGGAGCATCAATAAACCGTGCGTTCTCTGTCATTATACAACGAGGAGAATCAATACAACCGTGCACTCTGTGTGATTATAGAACCAGGAAAATCAATATAAGCGTGCGCTCTGTGTGATTATACAACGAGGAGCATCAATAAACCGTGCGTTCTGTTTGATTATACAACGAGGAGAATCAATATAACCGTGCGCTCTGTGTCATTATATAACGAGGAGAATCAATATAACCGTGCGTTCTGTGTGATTATACAACGAGGAGCATCAATAAAACCGTGCGTTCTGTGTGATTATACAACGAGGAGATTACATATAACCGCGCGCTCTGTGTGATTATACAACGAGGAAAATCAATATAAGCGTGCGCTCTGTGTGCTTATACAACGAGGAGCATCAATAAACCGTGCGTTCTCTGTCATTATACAACGAAGAGAATCAATACAACCGTGCACTCTGTGTGATTATACAACCAGGAAAATCAATATAAGCGTGCGCTCTGTTTGATTATACAACGAGGAGAATCAATATAACCGTGCGCTCTGTGTCATTATATAAGTAGGAGAATCAATATAACCGTGCGTTCTGTGTGATTACACAACCTGGAGATTAGATATAACCGTGCGCTCTGTGTGAGTATACAACGAGGAAAAGCAATATAAGCGTGCGTTCTGTGTGATCATACAACGAGGAGAATCAATATAAGGGCGCGCTCTGTGTGATTATACAACGAGGACCATCAATAAAACCGTGCGTTCTGTATGATTATACAACGAGGAGAAACAATATAACGGTGCGTTCTGTGTGATTATACAACGAGGAGATTACATATAACCGTGCGCTCTGTGTGATTATACAACGAGGAAAATCAATATAAGCGTACGCTCTGTGTGATTATACAACGAGGAGCATCAATAAACCGTGCGTTCTCTGTCATTATACAACGAGGAGAATCAATACAACCGTGCACTCTGTGTGATTATACAACCAGGAAAATCAATATAAGCGTGCGCTCTGTTTGATTATACAACGAGGAGAATCAATATATCGGTGCGCTCTGTGTCATTATATAAGGAGAAGAATCAATATAACCGTGCGTTCTGTGTGATTACACAACCTGGAGATTAGATATAACCGTGCGCTCTGTGTGAGTATACAACGAGGAAAAGCAATATAAGCGTGCGTTCTGTGTGATTATACAACGAGGAGAATCAATATAAGCGTGCGTTCTGCGTGATTATACAACGAGCAGAATCGATATAAGCGTGGGTTCTGTGTGATTATTCAACGAGGAGAATCAATATAAGCGTGCGTTGTGTGTGATTATACAACGAGGAGAATAAATATAAGGGTGCGCTCTGTGTGATTATACAACGAGTACCATCAATAAAACCGTGCGTTCTGTGTGATTATACAACGAGGAGAAACAATATAACGGTGCGTTCTGTGTGATTATCCAACGAGGAGATTACATATAACCGTGCGCTCTGTGTGATTATACAACGAGGAAAATCAATATAAGCCTATGCTCTGTGTGACTATACAACGAGGAGCATCAATAAAACCGTGCGTTCTGTTTGATTATACAACGAGGGGAATCAATATAACCGTGCAATCTGTGTCATTATATAACGAGGAGAATCAATATAACCGTGCGTTCTGTGTGATTATACAACCAGGAGATTACATATAACCGTGCGCTCGGTGTGATTATACAACGAGGAAAATCAATATGAGCGTGTGCTCTGTGTGCTTATACAACGAGGAGCATCACTAAAACCGTGCGTTCTCTGTGATTATACAACGAGGAGAATCAATATAACCGTGCGCTCTCTGTGTTATTATACAACGAGGAGACTCAATATAACCGTGCGCTCTTTTGATATTATACAAGGAGGAGAATGAATATAACCGTGCGCTCTGTGTTATTAATCAACGAGGGGAATCAGTATAACCGTGCGCTCTTTTGGGATTATACAACGAGGATAATCAATATAACCGTGCGCTCTGTGATATTATACAACGCTGAGAATCAATATAACCGTGAGCTCTGTGTTATTATACAACGAGGAGAATCAATATAACCATGCGCTCTCTGTGTTATTATATAACGAGGAGAATCAATATAACCATGCGCTCTCTGTGTTATTATACAACGAGGAGAATCAATATAACCGTGCGCTCTGTGTTATTATACAACGAGGAGTTTCAATATAACCGCGTGCTCTGTGTGATTATACAACGAGCTGAATCAATATGACCGTGCGCTCTGTGTTATTATACAACGAGGAGTTTCAATATAACCACGTGCTCTGTGTTATTATACAACGAGGAGAATCAATATAATCGTGCGCTCTGTGTTATTATACAACCGGGAGAACCAATATAACCATGCGCTCAGTGTTATTATACAACGAGGAGAATCAATATAACCGTGCGGTCCTTTGTGATTACACAACGAGGAGAATCAATATAACCGTGCGCTCTGTGTTATACAACGAGGAGAATCAATATAACCATGCGCTCTCTGTGTTATTATACAACGAGGAGAATCAATATAACCATGCGCTCTCTGTGTTATTATACAACGAGGTGAATCAATATAACCGTGCGCTCTGTATTATTATACAGCGAGGAGTTTGAATATAACCGGGTGCTCTGTGTTATTATACAAAGAGGAGAATCAATATAACCGTGCGCTCTTTTGTGATTATACAACGAGGAGAATCAATATAACCGTGCGCTCTGTGTTATTATACAACGAGGAGAATCAAAATAACCGTGCGCTCTGTGTAATTATACAACGGGGAGAATCAATATAACCGTGCGCTCCTTTGTGATTATAGAACGAGGAGTTTCAATATAACCGCGTGCTCTGTGTGATTATACAACGACGAGAATCAATATAACCGTGCGCTCTGTGTAATTATACAACAAGGAGAATCAATATAACCGTGCGCTCTGTGTAATTATACAACGAGGAGTTTCAATATAACCGCGTGCTCTGAGTTATTATACAACAAGTAGTTTCAATATAACCGTGCGCGCTATGTAATTATACAACGAGGAACATCAATAAAACCGTGCGTTCTGTGTGACTATACAACCAGGAGAATCAATATAACCGTGCGCTCTGTGTCATTATACAACGAGGAGAATCAATATAACCGTGCGTTCTGTGTGATTATACAACGAGGAGAATCAATATAACCGTGCGCTATGTGTGATTATACAACCAGGAGAATCAATATAAGCGTGCGCTCAGTGTAATTATACAACGAGGAGAATCAATATAACCGTCCGCTCTGTGTGATTATACAACGAGGAGCATCAATAAAACCGTGCGTTCTGTGTGATTATACAACGAGGAGAATCAATATATTCATGCGTTCTGTGTGATTATACAACGAGGAGCATCAATAAAACCGTGCGTTCTCTGTGATTATACAACGAGGAGAATCAATATAACCGTGCGTTCTGTGTGATTATACAACGAGGAGATTACATATAACCGTGCGCTCTGTGTGATTATACAACGAGGAAAATCAATATAAGCGTACGCTCTGTGTGATTATACAACGAGGAGCATCAATAAACCGTGCGTTCTCTGTCATTATACAACGAGGAGAATCAATACAACCGTGCACTCTGTGTGATTATACAACCAGGAAAATCAATATAAGCGTGCGCTCTGTGTGATTATACAACGAGGAGAATCAATATAACCGTGCGCTCTGTGTCATTATATAAGGAGTAGAATCAATATAACCGTGCGTTCCGTGTGATTACACAACCTGGAGATTAGATATAACCGTGCGCTCTGTGTGATTATACAACGAGGAGAATCAATATAACGGTGCGCTCTGTGTGATTATACAACGAGGAGCATCAATAAAACCGTGCGTTCTCTGTGATTATACAACGAGGAGAATCAATATAACGGTCCAATCTGTGTCATTATACAACGAGTAGAATCAATATAACCGTGCGCGCTGTGTGATTATACAACGAGGAGAATCAATGTAACCGTGCGCTCTTTTGTGATTATACAACCAGGAGAATCAATATAACCGAGCGCTCTTTAGTGAATATACAACGAGGAGGTTCAATATTACCGCGTGCTCTGTGTGATTATACAACGAGCAGAATCAATGTAACCGTGCGCTCTCTGTGTTATTATACAACGGGGAGACTCAATATAACCGTGCGCTCTTTTGTGATTATACAAGGAGGAGAATGAATATAACCGTGCGCTCTGTTTTATTATACAACGAGGGGAATCAATATAACCGTGCGCGCTGTGTAATTATACAACGAGGAGTTTCAATATAACCTTGTGCTCTGAGTTATAATACAGTGAGTAGTTTCAATATAACCGTGCGCTCTTTTGTGATTATACAACGAAGTTAATCAATATAACCATGCGGTCTGTGTGATTATACAACGACGAGAATCAATATAACCGTGCGCTGTGTGTAATTATACAACGAGGAGAATCAATATAACCGTGCGCTCTGTGTAATTATAAAACGAGGAGTTTCAATATAACCGCGTGCTCTGAGTTATAATACAACGAGTAGTTTCAATATAACCGTGCGCTCTATGTAATTATACAACGAGGAACATCAATAAAACCGTGCGTTCTGTGTGACTATACAACCAGGAGAATCAATATAACCGTGCGCTCTGTGTCGTTATACAACGAGGAGAATCAATATAACCGTGCGCTCTGTGTAATTATACAACGAGGAGTTTCAATATAACCGTGTGCTCTGAGTTATAATACAACGAGTAGTTTCAATATAACCGTGCGCTCTATGTAATTATACAACGAGGAACATCAATAAAACCGTGCGTTCTGTGTGACTATACAACCAGGAGAATCAATATAACCGTGCGCTCTGTGTCATTATACAACGAGGAGAATCAATATAACCGTGCGTTCTTTGTGATTATACAACGAGGAGAATCAATATAACCGTGCGCTCTGTGTGATTATACAACGAGGAGAATCAATATAAGCGTGCGCTCAGTGTAATTATACAACGAGGAGAATCAATATAACCGTGCGCTCTGTGTGATTATACAACGAGGAGCATCAATAAAACCGTGCGTTCTGTGTGATTATACAACGAGGAGAATCAATATAACCATGCGTTCTGTGTGATTATACAACGAGGAGCATCAATAAAACCGTGCGTTCTGTGTGATTATACAACGAGGAGAATCAATATAACCGTGCGTTCTGTGTGATTATACAACGAGGAGATTACATATAACCGTGCGCTCTGTGTGATTATACAACGAGGAAAATCAATATAAGCGTACGCTCTGTGTGATTATACAACGAGGAGCATCAATAAACCGTGCGTTCTCTGTCATTATACAACGAGGAGAATCAATACAACCGTGCACTCTGTGTGATTATACAACCAGGAAAATCAATATAAGCGTGCGCTCTGTTTGATTATACAACGAGGAGAATCAATATATCCGTGCGCTCTGTGTCATTATATAAGGAGGAGAATCATTATAACCGTGCGTTCTGTGTGATTACACAACCTGGAGATTAGATATAACCGTGCGCTCTGTGTGAGTATACAACGAGGAGAATCAATATAAGCGTGCGTTCTGCGTGATTATACAACGAGCAGAATCAATATAAGCGTGGGTTCTGTGTGATTATACAACGAGGAGAATCAATATAAGCGTGCGTTGTGTGTGATTATACAGCGAGGAGAATCAATATAAGGGTGCGCTCTGTGTGATTATACGACGAGGACCATCAATAAAACCGTGCGTTCTGTGTGATTATACAGCGAGGAGAAACAATATAACGGTGCGTTCTGTGTGATTATCCAAAGAGGAGATTACATATAACCGTGCGCTCTGTGTGATTATACAACGAGGAAAATCAATATAAGCCTATGGTCTGTGTGACTATACAACGAGGAGCGTCAATAAAACCGTGCGTTCTGTTTGATTATACAACGAGGAGAATCAATATAACCGTGCAATCTGTGTCATTATATAACGAGGAGAATCAATATAACCGTGCGCTCCTTTGTGATTACACAACGAGGAGAATCAATATAACAGTGCGCTCTTTTGTGATTGTACAACGAGGAGTTTGAATATAACCGGGTGCTCTGTGTTATTATACAAAGAGGAGAATCAATATTAATGTGCGCTCTTTTGTGACTATACAACGAAAAGAATCAATATAACCGCGTGCTCTGTGTAATTATACAACGAGGAGTTTCAATATAACCGCGTGCTCTGATTTATTATACAACAAGTAGTTTCAATATAACCGTGCGCGCTATGTAATTATACAACGAGGAACATCAATAAAACCGTGCGTTCTGTGTGACTATACAACCAGGAGAATCAATATAACCGTGCGCTCTGTGTCATTATACAACGAGGAGAATCAATTTAACCGTGCGTTCTGTGTGATTATACAACGAGGAGAATTAATATAACCGTGCGCTATGTGTGATTATACAACGAGGAGAATCAATATAAGCGTGCGCTCAGTGTAATTATACAACGAGGAGAATCAATATAACCGTACGCTCTGTGTGATTATACAACGAGGAGCATCAATAAAACCGTGCGTTTTGTGTGATTATACAACGAGAAGAATCAATATATTCATGCGTTCTGTGTGATTATACAACGAGGAGCATCAATAAAACCGTGCGTTCTCTGTGATTATACAACGAGGAGAATCAATATAACCGTGCGTTCTGTGTGATTATACAACGAGGAGATTACATATAACCGTGCGCTCTGTGTGATTATACAACGAGGAAAATCAATATAAGCGTACGCTCTGTGTGATTATACAACGAGGAGCATCAATAAACCGTGCGTTCTCTGTCATTATACAACGAGGAGAATCAATACAACCGTGCACTCTGTGTGATTATACAACCAGGAAAATCAATATAAGCGTGCGCTCTGTGTGATTATACAACGAGGAGCATCAATAAAACCGTGCGTTCTGTTTGATTATACAACGAGGAGAATCAATATAAGCGTCCGCTCTGTGTAATTATACAACGAGGAGTTTCAATATAACCGCGTGCTCTGAGTTATTATACAACAAGTAGTTTCAATATAACCGTGCGCGCTATGTAATTATACAACGAGGAACATCAATAAAACCGTGCGTTCTGTGTGACTATACAACCAGGAGAATCAATATAACCGTGCGCTCTGTGTCATTATACAACGAGGAGAATCAATATAACCGTGGGTTCTATGTGATTATACAACGAGGTGCATCAATAAAACCGTGCGTTCTGTTCGATTATACAACGAGGAGAATCAATATAAACGTGCGCTCTGTGTCATTATATAACGAGGAGAATCAATATAACCGTGCGTTCTGTGTGATTATACAACCAGGAGATTACATATAACCGTGCGCTCGGTGTGATTATACAGCGAGGAAAATCAATATGAGCGTGTGCTCTGTGTGCTTATACAACGAGGAGCATCAATAAAACCGTGCGTTCTCTGTGATTATACAACGAGGAGAATCAATATAACGGTCCAATCTGTGTGATTATACAACGAGGAGAATCAATATAACCGTGCGCTCTCTGTGTTATTATACAACGAGGAGACTCAATATAACCGTGCGCTCTTTTGATATTATACAAGGAGGAGAATGAATATAACCGTGCGCTCTGTGTTATTATACAACGAGGGGAATCAATATAACCGTGCGCTCTTTTGGGATTATACAACGAGGATAATCAATATAACCGTGCGCTCTGTGTTATTATACAACGCTGAGAATCAATATAACCGTGAGCTCTGTGTTACTATACATCGAGGAGAATCAATATAACCATGCGCTCTCTGTGTTATTATATAACGAGGAGAATCAATATAACCATGCGCTCTCTGTGTTATTATACAACGAGGAGAATCAATATAACCGTGCGCTCTGTGTTATTATACAACGAGGAGTTTCAATATAACCGCGTGCTCTGTGTGATTATACAACGAGGTGAATCAATATGACCCTGCGCTCTGTGTTATTATACAACGAGGAGTTTCAATATAACCACGTGCTCTGTGTTATTATACAACGAGGAGAATCAATATAATCGTGCGCTCTGTGTTATTATACAACCGGGAGAACCAATATAACCATGCGCTCAGTGTTATTATACAACGAGGAGAATCAATATAACCGTGCGGTCCTTTGTGATTACACAATGAGGAGAATCAATATAACCGTGCGCTCTGTGTTATTATACAACGAGGAGAATCAATATAACCATGCGCTCTCTGTGTTATTATACAACGAGGAGAATCAATATAACCATGCGCTCTCTGTGTTATTATACAACGAGGTGAATTAATATAACCGTGCGCTCTGTATTATTATACAGCGAGGAGTTTGAATATAACCGGGTGCTCTGTGTTATTATACAAAGAGGAGAATCAATATAACCGTGCGCTCTTTTGTGATTATACAACGAAGAAAATCAATATAACCGTGAGCTCTTTTGTGATTATACAACGAAGAGAATCAATATAACCGTGCGCTCTTTTGTGATTATACAACGAGGAGTTTGAATATAACCGGGTGCTCTGTGTTATTATACAAAGAGGAGGATCAATATAACCGTGCGCTCTTTTGTGATTATACAACGAAGAGAATCAATATAACCGTGCGCTCTGTGTGATTATACAACGAGGAGAATTAATATAACCGTGCGCTCTGTGTAATTATACAACGGGGAGAATCAATATAACCGTGCGCTCCTTTGTGATTATAGAACGAGGAGTTTAAATATAACCGCGTGCTCTGTGTCATTATACAACCACGAGAATCAATATAACCGTGCGCTCTGTGTAATTATACAACAAGGAGAATCAATATAACCGTGCGCTCTGTGTAATTATGCAACGAGGAGTTTCAAAATAACCGCGTGTTCTGAGTTATTATACAACAAGTAGTTTCAATATAACCGTGCGCGCTATGTAATTATACAACGAGGAACATCAATAAAACCGTGCGTTCTGTGTGACTATACAACCAGGAGAATCAATATAACCGTGCGCTCTGTGTCATTATACAGCGAGGAGAATCAATATAACCGTGCGTTCTGTGTGATTATACAACGAGGAGAATCAATATAACCGTGCGCTATGTGTGATTATACAACGAGGAGAATCAATATAAGCGTGCGCTCAGTGTAATTATACAACGAGGAGAATCAATATAACCGTGCGCTCTGTGTGATTATACAACGAGGAGCATCAATAAAACCGTGCGTTCTGTGTGATTATACAACGAGGAGAATCAATATATTCATGCGTTCTGTGTGATTATACAACGAGGAGCATCAATAAAACCGTGCGTTCTCTGTGATTATACAACGAGGAGAATCAATATAACCGTGCGTTCTGTGTGATTATACAACGAGGAGATTACATATAACCGTGCGCTCTGTGTGATTATAGAACGAGGAAAATCAATATAAGCGTACGCTCTGTGTGATTATACAACGAGGAGCATCAATAAACCGTGCGTTCTCTGTCATTATACAACGAGGAGAATCAATACAACCGTGCACTCTGTGTGATTATACAACCAGGAAAATCAATATAAGCGTGCGCTCTGTGTGATTATACAGCGAGGAGCATCAATAAAACCGTGCGTTCTGTTTGATTATACAACGAGGAGAATCAATATAACCGTGCGCTCTGTGTCATTATATAAGGAGGAGAATCAATATAACCGTGCGTTTTGTGTGATTACACAACCTGGAGATTAGATATAACCGTGCGCTCTGTGTGATTATACAACGAGGAGAATCAATATAACAGTGCGCTCTGTGTGATTATACAACGAGGAGCATCAATAAAACCGTGCGTTCTCTGTGATTATACAACGAGGAGAATCAATATAACGGTCCAATCTGTGTCATTATACAACGAGTAGAATCAATATAACCGTGCGCGCTGTGTGATTATACAACGAGGAGAATCAATGTAACCGTGCGCTCTTTTGTGATTATACAACCAGGAGAATCAATATAACCGAGCGCTCTTTAGTGAATATACAACGAGGAGGTTCAATATTTCCGCGTGCTCTGTGTGATTATACAACGAGCAGAATCAATGTAACCGTGCGCTCTCTGTGTTATTATACAACGGGGAGACTCAATATAACCGTGCGCTCTTTTGTGATTATACAAGGAGGAGAATGAATATAACCGTGCGCTCTGTGTTATTATACAACGAGGGGAATCAATATAACCGTGCGCTCTTTTGGGATTATACAAATAGGAGAATCAATATAACCGTGCGCTCTGTGTTATTATACAACGAGGGGAATCGATATATCCATGCGCTCTCTGTGTTATTATACAACGCGGAGAATGAATATAACCGTGCGCTCTGTGATATTATACAACGAGGAAAATCAATATAACCATGCGCTCTCTGTGTTATTATACAACGAGGAGAAACAATATAACCATGCGCTCTCTGTGTTATTATATAACGAGGAGAATATATATAACCGTGCGCCCTGTGTTATTATACAACGAGGAGTTTCAATATAACCGCGTGCTCTGTGTGATTATACAACGAGGTGAATCAATATGACCGTGCGCTCTGTGTTATTATACAACGAGGAGTTTCAATATAACCACGTGCTCTGAGTTATTATACAACGAGGAGAATCAATATAACCGTGCGCTCTGTGTTATTATACAACGAGGAGAATCAATATAACCATGCGCTCTCTATGTTATTATACAACGAGGAGAATCAATATAACCATGCGCTCTCTGTGTTATTATACAACGAGGAGAATCAATACAACCGTGCGCTCTGTGTGATTATACAACCAGGAAAATCAATATAAGCGTGCGCTATGTCTGATTATACAACGAGGAGCATCAATAAAACCGTGCGTTCTGTTTTATTATACAACGAGGAGAATCAATATAACCGTGCGCTCTGTGTCATAATATAACGAGGAGAATCAATATAACCGTGCGTTCTGTGTGATTATACAACCAGGAGATTACATATAACCGTGCGCTCTGTGTGATTATGCAACGAGGAAAGTCAATATAAGCGTTCGCTCTGTGTAATTATACAACGAGGAGAATCAATATAACCGTGCGCTCTTTTGTGATTATAGAACGAGGAGTTTCAATATAACCGCGTGCTCTGTGTGATTATACAACGAGGAGAATCAATATAACCGTGCGTTCTGTGTAATAATACAACGAGGAGAATCAATATAACCGTGCGCTCTGTGTAATTATACAACGAGGAGTTTCCATATAACCGCGTGCTCTGTGTTATTATACAACGAGTAGTTTCAATATAACCGTGCGCTCTATGTAATTATACAACGAGGAGAATGAATATAACCGTGCGCTCTGTGTGATTATACAACGAGGTGATTACATATAACCGTGCGCTCTGTGTGATTATACAACGAGGAAAATCAATATAAGCGTGCGCTCTGTGTGATTATACAACGAGGAGAATCAATACAACCGTGCGCTCTGTGTCATATTACAACGAGGAGAATCAATATAACCGTGCGTTCTATGTGATTATACAACGAGGAGATTACATATAACCGTGCGCTCTGTGTGATTATACAATGACGAAAATCAATATAACCGTGCGCTCTGTGTGATTATACAACGAGGAACATCAATAAAACCGTGCGTTCTGTGTGATTATACAACGAGGAGAATCAATATAACCGTGCGTTCTGTGTGATTATACAACGAGGAGATTACATATAACCGTGCGCTCTGTGTGATTATACAACGAGGAAAATCAATATAAGCGTGCGCTCTGTGTGATTATACAACGAGGAGAATCAATACAACCGTGCGCTCTGTGTCATATTACAACGAGGAGAATCAATATAACCGTGCGTTCTATGTGATTATACAACGAGGAGATTACATATAACCGTGCGCTCTGTGTGATTATAAAACGAGGAGCATCAATAAAACCGTGCGTTCTCTGCCATTATACAACGAGGAGAATCAATATAACTGTGCGCTCTGTGTCATTATACAACTAGGAGAATCAATATAACCGTGTGCTCTGTGTGATTATACAACCAGGAAAATCAATATAATCGTGCCCCTCCGAAGGAGTGTCGCCTTGTCGTGGCGGAGGGGCTCAGTACCTGAACCAGATGGCCTACTAAGTGTCATTTTGACTACTGGTAGGCAAGAGGTGAGGGGAAGATAAGAACATTCCAAACGGGTAGATGGGGCTCGTTAGTCTTGGTTGACGACTTATCTAGGAGAAGAGGACTCCGAAATCAAACTCCCCCAGGGTCTCCTACTATGGTAGGTACGGGTTTGGCGTACCCGGGGCCCCGAGCCATACTCTCGATTGGGTTCCTCCAAGAGGTGAGAGGGCACATGCCAAACGCCCAATCAACTTTGGTCCACTTTTGTGTTTGACCTCCCACCTGTTACCTCCCTGTACACAGTCTGATGGATAACCTACGCGCGGGTCGTCGGAGGATGGAGTGACGCAAGGGGTGACTGGGTAATCGCGTAAGTCCCAGCCCCTGGTTATCATGTAGGATCTGTGTGCGTATCCGCTGATAAAGGTCAGTCCCGGGGAGGGGCCATTGCATGAGCTGGTGCACTCCTGAAGGCGATTGGGTCCCTCTGTCTATACATTGGGAGGTGAGACCCTAGGGTGAGCAAGGTCCAGGCCAGGACTCTCACCTAAGCCGGGGTGGCGCCCAGGATGTGAGCATGCCATCGGAGACATTTGCAATGGTGGAGGATATCATCGCCATGAGTTCCAAAACTCAAAACAAAAACAAACAAAAAGTGTATGTAAAGGAAGTAGTCGAGTGTTGTGGTCCTCGCTACTTTGTCATTTCGAGAACTGAGGAAGGAAAAAAGTTTCTTTCGGTGAGCCCATTTGTAATCCAGAAGGGCCTGGATAAGATAGCTGGTCCAGTGAAGTCTTGCACTAGATCGCGTAATGGCACGCTTCTTGTAGAAGCGCATTCAGTAGAACAGGCAGC
The DNA here is from genome assembly GCA_030765045.1 of Tenodera sinensis. NCBI lineage: Eukaryota > Metazoa > Arthropoda > Insecta > Mantodea > Mantidae > Tenodera > Tenodera sinensis. The sequence goes on along the minus strand of CM060964.1, from coordinate 221,885,605 downwards.
TAAAATACAAAAAGCAAACCTGTTGGCCAGCTATCCAATACGTGTTGACCTTCATACGACGTTGAACTCGTCACGCGGTGTCGTCAATACCCGCGCATTAGACGGACTCAGTGTTGAAGAGATCAAGGAAAACCTAGAAGATCAAGGTGTTACCTGTGCTTATCGGGTTCATCGCAAAGAAAGCGGTGAATTGAAGCCTACTCGTACCCTGTTCCTGACCTTTGATCGGGTAGATCTCCCACAAAGGATTAAGGCAGGGTATGAATCCATCGAAGTTAGGCCGTTCATTCCGAACCCACTCAGGTGTTTCAAGTGCCAGCGCTTTGGACATACAAGCGAGCTTTGTAAGGGACTAGCTACATGCCCTCAATGTGGAGATGAACTCCATGATGGTGCATGTACTACAGCTCCTTCATGTGTTAACTGCAGAGGTGAACATCCGTCTAGTTCCCGAGACTGCCCCCGCTTTATAGAGGAAAGAGCGATTCAAGAGATACGGGTTAAAGAGAAGGTGCCCTTCTCAGAAGCCCGGAAGATCTTGCGTCTACGCCAACCCTCTGTTCCCAGATCTGGAACCTATAGCTCTGTTGCAGCTAAAGCGGTAGCGAGCAGAGAGATCGCAACGCAGACCAGCGATTTCAATGGGGCAACAATTTCTGAAAAGATTCTTGTTGCCCGTAGCTCTATTCCAAAGCCCTCAACATCGGCACGCACATCTGCGTCAACGTCTACAAAGTCCGTAAGTGTAAAGAACACCAGCGTCACATCACCATCAAAATCATCAAGATCAACACAAGAAAGAAGCAAGCCCGTAAGATATGATGCCTCACCGATCAAGTTCAAGAAGTCTTATACAAGAAACGACTTCCTCAAAGAAAATGGTACGTCCGATCCCAGTCCATCAAAGGGATATAAGAGTCCCCGATCATCTCCTCGAGGATCTCGAAAATCCTCTTCTGGAGAATCTTCAGGGGTGGACTCAGACCGGCGTCTTTCATCTTCGCCGGTCCCCATTAGCAACCGGTTCGAGACACTCGAACCCAAGTTTGCTATGGGAAGACGCACGTCCTCGGCAGAGGACATGGAACTAGAATCTGCCCACACTGGAAGACCTCCAGTGGAAAAGAGGCGCGAAAAAGCGTCCGAAAAGAACGTCAGCCCAAGAGGGAAAAGGGCTAAATTAGTTCGACAACCGCCTGCTCCAAAGTAATGAAGAGTTACCTTGGAATTGCCTATCCCATACACAATGCAGTATGACTATCCTACAATGGAACGTACGTGGCATTCGAACTCAAAGGCCAGAACTTGAGCTCTTGCTCAAAGAAAACGAACCTCTGGTCGCATGTTTGCAAGAGACTAAGCTGCGTCCTCGAGACGCTTTCCATCTAAGGCGATACACCCCAGTACGGTGTGATGTTACACCAGAAGAGGGTGTACCGGCACATGGCGGCGCTATGATACTTGTCAGAGATGACGTATATATGCAAACTCTACCTTTGCACTCTGATATACAATCAGTTGCTGTATGGATTAAACTGCCAAACATACATTTCACTATCTGTAATGTTTATTTGCCTCCGTCCCATGACTTCTCTCACATTGATTTAGAAGATCTAGTTTCCCAGTTGCCAACACCGTTTCTGTTGGTGGGAGACTTCAATGCGCACCACCCACTTTGGGGTTCAAGTCGCGCTTGTGTGAGAGGTACACTCATTTCCGATTTTTTGGACAGTCACAACCTAGCTCTCCTCAACACTGGAGAGCCTACATTCATTTCGGACTCTCTTAACAGCTTCTCACACCTTGACCTTGCAGTTTGTTCACCTCAGTTGGCAGTCTCCTTACAATGGAATGTCATCTCTGATTTACACTCTAGTGACCACTTCCCATGTCTTATTAGTCTCTTGACGCAACATACGTATTCTACACGTATGCCCAGATGGCGTTTGGACCATGCCAACTGGAACCTCTACACCCAGTTGGCTGCCTTTACGTACAACGAGCACGACTCAGTGCATAATTTGGCGCAGCATCTTACGGAGACCATTCTCTCTGCTGCTGAACAGTCGATTCCGCGGTCGACTACACACCCCCGTCGATTTCCCGTCCCCTGGTGGACGGAAGAATGTCGGAATGCCATTCGTGCTCGAAGGCGTGCACTTAGGGTTTTCCAACGTCACCCTACTTTGGAAAACCTGATTGAATACAAGAAAATGCGCGCCAGGTCCAGATAAGTCATTAAGGATAGCAAAAAGTCATCATGGAGCAAATTTGTAGCTTCATTTAACCGACACACACCTTCCTCGGTTGTGTGGGATATATTAAGGCGTGTTGCAGCTAAAACGACCCAAATACCAATAGCGGGACTAAAAACAGCCACAGGAGCTGTTGTTGATTCATTTGAAGTGGCCAATACCTTTGGCAGTGCTTTCGCACAAGTGTCTAGCTCGGAGAACTACTCCCCTGAGTTCCTTCCATTTAAAACTCAGGTGGAATCTCAAGGCTTCACGTTTCGTTCTAGAAACGTAGAAGATTACAATCGCCTTTTCACCATGGCGGAGCTGGATCATTCCCTGAAATCTTCGCGATGTTCAGCACCAGGACCGGACGGTATTCATGTACAAATGTTACAACAGCTCTCTCCTGAAGGTAAGCCATTCCTGCTCGAGGTCCATAATCGTGTTTGGGTTGACAGTATACTCCCAGAAAATTGGCGGGAGGCCACCGTTATTCCCATCTTGAAGGCTGGGAAGTACCGTCATCTTCCCTCCAGCTATCGTCCTATTTCCCTCACCAGTTGCGTTTGCAAGGTGATGGAACGCATGATCAATGGACGATTGGTATGGTGGTTAGAAAGTCGTAACCTACTGACTAACATCCAGTGTGGTTTTCGACGACGCCGTTCAACTGTTGACCATCTTGTGTCAATATCGACACAGATAATGGACGGCTTTATGAAGAATTGTCAAACCGTTGGCATATTTTTCGATCTTGAGAAGACTTATGATACGTGCTGGCGAGCAGGGATTCTACGTTCCCTGTATGCCTGGAACATACGTGGACGCCTACCACTTTTCATTCAGGAGTTTATGAAGGACCGCTTTTTCCGAGTAAGGGTCGGCTCGGTTTTTTCTAATTCTTTTGTTCAGGAGGAGGGAGTACCTCAGGGTTCGGTGCTAAGTGTCACGCTCTTTGCTATAGCAATTAACTCCATCTGGAAATGTGTTCCACCTGGAGTTTCGTCATGCCTATTCGTAGACGACTTCGCTGTCTATTGCACTTCTCAGCACACGGCGTTCTTACAACGGCGCCTGCAGCAATGTTTGGACAACCTTAGAGAATGGAGCGTGAGAAACGGCTTCCGTTTCTCAACTGAGAAGACAATCTGCGTTAATTTCAGGCGCCGTAGGAGACGATTACCACCTTCGCTCCGATTTGGTCCAGATTCACTTCCCTTCGCAGAAGAGACGCGCTTCCTGGGTTTGATCTTGGACAGGAAGCTTAGTTGGTCGTCGCGTATTGCACAGCTAAGAGCGAGATGTGACCGTTCCCTAAATATTATGCGAGTACTGCATGGCAAATCGTGGGGAGCAGATCGGACAATTTTGTTGCGAATATATCGCGCATTGGTCCGATCCAAGCTAGACTATGGGTGTATTATTTATTCGTCAGCACGGCCATCTGTGCTGAGAAGATTAGACGTGGTCCATAATAGGGGCATCCGCATTGCAACAGGAGCTTTTCCAACAAGCCCAGTGGTGAGCCTTTACGCCGAGTCCGCAGAACCTCCTCTGCAATATCGGCGTGAGATTCTCTTGGCAAATTATGGTTGTGCGCTTAGATGTATGCCTAAGCACCCAACGTTCGCTTCTTTTTTCACCACCACGCTAAGAGAACGATATAGAAATAGCACCCTTAATCCAAAGCCTGCGGGGTTCCGTTTCCAAGAGCTCCTAGTGAAGCTTGGAGTGGAACTGCCTGTGATGTTCGCCAAGGGCGAGAGACTTTACCCCCTTGGCTATCTGGTATGCCCCATGTAGATCTTGGGATGACCATACACCAGAAGTCCACGATGCCTATTTCAAGTATCCGCACGTGTTTCTTAGAATTCTTGTCAGGTTACTCTGACCGTAGATATATTTACACCGATGGATCAAAGAACACCAACGGTGTTGGATGTGCTTATGTTTATGGAACCGAACCATATACATTCGGTTTTCCAAATAGCACTTCCATTTTTACTGCAGAGCTTTATGCAATTTATCGAGCCGTTTTGTATGTTCGCCGTCGTAAATTAGGTGACTGCCTGATTTTGAGCGATTCCCTTAGTGCACTGCAGAGCCTTTGTCAGTTGTACAACCCCCACCCTATTGTACAACGTATCCAGGATGCCCTCCATGTTTTACACGCTTCTGGTGTTGATGTGGTGTGTGCATGGATTCCTGGTCACGTAGGTTTGCCTGGGAATGAAATGGCAGATTTAGCAGCAAAGACGGAACCCAGAATTATCATCTCACGAGTTACTTCGGAAGACTTTAGGCTTGAAGTGCGGAGAGCGGTGCTGTCGTACTGGCACGACGAGTGGTCAGCTCTCCGCGGTAATAAACTTAGAGAAGTGAAAGAACTTCCGATAAACTGGGTAACTTCCTGTCGCACATCTCGTCGCGAGGAGGTTAGTTTGGCTCGATTAAGAATAGGGCACTGCAATTTTTCGCACGGCTACATATTTAAAATGACCCTGCGCCTCTATGTCCGCTGTGTGACAACGTTTTGTCGGTTCGCCACGTGCTCCTGGAGTGTTACTCTCTAGCGCACCTTCGGGATTCTCTGCAGCTGCCTGCCAGACTTGCAGAGGTCCTAGCGGACGACAAAACAGCGGTTGATAGAGTTTTTAATTTTTTAGCGCAGTGCAATATAAATTTGAGGATTTAAAATTTTTAATTATCTGTTTCTGATTTTTGACATATTTATCACCTTGTTTCATATCTGGCTATTGCCACTGCTTTTTACCTTTGTATATTTTTCTTGTTGCTAGTATTTTTATTTTTTGAGTGAAATTTATATCTGGCTATTGCCATGAGTCTGTTAAGGGCGCTGATGACCTAGAAGTTGAGCGCCCTTAAACCAAATCCAATCCAAACTGCCCTCCATGTTTAACACGCTTCTGGCGTTGACGTGCTGTGTGCATGGATTCCTGGTCACGTAGGTTTGCCGGGGAATGAAATGGCAGATTTAGCAGCAAAGACGGCAACTACAGAACCCACTATTACCATCTCACGTGTTACTTCGGAAGACTTTACGCTTGAAGTGCGGAGAGCGGTGCTGTCGTCCTGGCACGACGAGTGGTCAGCTCTCTGCGGTAATAAGCTTAGAGAAGTGAAAGAACTTCCGATAAACTGGGTAACTTCCTGTCGCACATCTCGTCGCGAGGAGGTTAGTTTGGCTCGATTAAGAATAGGGCACTGCAATTTTTCTCATGGTTACCTATTTAAAAGGGACCCTGCGCCTCTATGTCCGCTGTGTGACAACCTTTTGTCAGTTCGCCACGTGTTGCTAGAGTGTTGCTCTCTAGCGCACCTTCGGGATTCTCTGCAGCTGCCTGCCAGGTATGCAGAAGTTCTAGCGGACGACAAAACAGTGGTTGATAGAGTTTTTAATTTTTTAGCGGAGTGTAATATCAATTTGAGGATTTAAATTTTTTTAATTATCTGTTTCTGCTTTTGGACATATTTATCACCTTGTTTCATATCTGGCTATTGCCACTGCTTTTTACTTGTAAACTTTTCTTGATGCTAGTATTTTTAGTTTTTGAGTGAAATTTATACCTGGCTATTGCCATGAATCCTTTAAGGGCGCTGATGACCTTGAAGTTGAGTGCCCTTAAATCAAATCCAAGTCCAAATATAAGCGTGCGCTCTGTGTAATTATACAACGAGGAGAATCAATATAACCGTGCGTTCTGTGTGATTATACGACGAGGAGATTACATATAACCGTGCGCTCTGTGTGACTATACAACGCGGAAAATCAATATAAGCGTGCGCTCTGTGTGATTATACAACGGGGAGGTTCAATATAACCGTGCGCTCTGTGTGATTATACAACGAGGAGGTTCAATATAACCGTGCGCGCTGTGTGATTATACAACGCAGAAAATCAATATAAGCGTGCGCTCTGTGTGAATATACAAGGAGGAGGTTCAATAAAACCGTGAGCGCTGTGTGATTATACAACGAGGAGAATCAATGTAACCGTGCGCTCTTTAGTGAATATACAACGAGGAGAATGAATATAACTGTGCGCTCTGTGTTATTATACAACGAAGGGAATCAATATAACCGTGCCCTGTTTTGGGATTAAACAACGAGGAGAATCAATATAACCGTGTGCTCTTTTGTGATTATAGAACGAGGAATTTGAATATAACCGGGCGCTCCGTGTCATTATACAACGAGGAGAATCAATATAACCGTGCGCTCTTTTGTGATTATAGAACGAGGAGTTTGAATATAACCGGGCGCTCCGTGTCATTATACAACGAGGAGAATCAATATAACCGTGCGCTCTTTTGTGATTATACAACGAGGAGTTTGAATATAACCGGGCGCTCTGTGTTATTATACAAAGAGGAGAATCAATATAACCGTGCGCTCTTTTGTGATTATACAACGAACAGAATCAATATAACCGTGCGCTCTGTGTGATTATACAACGAGGAGAATCAATATAACCGTGCGCTCTGTGTAATTATACAACGAGGAGAATCAATATAACCGTGCGCTCTTTTGTGATTATAGAACGAGGAGTTTCAATATAACCGCGTGCTCTGTGTGATTATACAACGAGGAGAATCAATATAAGCGTGCGCTCTGTGTAATTATACAACGAGGAGAATCAATATAAGCGTGCGCTCTGTGTAATTATACAACGAGGAGCATCAATAAAACTGTGCGTTCTGTGTGATTATACAACGAGGAGAATCAATATAACCATGCGTTATGTGTGATTATACAACGAGGAGCATCAATAAAACCGTGCGTTCTGTGTGATTATACAACGAGGAGAATCAATATAACCGTGCGTTCTGTGTGATTATACGACGAGGAGATTACATATAACCGTGCGCTCTTTTGTGATTATACAACGAAAAGAATCAATATAACCGTGCGCTCTTTTGTGATTATAGAACGAGGAGTTTCAATATAACCGCGTGCTCTGTGTGATTATACAACGAGGAGAATCAATATAAGCGTGCGCTCTGTGTAATTATAGAACGAGGAGAATCAATATAAGCGTGCGTTCTGTGTGATTATACAACGAGGAGAATCAATATAACCGTGCGTTCTGTGTGATTATACGACGAGGAGATTACATATAACCGTGCGCTCTTTTGTGATTATACAACGAGGAGAATCAATATAACCGTGCGCTCTTTTGTGATTATAGAACGAGGAGTTTCAATATAACCGCGTGCTCTGTGTGATTATACAACGAGGAGAATCAATATAAGCGTGCGCTCTGTGTAATTATACAACGAGGAGAATCAATATAAGCGTGCGCTCTGTGTAATTATACAACGAGGAGCATCAATAAAACTGTGCGTTCTGTGTGATTATACAACGAGGAGAATCAATACAACCATGCGTACTGTGTGATTATACAACGAGGAGCATCAATAAAACCGTGCGTTCTGTGTGATTATACAACGAGGAAAATCAATATAAGCTTACCCTCTGTGTGATTATACAACGAGGAGCATCAATAAAACCGTGCGTTCTGTGTGATTATACAACGAGGAAAATCAATATAAGCTTACCCTCTGTGTGATTATATAACGAGGAGAATCAATACAACCGTGCGCTCTGTGTGATTATACAACCAGGAAAATCAATATAAGCGTGCGCTATGTCTGATTATACAACGAGGAGCATCAATAAAACCGTGCGTTCTGTTTTATTATACAACGAGGAGAATCAATATAACCGTGCGCTATGTGTCATTATATAACGAGGAGAATCAATATAACCGTGCGTTCTGTGTGAATATACAACCAGGAGATTACATATAACCGTGCGCTCTGTGTGATTATACAACGAGGAAAATCAATATAAGCGTGCGCTCTGTGTGCTTATACAACGAGGAGCATCAATAAAACCGTGCGTTCTCTGTGATAATACAACGAGGAGAATCAATATAACGGTCCAATCTGTGTCATTATAACACGAGGAGAATCAATATAACCGTGCGCGCTGTGTGACTATACAACGAGGAGAATCAATGTAACCGTGCGCTCTTTTGTGATTATACAACCAGGAGAATCAATATTACCGTGCGCTCATTAGTGAATATACAACGAGGAGGTTCAATATAACCGCGTGCTCTGTGTGATTATACAACGAGGAGAATCAATATAACCGTGCGCTCTCTGTGTTTTTATACAACGAGGAGACTCAATATAACCGTGCGCTCTTTTGTGATTATACAACGAGGAGTTTGAATATAACCGGGTGCTCTGTGTTATTATACAAAGAGGAGAATCAATATAACCGGGCGCTCTTTTGTGATTATACAACGAAGAGAATCAATATAACCGTGCGTTCTCTGTGATTATACAACGTGGAGAATCAATATAACGGTCCAATCTGTGTCTTTATAACACGAGGAGAATCAATATAACCGTGCGCGCTGTGTGATTATACAACGACGAGAATCAATGTAACCGTGCGCTCTCTTGTGATTATACAACCAGGAGAATCAATATAACCGTGCGCTCTTTAGTGAATATACAACGAGGAGGTTAAATATAACCGCGTGCTCTGTGTGATTATACAACGAGGAGAATCAATATAACCGTGCGCTCTGTGTGTTATTATACAACGAGGAGACTCAATATAACCGTGCGCTCTTTTGTGATTATACAACGAACAGAATCAATATAACCGTGCGCTCTGTGTGATTATACAACGAGGAGAATCAATATAACCGTGCGCTCTGTGTAATTATACAACGAGGAGAATCAATATAACCGTGCGCTCTTTTGTGATTATAGAACGAGGAGTTTCAATATAACCGCGTGCCCTGTGTGATTATACAACGAGGAGAATCAATATAAGCGTGCGCTCTGTGTCATTATACAACGAGGAGAATCAATATAACCGTGCGCTCTTTTGTGATTATACAACGAGGAGTTTGAATATAACCGGGCGCTCTGTGTTATTATACAAAGAGGAGAATCAATATAACCGTGCGCTCTTTTGTGATTATACAACGAACAGAATCAATATAACCGTGCGCTCTGTGTGATTATACAACGAGGAGAATCAATATAACCGTGCGCTCTGTGTAATTATACAACGAGGAGAATCAATATAACCGTGCGCTCTTTTGTGATTATAGAACGAGGAGTTTCAATATAACCGCGTGCTCTGTGTGATTATACAACGAGGAGAATCAATATAAGCGTGCGCTCTGTGTAATTATACAACGAGGAGAATCAATATAAGCGTGCGCTCTGTGTAATTATACAACGAGGAGCATCAATAAAACTGTGCGTTCTGTGTGATTATACAACGAGGAGAATCAATATAACCATGCGTTATGTGTGATTATACAACGAGGAGCATCAATAAAACCGTGCGTTCTGTGTGATTATACAACGAGGAGAATCAATATAACCGTGCGTTCTGTGTGATTATACGACGAGGAGATTACATATAACCGTGCGCTCTTTTGTGATTATACAACGAAAAGAATCAATATAACCGTGCGCTCTTTTGTGATTATAGAACGAGGAGTTTCAATATAACCGCGTGCTCTGTGTGATTATACAACGAGGAGAATCAATATAAGCGTGCGCTCTGTGTAATTATAGAACGAGGAGAATCAATATAAGCGTGCGTTCTGTGTGATTATACAACGAGGAGAATCAATATAACCGTGCGTTCTGTGTGATTATACGACGAGGAGATTACATATAACCGTGCGCTCTTTTGTGATTATACAACGAGGAGAATCAATATAACCGTGCGCTCTTTTGTGATTATAGAACGAGGAGTTTCAATATAACCGCGTGCTCTGTGTGATTATACAACGAGGAGAATCAATATAAGCGTGCGCTCTGTGTAATTATACAACGAGGAGAATCAATATAAGCGTGCGCTCTGTGTAATTATACAACGAGGAGCATCAATAAAACTGTGCGTTCTGTGTGATTATACAACGAGGAGAATCAATACAACCATGCGTACTGTGTGATTATACAACGAGGAGCATCAATAAAACCGTGCGTTCTGTGTGATTATACAACGAGGAAAATCAATATAAGCTTACCCTCTGTGTGATTATACAACGAGGAGCATCAATAAAACCGTGCGTTCTGTGTGATTATACAACGAGGAAAATCAATATAAGCTTACCCTCTGTGTGATTATATAACGAGGAGAATCAATACAACCGTGCGCTCTGTGTGATTATACAACCAGGAAAATCAATATAAGCGTGCGCTATGTCTGATTATACAACGAGGAGCATCAATAAAACCGTGCGTTCTGTTTTATTATACAACGAGGAGAATCAATATAACCGTGCGCTATGTGTCATTATATAACGAGGAGAATCAATATAACCGTGCGTTCTGTGTGAATATACAACCAGGAGATTACATATAACCGTGCGCTCTGTGTGATTATACAACGAGGAAAATCAATATAAGCGTGCGCTCTGTGTGCTTATACAACGAGGAGCATCAATAAAACCGTGCGTTCTCTGTGATAATACAACGAGGAGAATCAATATAACGGTCCAATCTGTGTCATTATAACACGAGGAGAATCAATATAACCGTGCGCGCTGTGTGACTATACAACGAGGAGAATCAATGTAACCGTGCGCTCTTTTGTGATTATACAACCAGGAGAATCAATATTACCGTGCGCTCATTAGTGAATATACAACGAGGAGGTTCAATATAACCGCGTGCTCTGTGTGATTATACAACGAGGAGAATCAATATAACCGTGCGCTCTCTGTGTTTTTATACAACGAGGAGACTCAATATAACCGTGCGCTCTTTTGTGATTATACAACGAGGAGTTTGAATATAACCGGGTGCTCTGTGTTATTATACAAAGAGGAGAATCAATATAACCGGGCGCTCTTTTGTGATTATACAACGAAGAGAATCAATATAACCGTGCGTTCTCTGTGATTATACAACGTGGAGAATCAATATAACGGTCCAATCTGTGTCTTTATAACACGAGGAGAATCAATATAACCGTGCGCGCTGTGTGATTATACAACGACGAGAATCAATGTAACCGTGCGCTCTCTTGTGATTATACAACCAGGAGAATCAATATAACCGTGCGCTCTTTAGTGAATATACAACGAGGAGGTTAAATATAACCGCGTGCTCTGTGTGATTATACAACGAGGAGAATCAATATAACCGTGCGCTCTGTGTGTTATTATACAACGAGGAGACTCAATATAACCGTGCGCTCTTTTGTGATTATACAAGGAGGAGATTGAATATAACCGTGTGCTCTGTGTTATTATACAACGAGGGGAATCAATATACCCGTGCGCTCTGTGTTATTATACAACGAGGGCAATCAATATAACCGTGCGTTCTGTGTGATTATACAACGAGGGGAATCATTATAACCGTGCGCTCTGTGTTATTATACAACGAGGGGAATCAATATAACCGTGCGTTCTGTGTGATTTTACAACGAGGGGAATCAATATAACCGTGCGTTCTGTGGGATTATACAACGAGGGGAATCAATATAACCGTGCGCTCTGTGTTATTATACAACGAGGAGAATCAATATAACCGTGCGCTCTGTGTTATTATACAACGAGGGGAATCAATATATCCATGCGCTCTCTGTGTTATTATACAACGCGGAGAATCAATATAACCGTGCGTTCTGTGTGATTATACAACGAGGGGAATCAATATATCCATGCGCTCTCTGTGTGATTATACAACGAGGAGAATCAATATAACCATGCGCTCTCTGTGTTATTATACAACGAGGAGAATCAATATAACCATGCGCTCTCTGTGTTATCATACAACGAGGAGAATCAATATAACCGTGCGCTCTTTTGTGATTATACAACGAGGAGTTTGAATATAACCGGGTGCTCTGTGTTATTATACAAAGAGGAGAATCAATATAACCGGGCGCTCTTTTGTGATTATACAACGAAGAGAATCAATATAACCGTGCGTTCTCTGTGATTATACAACGTGGAGAATCAATATAACGGTCCAATCTGTGTCTTTATAACACGAGGAGAATCAATATAACCGTGCGCGCTGTGTGATTATACAACGACGAGAATCAATGTAACCGTGCGCTCTCTTGTGATTATACAACCAGGAGAATCAATATAACCGTGCGCTCTTTAGTGAATATACAACGAGGAGGTTAAATATAACCGCGTGCTCTGTGTGATTATACAACGAGGAGAATCAATATAACCGTGCGCTCTGTGTGTTATTATACAACGAGGAGACTCAATATAACCGTGCGCTCTTTTGTGATTATACAAGGAGGAGATTGAATATAACCGTGTGCTCTGTGTTATTATACAACGAGGGGAATCAATATACCCGTGCGCTCTGTGTTATTATACAACGAGGGCAATCAATATAACCGTGCGTTCTGTGTGATTATACAACGAGGGGAATCATTATAACCGTGCGCTCTGTGTCATTATACAACGAGGGGAATCAATATAACCGTGCGTTCTGTGTGATTTTACAACGAGGGGAATCAATATAACCGTGCGTTCTGTGTGATTATACAACGAGGGGAATCAATATAACCGTGCGCTCTGTGTTATTATACAACGAGGAGAATCAATATAACCGTGCGCTCTGTGTTATTATACAACGAGGGGAATCAATATATCCATGCGCTCTCTGTGTTATTATACAACGCGGAGAATCAATATAACCGTGCGTTCTGTGTGATTATACAACGAGGGGAATCAATATATCCATGCGCTCTCTGTGTGATTATACAACGAGGAGAATCAATATAACCATGCGCTCTCTGTGTTATTATACAACGAGGAGAATCAATATAACCATGCGCTCTCTGTGTTATCATACAACGAGGAGAATCAATATAACCGTGCGCTCTGTGTTATTATACAACGGGGAGTTTCAATATAACCGTGCGCTCTTTTGTGATTATACAACCAGGAGTTTGAATATAACCGGGTGCTCTGTGTTATTATACAAAGAGGAGAATCAATATAACCGTGCGCTCTTTTGTGATTATACAACGAAGAGAATCAATAAAACCGTGCGCTCTGTGTGATTATACAACGAGGAGAATCAATATAACCGTGCGCTCTTTTGTGATTATACAACGAGGAGTTTGAATATAACCGGGTGCTCTGTGTTATTATACAAAGAGGAGAATCAATATAACCGGGCGCTCTTCTGTGATTATACAACGAAGAGAATCAATATAACCGTGCGCTCTGTGTGATTATACAACGAGGAGAATCAATATAACCGTGCGCTCTGTGTAATTATACAACGAAGAGAATCAATATAACCGTGCGCTCTTTTGTGATTATAGAACGAGGAGTTTCAAAATAACCGCGTGCTCTGTGTGATTATACAACGAGGAGAATCAATATAACCGTGCGCTCTTTTGTGATTATACAACGAGGAGTTTGAATATAACCGGGTGCTCTGTGTTATTATACAAAGAGGAGAATCAATATAACCGGGCGCTCTTTTGTGATTATACAACGAAGAGAATCAATATAACCGTGCGCTCTGTGTGATTATACAACGAGGAGAATCAATATAACCGTGAGCTCTGTGTAATTATACAACGAGGAGAATCAATATAACCGTGCGCTCTGTGTAATTATACAACGAGGAGTTTCAATATAACCGCGTGCTCTGTGTTATTATACAACGAGTAGTTTCAATATAACCGTGCGCTCTATGTAATGATACAACGAGGAGAATCAATATAACCGTGCGCTCTGTGTGATTATACAACGAGGAGATTCAATATAACCGTTAGCTCTGTGTGATTATACAACGAGGAACATCAATAAAACCGTGCGTTCTGTGTGATTATACAACGAGGAGAATCAATATAACCGTGCGCTCTGTGTCCTTATACAACGAGGAGAATCAATATAACCGTGCGCTCTGTGTGATTATACAACGAGGAGAAAACATATAAATGTGCGCTCTGTGTGATTATACAACGAGGAAAATCAATATAAGCGTGCGCTCTGTGTAATTATACAACGAGGAGAATCAATATAAGCGTGCGCTCTGTGTAATTGGACACCGAGGAGCATCAATAAAACTGTGCGTTCTGTGTGATTATACAACGAGGAGAATCAATATAACCATGCGTTCTGTGTGATTATACAACGAGGAGCATCAATAAAACCGTGCGTTCTGTGTGATTATACAACGAGGAAAATCAATATAAGCTTACGCTCTGTGTGATTATATAACGAGGAGTATCAATATAAGCTTACCCTCTGTGTGATTATATAACGAGGAGTATCAATAAAACCGTGCGTTCTCTGTCATTATACAACGAGCAGAATCAATAAAACCGTGCGTTCTGTTTTATTATACAACGAGGAGAATCAATATAACCTTGCGCTCTGTGTCATTATATAACGAGGAGAATCAATATAAGCGTGCGCTCTGTGTAATTATACAACGAGGAGCATCAATAAAACTGTGCGTTCTGTGTGATTATACAACGAGGAGAATCAATATAACCATGCGTTCTGTGTGATTATACAACGAGGAGCATCAATAAAACCGTGCGTTCTGTGTGATTATACAACGAGGAAAATCAATATAAGCTTACGCTCTGTGTGATTATATAACGAGGAGTATCAATAAAACCGTGCGTTCTCTGTCATTATACAACGAGCAGAATCAATAAAACCGTGCGTTCTGTTTTATTATACAACGAGGAGAATCAATATAACCGTGCGCTCTGTGTCATTATATAACGAGGAGAATCAATATAACCGTGCGTTCTGTGTGATTATACAACCAGGAGATTACATATAACCCTGCGCTCTGTGTGATTTTACAACCAGGATAATCAATATAAGCTTGCGCTATGTCTGATTATACAACGAGGAGCATCAATAAAACCGTGCGTTCTGTTTTATTATACAACGAGGAGAATCAATATAACCGTGCGCTCTGTGTCATTATATAACCAGGAGAATCAATATAACCGTGCGTTCTCTGTGATTATACAACGTGGAGAATCAATATAACGGTCCAATCTGTGTCTTTATAACACGAGGAGAATCAATATAACCGTGCGCGCTGTGTGATTATACAACGAGGAGAATCAATGTAACCGTGCGCTCTTTTGTGATTATACAACCAGGAGAATCAATATAACCGTGCGCTCTTTAGTGAATATACAACGAGGAGGTTAAATATAACCGCGTGCTCTGTGTGATTATACAACGAGGAGAATCAATATAACCGTGCGCTCTGTGTGTTATTATACAACGAGGAGACTCAATATAACCGTGCGCTCTTTTGTGATTATACAAGGAGGAGATTGAATATAACCGTGTGCTCTGTGTTATTATACAACGAGGGGAATCAATATAACCGTGCGCTCTTTTGTGACTATACAACGAAGAGTATCAATAAAACCGTGCGCTCTGTGTGATTATACAACGAGGAGAATCAATATAAACGTGCGCTCTTTTGTGATTATACAACGAGGAGTTTGAATATAACCGGGTGCTCTGTGTTATTATACAAAGAGGAGAATCAATATAACCATGCGCTCTCTGTGTTATCATACAACGAGGAGAATCAATATAACCGTGCGCTCTGTGTTATTATACAACGGGGAGTTTCAATATAACCGTGCGCTCTTTTGTGATTATACAACCAGGAGTTTGAATAAAACCGGGTGCTCTGTGTTATTATACAAAGAGGAGAATCAATATAACCGTGCGCTCTTTTGTGATTATACAACGAAGAGAATCAATAAAACCGTGCGCTCTGTGTGATTATACAACGAGGAGAATCAATATAACCGTGCGCTCTTTTGTGATTATACAACGAGGAGTTTGAATATAACCGGGTGCTCTGTGTTATTATACAAAGAGGAGAATCAATATAACCGGGCGCTCTTCTGTGATTATACAACGAAGAGAATCAATATAACCGTGCGCTCTGTGTGATTATACAACGAGGAGAATCAATATAACCGTGCGCTCTGTGTAATTATACAACGAAGAGAATCAATATAACCGTGCGCTCTTTTGTGATTATAGAACGAGGAGTTTCAATATAACCGCGTGCTCTGTGTGATTATACAACGAGGAGAATCAATATAACCGTGCGCTCTTTTGTGATTATACAACGAGGAGTTTGAATATAACCGGGTGCTCTGTGTTATTATACAAAGAGGAGAATCAATATAACCGGGCGCTCTTTTGTGATTATACAACGAAGAGAATCAATATAACCGTGCGCTCTGTGTGATTATACAACGAGGAGAATCAATATAACCGTGCGCTCTGTGTAATTATACAACGAGGAGAATCAATATAACCGTGCGCTCTGTGTAATTATACAACGAGGAGTTTCAATATAACCGCGTGCTCTGTGTTATTATACAACGAGTAGTTTCAATATAACCGTGCGCTCTATGTAATGATACAACAAGGAGAATCAATATAACCGTGCGCTCTGTGTGATTATACAACGAGGAGATTCAATATAACCGTGCGCTCTGTGTGATTATACAACGAGGAACATCAATAAAACCGTGCGTTCTGTGTGATTATACAACGAGGAGAATCAATATAACCGTGCGCTCTGTGTCCTTATACAACGAGGAGAATCAATATAACCGTGCGCTCTGTGTGATTATACAACGAGGAGAAAACATATAAATGTGCGCTCTGTGTGATTATACAACGAGGAAAATCAATATAAGCGTGCGCTCTGTGTAATTATACAACGAGGAGAATCAATATAAGCGTGCGCTCTGTGTAATTGTACACCGAGGAGCATCAATGAAACTGTGCGTTCTGTGTGATTATACAACGAGGAGAATCAATACAACCATGCGTTCT
Source organism: Tenodera sinensis (assembly GCA_030765045.1). Taxonomy (NCBI): domain Eukaryota; kingdom Metazoa; phylum Arthropoda; class Insecta; order Mantodea; family Mantidae; genus Tenodera; species Tenodera sinensis. Next base: position 221,868,463 of record CM060964.1, on the reverse strand, counting down.
GTGTGATTATACAACGAGGAGCATCAATAAAACCGTGCGTTCTGTGTGATTATACAACGAGGAAAATCAATATAAGCTTACGCTCTGTGTGATTATATAACGAGGAGTATCAATATAAGCTTACCCTCTGTGTGATTATATAACGAGGAGTATCAATAAAACCGTGCGTTCTCTGTCATTATACAACGAGCAGAATCAATAAAACCGTGCGTTCTGTTTTATTATACAACGAGGAGAATCAATATAACCGTGCGCTCTGTGTCATTATATAACGAGGAGAATCAATATAAGCGTGCGCTCTGTGTAATTATACAACGAGGAGCATCAATAAAACTGTGCGTTCTGTGTGATTATACAACGAGGAGAATCAATATAACCATGCGTTCTGTGTGATTATACAACGAGGAGCATCAATAAAACCGTGCGTTCTGTGTGATTATACAACGAGGAAAATCAATATAAGCTTACGCTCTGTGTGATTATATAACGAGGAGTATCAATAAAACCGTGCGTTCTCTGTCATTATACAACGAGCAGAATCAATAAAACCGTGCGTTCTGTTTTATTATACAACGAGGAGAATCAATATAACCGTGCGCTCTGTGTCATTATATAACGAGGAGAATCAATATAACCGTGCGTTCTGTGTGATTATACAACCAGGAGATTACATATAACCGTGCGCTCTGTGTGATTTTACAACCAGGAAAATCAATATAAGCGTGCGCTATGTCTGATTATACAACGAGGAGCATCAATAAAACCGTGCGTTCTGTTTTATTATACAACGAGGAGAATCAATATAACCGTGCGCTCTGTGTCATTATATAACCAGGAGAATCAATATAACCGTGCGTTCTCTGTGATTATACAACGTGGAGAATCAATATAACGGTCCAATCTGTGTCTTTATAACACGAGGAGAATCAATATAACCGTGCGCGCTGTGTGATTGTACAACGAGGAGAATCAATGTAACCGTGCGCTCTTTTGTGATTATACAACCAGGAGAATCAATATAACCGTGCGCTCTTTAGTGAATATACAACGAGGAGGTTAAATATAACCGCGTGCTCTGTGTGATTATACAACGAGGAGAATCAATATAACCGTGCGCTCTGTGTGTTATTATACAACGAGGAGACTCAATATAACCGTGCGCTCTTTTGTGATTATACAAGGAGGAGATTGAATATAACCGTGTGCTCTGTGTTATTATACAACGAGGGGAATCAATATAACCGTGCGCTCTTTTGTGATTATACAACGAAGAGTATCAATAAAACCGTGCGCTCTGTGTGATTATACAACGAGGAGAATCAATATAACCGTGCGCTCTTTTGTGATTATACAACGAGGAGTTTGAATATAACCGGGTGCTCTGTGTTATTATACAAAGAGGAGAATCAATATAACCGGGCGCTCTTCTGTGATTATACAACGCAGAGAATCAATATAACCGTGCGCTCTGTGTGATTATACAACGAGGAGAATCAATATAACCGTGCGCTCTGTGTAATTATACAACGAAGAGAATCAATATAACCGTGCGCTCTTTTGTGATTATAGAACGAGGAGTTTCAATATAACCGCGTGCTCTGTGTGATTATACAACGAGGAGAATCAATATAACCGTGCGCTCTCTTGTGATTATACAACGAGGAGTATGAATATAACCGGGTGCTCTGTGTTATTATACAAAGAGGAGAATCAATATAACCGGGCGCTCTTTTGTGATTATACAACGAAGAGAATCAATATAACCGTGCGCTCTGTGTGATTATACAACGAGGAGAATCAATATAACCGTGCGCTCTGTGTAATTATACAACGAGGAGAATCAATATAACCGTGCGCTCTGTGTAATTATACAACGAGGAGTTTCAATATAACCGCGTGCTCTGTGTTATTATACAACGAGTAGTTTCAATATAACCGTGCGCTCTATGTAATGATACAACGAAGAGAATCAATATAACCGTGCGCTCTGTGTGATTATACAACGAGGAGATTCAATATAACCGTGCGCTCTGTGTGATTATACAACGAGGAACATCAATAAAACCGTGCGTTCTGTGTGATTATACAACGAGGAGAATCAATATAACCGTGCGCTCTGTGTCATTATACAACGAGGAGAATCAATATAACCGTGCGCTCTGTGTGATTATACAACGAGGAGATTACATATAACCGTGCGCTCTGTGTGATTATACAACGAGGAAAATCAATATAAGCGTGCGCTCTGTGTAATTATACAACGAGGAGAATCAATATAAGCGTGCGCTCTGTGTAATTGTACAACGAGGAGCATCAATAAAACTGTGCGTTCTGTGTGATTATACAACGAGGAGAATCAATATAACCATGCGTTCTGTGTGATTATACAACGAGGAGCATCAATAAAACCGTGCGTTCTGTGTGATTATACAACGAGGAAAATCAATATAAGCTTACGCTCTGTGTGATTATATAACGAGGAGTATCAATATAAGCTTACCCTCTGTGTGATTATATAACGAGGAGTATCAATAAAACCGTGCGTTCTCTGTCATTATACAACGAGCAGAATCAATAAAACCGTGCGTTCTGTTTTATTATACAACGAGGAGAATCAATATAACCGTGCGCTCTGTGTCATTATATAACGAGGAGAATCAATATAAGCGTGCGCTCTGTGTAATTATACAACGAGGAGCATCAATAAAACTGTGCGTTCTGTGTGATTATACAACGAGGAGAATCAATATAACCATGCGTTCTGTGTGATTATACAACGAGGAGCATCAATAAAACCGTGCGTTCTGTGTGATTATACAACGAGGAAAATCAATATAAGCTTACGCTCTGTGTGATTATATAACGAGGAGTATCAATAAAACCGTGCGTTCTCTGTCATTATACAACGAGCAGAATCAATAAAACCGTGCGTTCTGTTTTATTATACAACGAGGAGAATCAATATAACCGTGCGCTCTGTGTCATTATATAACGAGGAGAATCAATATAACCGTGCGTTCTGTGTGATTATACAACCAGGAGATTACATATAACCGTGCGCTCTGTGTGATTTTACAACCAGGAAAATCAATATAAGCGTGCGCTATGTCTGATTATACAACGAGGAGCATCAATAAAACCGTGCGTTCTGTTTTATTATACAACGAGGAGAATAAATATAACCGTGCGCTCTGTGTCATTATATAACGAGGAGAATCAATATAACCGTGCGTTCTCTGTGATTATACAACGAGGAGAATCAATATAACGGTCCAATCTGTGTCTTTATAACACGAGGAGAATCAATATAACCGTGCGCGCTGTGGGATTATACAACGAGGAGAATCAATGTAACCGTGCGCTCTTTTGTGATTATACAACCAGGAGAATCAATATAACCGTGCGCTCTTTAGTGAATATACAACGAGGAGGTTCAATATAACCGCGTGCTCTGTGTGATTATACAACGAGGAGAATCAATATAACCGTGCGCTCTGTGTGTTATTATACAACGAGGAGACTCAATATAACCGTGCGCTCTTTTGTGATTATACAAGGAGGAGATTGAATATAACCGTGTGCTCTGTGTTATTATACAACGAGGGGAATCAATATACCCGTGCGCTCTGTGTTATTATACAACGAGGGCAATCAATATAATCGTGCGTTCTGTGTGATTATACAACGAGGGGAATCAATATAACCGTGCGCTCTGTGTTATTATACAACGAGGGGAATCAATATAACCGTGCGTTCTGTGTGATTTTACAACGAGGGGAATCAATATAACCGTGCGTTCTGTGTGATTATACAACAGGGGGAATCAATATAACCGTGCGCTCTGTGTTATTATACAACGAGGAGAATCAATATAACCGTGCACTCTGTGATATTATACAACGAGGGGAATCAATATATCCATGCGCTCTCTGTGTTATTATACAACGCGGAGAATCAATATAACCGTGCGTTCTGTGTGATTATACAACGAGGGGAATCAATATATCCATGCGCTCTCTGTGTTATTATACAACGAGGAGAATCAATATAACCATGCGCTCTCTGTGTTATTATACAACGAGGAGAATCAATATAACCATGCGCTCTCTGTGTTATCATACAACGAGGAGAATCAATATAACCGTGCGCTCTGTGTTATTATACAACGGGGAGTTTCAATATAACCGTGCGCTCTTTTGTGATTATACAACCAGGAGTTTGAATATAACCGGGTGCTCTGTGTTATTATACAAAGAGGAGAATCAATATAACCGTGCGCTCTTCTGTGATTATACAACGAAGAGAATCAATAAAACCGTGCGCTCTGTGTGATTATACAACGAGGAGAATCAATATAACCGTGCGCTCTTTTGTGATTATACAACGAGGAGTTTGAATATAACCGGGTGCTCTGTGTTATTATACAAAGAGGAGAATCAATATAACCGGGCGCTCTTCTGTGATTATACAACGAAGAGAATCAATATAACCGCGCGCTCTGTGTGATTATACAACGAGGAGAATCAATATAAACGTGCGCTCTGTGTAATTATACAACGAAGAGAATCAATATAACCGTGCGCTCTTTTGTGATTATAGAACGAGGAGTTTCAATATAACCGCGTGCTCTGTGTGATTATACAACGAGGAGAATCAATATAACCGTGCGCTCTGTGTAATTATACAACGAGGAGAATCAATACAACCGTGCGCTCTGTGTGATTATACAACCAGGAAAATCAATATAAGCGTGCGCTATGTCTGATTATGCAACGAGGAGCATCAATAAAACCGTGCGTTCTGTTTTATTATACAACGAGGAGAATTAATATAACCGTGCGCTCTGTGTCATTATATAACGAGGAGAATCAATATAACCGTGCGTTGTGTGTGATTATACAACCAGGAGATTACATATAACCGTGCGCTCTGTGTGATTATACAACGAGGAAAATCAATATAAGCGTGCGCTCTGTGTGCTTATACAACGAGGAGCATCAATAAAACCGTGCGTTCTCTGTGATCATACAACGAGCAGAATCCATATAACGGTCCAATCTGTGTCATTATAACACGAGGAGAATCAATATAACCGTGCGCGCTGTGTGATTATACAACGAGGAGAATCAATGTAACCGTGCGCTCTTTTGTGATTATACAACCAGAAGAATCAATATAACCGTGCGCTCTTTAGTGAATATACAACGAGGAGGTTCAATATAACCGCGTGCTCTGTGTGATTATACAACGAGGAGAATCAATATAACCGTGCGCTCTCTGTGTTATTATACAACGAGGAGACTCAATATAACCGGCGCCCTTTTGTGATTATACAAGGAGGAGAATGAATATAACCGTGTGCTCTGTGTTATTATACAACGAGGGGAATCAATATAACCGTGCGCTCTTTTGGGATTATACAATGAGGAGAATCAATATAACCGTGCGCTCTGTGTTATTATACAACCAGGGGAATCAATATATCCATGCGCTCTCTGTGTTATTATACAACGCGGAGAATCAATATAACCGTGCGCTCTGTGTTATTATACAACGAGGAGAATCAATATAACCATGCGCTCTCTGTGTTATTATACAACGAGGAGAATCAATATAATCATGCGCTCTCTGTGTTATTATACAACGCGGAGAATCAATATAACCTAGCGTTCTGTGTGATTATACAACGAGGGGAATCAATATAACCGTGCGCTCTGTGTTATTATACAACGAGGGGAATCAATATAACCGTGCGTTCTGTGTGATTATACAACGAGGGGAATCAATATAACCGTGCAATCTGTGTGATTATACAACGAGGGGAATCAATATATCCGTGCGCTCTCTGTTATTATACAACGAGGGCAATCAATATAACCGTGCGTTCTGTGTGATTATACAACAAGGGGAATCAATATAACCGTGCGCTCTGTGTTATTATACAACGAGGGGAATCAATATAACCGTGCGTTCTGTGTGATTAAACAACGAGGGGAATCAATATAACCGTGCGTTCTGTGTGATTATACAACGAGGGGAATCAATATAACCGTGCGTTCTGTGTGATTATACAACGAGGGGAATCAATATAACCTTGCGCTCTGTGATATTATACAACGAGGAGAATCAATATAACCGTGCGCTCTGTGTTATTATACAACGAGGGGAATCAATATATCCATGCGCTCTCTGTGTTATTATACAACGCGGAGAATCAATATAACCGTGCGTTCTGTGTGATTATACAACGAGGGGAATCAATATATCCATGCGCTCTCTGTGTTATTATACAACGCGGAGAATCAATATAACCATGCGCTCTCTGTGTTATTATACAACGAGGAGAATCAATATAACCATGCGCTCTCTGTGTTATCATACAACGAGGAGAATCAATATAACCGTGCGCTCTGTGTTATTATACAACGGGGAGTTTCAATATAACCGTGCGCTCTTTTGTGATTATACAACGAGGAGTTTGAATATAACCGGGTGCTCTGTGTTATTATACAAAGAGGAGAATCAATATAACCGTGCGCTCTTTTGTGATTATACAACGAAGAGAATCAATAAAACCGTGCGCTCTGTGTGATTATACAACGACGAGAATCAATATAACTGTGCGCTCTTTTGTGATTATACAACGAGGAGTTTGAATATAACCGGGTGCTCTGTGTTATTATACAAAGAGGAGAATCAATATAACCGGGCGCTCTTTTGTGATTATACAACGAAGAGAATCAATATAACCGTGCGCTCTGTGTGATTATACAATGAGGAGAATCAATATAACCGTGCGCTCTGTGTAATTATACAACGAGGAGAATCAATGCAACCGTGCGCTCTGTGTGATTATACAACCAGGAAAATCAATATAAGCGTGCGCTATGTCTGATTATACAACGAGGAGCATCAATAAAACCGTGCGTTCTGTTTTATTATACAACGAGGAGAATCAATATAACCGTGCGCTCTGTGTCATATAACGAGGAGAATCAATATAACCGTGCGTTCTGTGTGATTATACAACCAGGAGATTACATATAACCGTGCGCTCTGTGTGATTATACAACGAGGAAAATCAATATGAGCGTGCGCTCTGTGTGCTTATACAACGAGGAGCATCAATAAAACCGTGGGTTCTCTGTGATCATACAACGAGGAGAATCAATATAACGGTCCAATCTGTGTCATTATAACACGAGGAGAATCAATATAACCGTGCGCGCTGTGTGATTATACAACGAGGAGAATCAATGTAACCGTGCGCTCTTTTGTGATTATACAACCAGGAGAATCAATATAACCGTGCGCTCTTTAGTGAATATACAACGAGGAGGTTCAATATAACCGCGTCCTCTGTGTGATTATACAACGAGGAGAATCAATATAACCGTGCGCTCTCTGTGTTATTATACAACGAGGAGACTCAATATAACCGTGCGCTCTTTTGTGATTATACAAGGAGGAGAATGAATATAACCGTGTGCTCTGTGTTATTATACAACGAGGGGAATCAATATAACCGTGCGCTCTTTTGGGATTATACAATGAGGAGAATCAATATAACCGTGCGCTCTGTGTTATTATACAACGAGGGGAATCAATATATCCATGCGCTCTCTGTGTTATTATACAACGCGGAGAATCAATATAACCGTGTGCTCTGTGTTATTATACAACGAGGAGAATCAATATAACCATGCGCTCTCTGTGTTATTATACAACGAGAATCAATATAACCATGCGCTCTCTGCGTTATTATACAACGCGGAGAATCAATATAACCGTGCGTTCTGTGTGATTATACAACGAGGGGAATCAATATAACCGTGCGCTCTGTGTGATTATACAACGAGGGGAATCAATATAACCGTGCGTTCTGTGTGATTATACAACGAGGGGAATCAATATAACCGTGCGCTCTGTGTTATTATACAACGAGGGCAATCAATATAACCGTGCGTTCTGTGTGATTATACAACGAGGGGAATCAATATAACCGTGCGCTCTGTGTTATTATACAACGAGGGGAATCAATATAACCGTGCGTTCTGTGTGATTATACAACGAGGGGAATCAATATAACCGTGCGTTCTGTGTGATTATACAACGAGGGGAATCAATATAACCGTGCGTTCTGTGTGATTATACAACGAGGGGAATCAATATAACCGTGCGCTCTGTGTTATTATACAACGAGGAGAATCAATATAACCGTGCGCTCTGTGTTATTATACAACGAGGGGAATCAATATATCCATGCGCTCTCTGTGTTATTATACAACGCGGAGAATCAATATAACCGTGCGTTCTGTGTGATTATACAACGAGGGGAATCAATATATCCATGCGCTCTCTGTGTTATTATACAACGAGGAGAATCAATATAACCATGCGCTCTCTTTGGTATTATACAACGAGGAGAATCAATATAACCATGCGCTCTCTGTGTTATCATACAACGAGGAGAATCAATATAACCGTGCGCTCTGTGTTATTATACAACGGGGAGTTTCAATATAACCGTGCGCTCTTTTGTGATTATACAACGAGGAGTTTGAATATAACCGGGTGCTCTGTGTTATTATACAAAGAGGAGAATCCATATAACCGTGCGCTCTTTTGTGATTATACAACGAAGAGAATCAATAAAACCGTGCGCTCTGTGTGATTATACAACGAGGAGAATCAATATAACCGTGCGCTTTTTTGTGATTATACAACGAGGAGTTTGAATATAACCGGGTGCTCTGTGTTATTATACAAAGAGGAGAATCAATATAACCGGGCGCTCTTTTGTGATTATACAACGAAGAGAATCAATATAACCGTGCGCTCTGTGTGATTATACAACGAGGAGAATCAATATAACCGTGCGCTCTGTGTAATTATACAACGAAGAGAATCAATATAACCGTGCGCTCTTTTGTGATTATAGAACGAGGAGTTTCAATATAACCGCGTGCTCTGTGTGATTATACAACGAGGAGAATCAATATAACCGTGCGCTCTGTGTAATTATACAACGAGGAGAATCAATATAACCGTGCGCTCTGTGTAATTATACAACGAGGAGTTCCAATATAACCGCGTGGTCTGTGTTATTATACAACGAGTAGTTTCAATATAACCGTGCGCTCTATGTAATTATACAACGAGGAGAATCAATATAACCGTGCGCTCTGTGTGATTATACAACGAGGAGATTCAATATAACCGTGCGCTCTGTGTGATTATACAACGAGGAACATCAATAAAACCGTGCGTTCTGTGTGATTATACAACGAGGAGAATCAATATAACCGTGCGCTCTGTGTCATTATACAACGAGGAGAATCAATATAACCGTGCGTTCTGTGTGATTATACAACGAGGAGATTACATATAACCGTGCGCTCTGTGTGATTATACAACGAGGAAAATCAATATAAGCGTGCGCTCTGTGTGATTATACAACGAGGAGAATCAATATAACCGTGCGTTCTATGTGATTATACAACGAGGAGATTACATATAACCGTGCGCTCTGTGTGATTATACAACGAGGAAAATCAATATAAGCGTGCGCTCTGTGTGATTAATCAATATAAGCGTGCGCTCTGTGTGATTATACAACGAGGAGCATCAATAAAACCGTGCGTTCTCTGTCATTATACAACGATGAGAATCAATATGACCGTGCGCTCTGTGTCATATTACAACGAAGAGAATCAATATAACCGTGCGTTCTATGTGATTATACAACGAGGAGATTACATATAACCGTGCGCTCTGTGTGATTATACAACGAGGAAAATCAATATAAGCGTGCGCTCTGTGTGATTAATGAATATAAGCGTGCGCTCTGTGTGATTATACAACGAGGAGCATCAATAAAACCGTGCGTTCTCTGTCATTATACAACGAGGAGAATCAATATAACTGTGCGCTCTGTGTCATTATACAACTAGGAGAATCAATATAACCGTGCGCTCTGTGTGATTATACAACCAGGAAAATCAATATAATCGTGCCCCTCCGAAGGAGTGTCGCCTTGTCGTGGCGGAGGGGCTCAGTACCTGAACCAGACGGCCTACTGAGTGTCATTTTGACTACTGGTAGGCAAGAGGTGAGGGGAAGCTAAGAACATTCCAAACGGGTAGATGGGGCTCGTTAGTCTTGGTTGACGACTTATCTAGGAGAAGAGGACTCCGAAATCAAACTCCCCCAGGGTCTCCTACTATGGTAGGTACGGGTTTGGCGTACCCGGGGCCCCGAGCCATACCCCTCCGAAGGAGTGTCGCCTTGTCGTGGCGGAGGGGCTCAGTACCTGAACCAGACGGCCTACTAAGTGTCATTTTGACTACTGGTAGGCAAGAGGTGAGGGGAAGCTAAGAACATTCCAAACGGGTAGATGGGGCTCGTTAGTCTTGGTTGACGACTCATCTAGGAGAAGAGGACTCCGAAATCAAACTCCCCCAGGGGCTCCTACTATGGTAGGTACGGGTTTGGCGTACCCGGGGCCCCGAGCCATACTCTCGATTGGGTTCCTCCAAGAGGTGAGAGGGCACATGCCAAACGGCCAATCAACTTTGGTCCACTTTTGTGTTTGACCTCCCACCTATTACCTCCCTGTACACAGTCTGACGGATAACCTACGCGCGGGTTGGAGGATGGGGTGACGCAAGGGGTGACTGGGTAATCGCGTAAGTCCCAGCCCCTGGTTATCATGTAGGATCTGTGTACGTATCCGCTGATAAAGGTCAGTCCCGGGGAGGGGCCATTGCATGAGCTGATGCACTCCTGAAGGCGATTGGGTCCCTCTATCTATACATTGGGAGGTGAGACCCTAGGGTGAGCAAGGTCCAGGCCAGGACTCTCACCTAAGCCGGGGTGGCGCCCAGGATGTGAGCATGCCATCGGAGACATCTGCAATGGTGGAGGATAACATCGCCATGAGTACGAAAGCTCACAACAAAACCAAACAAGGTAAAGTCTGTGTAAAGGAAGTAGCAGAGTCGAGTGGTCCTCGCTACTTAGTCATATCTAGAACTGAGGGAGATAAAAAATTTCTATCGGTGAGCCCATTTACTATTCAAAAGGGTTTGGATAATATTGCTGGTCCAGTAAAATCATGCACTAGGTCTCGCAATGGAACGCTCCTGGTTGAAGCACATTCAGCTACCCAGGCAGCTAAGATATTGAAAGCGAACATGCTAGCAAGTTATCCAGTACGCGTCGAGATGCACAGAACCTTGAACTCCTCGCGCGGTGTGATAAACACCCGTGCATTGGAAGGATTATCCAATGAGGAGATTCAAGAGAATCTGGCGGAACAAGGCGTCATACACGTTTACCGGGTTCAACGTAAAGAAGGTGGTGAGTTAAAGCCAACTAATACCCTGTTCCTGACCTTTGATCGGGTAGATCTCCCGCAAAGGATTAAGGCAGGGTATGAATCCATCGAAGTTAGGCCGTTCATCCCGAACCCACTCAGGTGTTTTAAGTGCCAGCGCTTTGGACATACCAGCGAGCTTTGTAAGGGACTAGCTACATGCCCTCAATGTGGAGATGAATCCCACGATGGTGCATGTACTACTGCTCCTACATGTGTGAACTGCAGAGGTGAACATCCATCTAGTTCCCGAGACTACCCCCGCTTTGTAGAGGAAAGAGCGATCCAAGAGATACGGGTCAAAGAGAAGGTGCCCTTCTCAGAAGCCCGGAAGCTCTTGCGTCTACGCCAACCCTCTGTTCCCAGATCCGGAACCTATAGCTCAGTTGCAGCTAAAGCGGTAGCGAGCAGAGAGATCGCAACTCAGACCAGCGATTTCAATGGGGCAACAGTTTCTGAAAAAACACTTGTTGCCCGTAGCTCTATACCAAAGCCTTCAACATCAGCGCGCACATCTGTATCAACGTGTACAAAATCTGTTGGTGAAAAAAATTCAACTGTTCGATCACCAACGAAAATGCCAAACTCGACACAGAAGACTAGCAAACCCGTTATTTACAATGGCTCGCCGATAAAGTTTAAAAAGAACTACACAAAGAACGATTTCCTCAAGGAAGATAAGGCTCACCCCAGTACATCAAAGGGGTATAAGAGTCCAAGGAGATCTCCTCGAAGATCCTCTTCTGGGGAATCTTCAGGGGTGGACTCAGACCGGCGTCTTTCATCTTCGCCGGTCCCCATTAGCAACCGGTTCGAGACACTCGAACCCTAGTTTGCTATGGGAAGACGCACGTCCTCGGCAGAGGACATGGATCTGGACCAATCTGCCCACACTGGGAGAACCCCAGTGGAAAAGAGGCGCGAAAAAGCGTCCGAAAAGAACGTCAGCCCAAGAGAGAAAAGGGCTAAATTAGTTCGACAACCGCCTGCTCCAAAGTAATGAAGATTTACCTTGGAATTACCTATCCCATACACAATGCAATATGACTATCCTACAATGGAACGTACGTGGCATTCGAACTCAAAGGCCAGAACTTGAGCTCTTGCTCAAAGAAAACGAACCTCTGGTCGCATGTTTGCAAGAGACTAAGCTGCGTCCTCGAGACGCTTTCCATCTAAGGCGATACACCCCAATACGGTGTGATGTTACACCAGAAGAGGGTGTACCGGCACATGGCGGCGCTATGATACTTGTCAGAGATGACATATATATGCAAACTCTACCTTTGCACTCTGATATACAATCAGTTGCTGTATGGGTTAAACTGCCAAACATACATTTCACTATCTGTAATGTTTATTTGCCTCCCTCCCATGACTTCTCCAACATTGATTTAGAAGATCTAGTTTCCCAGTTGCCAACACCTTTTCTGTTGGTGGGAGACTTCAATGCGCACCACCCACTTTGGGGCTCAAGTCGCGCTTGTGCGAGAGGTACACTCATTTCCGATTTTTTGGACAGTCACAACCTAGCTCTCCTCAACACTGGAGAGCCTACATTCATTTCGGACTCTCTTAACAGCTTCTCACACCTTGACCTTGCAGTTTGTTCACCTCAGTTGGCAGTCTCCTTACAATGGAATGTCATCTCTGATTTACACTCTAGTGACCACTTCCCATGTCTTATTAGTCTCTTGACGCAACATACGTATTCCACACGTATGCCCAGATGGCGTTTGGACCATGCCAACTGGAACCTCTACACCCAGTTGGCTGTCTTTACGTACAACGAGCACGACTCAGTGCATAATTTGGCGCAGCATCTCAAGGAGACGATTATCTCTGCTGCTGAACAGTCGATTCCGCGGTCGACTACACACCCCCGTCGATTTCCCGTCCCCTGGTGGACGGAAGAATGCCGGAATGCCATTCGTGCTCGAAGGCGTGCACTTAGGGTTTTCCAACGTCACCCTACTTTGGAAAACCTGATCGAATACAAGAAAATGCGCGCCAGGTCCAGACAAGTCATTAAGGATAGCAAAAAGTCATCATGGAGCAAATTTGTAGCTTCATTTAACCGACACACACCTTCCTCGGTTGTGTGGGATAGATTAAGGCGTGTTGCAGCTAAAACGACCCAAATACCAATAGCGGGACTAAAAACAGCCACAGGAGCTGTTGTTGATTCATTTGAAGTGGCCAATACCTTTGCCAGTGCTTTCGCACAAGTGTCTAGCTCGGAGAACTACTCCCCTGAGTTCCTTCCATTTAAAACTCAGGTGGAATCTCAAGGCTTCACGTTTCGTTCTAGAAACGTAGAAGATTACAATCGCCTTTTCACCATGGCGGAGCTGGAGCATTCCCTGAAATCTTCGCGATGTTCAGCACCAGGACCGGACGGTATTCATGTACAAATGTTACAACAGCTCTCTCCTGAAGGTAAGGCATTCCTGCTCGAGGTCTATAATCGTGTTTGGGTTGACAGTATACTCCCAGAAAATTGGCGGGAGGCCACCGTTATTCCCATCTTGAAGGCTGGGAAGGACCGTCATCTTCCCTCCAGCTATCGTCCTATTTCCCTCACCAGTTGCGTTTGCAAGGTGATGGAACGCATGATCAATGGACGATTGGTATGGTGGTTAGAAAGTCGTAACCTACTGACTAATATCCAGTGTGGTTTTCGACGACGCCGTTCAACTGTTGACCATCTTGTGTCAATATCGACACAGATAATGGACGGCTTTATGAAGAACTGTCAAACCGTTGGCATATTTTTCGATCTTGAGAAGGCTTATGATACGTGCTGGCGAGCAGGGATTCTACGTTCCCTGTATGCCTGGAACATACGTGGACGCCTACCACTTTTCATTCAGGAGTTTATGAAGGACCGCTTTTTCCGAGTAAGGGTCGGCTCGGTTTTTTTTAATTCTTTTGTTCAGGAGGAGGGAGTACCTCAGGGTTCGGTGCTAAGTGTCACGCTCTTTGCTATAGCAATTTACTCCATCTGGAAATGTGTTCCACCTGGAGTTTCGTCATGCCTATTCGTAGACGACTTCGCTGTCTATTGCACTTCTCAGCGCACGGCGTTCTTGCAACGGCGCCTGCAGCAATGTTTGGACAACCTTAGAGAATGGAGCGTGAAAAACGGCTTCCGTTTCTCAACTGAGAAGACAATCTGCGTTAATTTCTGGCGCCGTAGGAGACGATTACCACCTTCGCTCCGATTTGGTCCAGATTCACTTCCCTTCGCAGAAGAGACGCGCTTCCTGGGTTTGATCTTGGACAGGAAGCTTAGTTGGTCGTCGCATATTGCACAGCTAAGAGCGAGATGTGACCGTTCCCTAAATATTATGCGAGTACTGAATGGCAAATCGTGGGGAGCGGATCGGACAATTTTGTTGCGAATATATCACGCATTAGTCCGATCCAAGCTAGACTATGGGTGTATTATTTATTCGTCAGCACGGCCATCTGTGCTGAGAAGATTAGACGTGGTCCATAATAGGGGCATCCGCATTGCAACAGGAGCTTTTCCAACAAGCCCAGTGGTGAGCCTTTACGCCGAGTCCGCAGAACCTCCTCTGCAATATCGGCGTGAGATTCTCTTGGCAAATTATGGTTGTGCGCTTAGATGTATGCCTAAGCACCCAACGTTCGCTTCTTTTTTCACCACCACGCTAAGAGAACGATATAGAAATAGCACCCTTAATCCAAAGCCTGCGGGGTTCCGTTTCCAAGAGCTCCTAGTGATGCTTGGAGTGGAACTGCCTGTGATGTTCGCCAAGGGCGAGAGACTTTACCCCCCTTGGCTATCCGGTTGGCCCCATGTAGATCTTGGGATGACCGTACACCAGAAGTCCACGATGCCTATTTCAAGTATCCGCACGTGTTTCTTAGAATTCTTGTCAGGTTACTCTGACCGTAGATATATTTACACCGATGGATCAAAGAACACCAACGGTGTTGGATGTGCTTATGTTTATGGAACCGAACCATATACATTCGGTTTTCCAAATAGCACTTCCATTTTTACTGCAGAGCTTTATGCAATTTATCGAGCCGTTTTGTATGTTCGCCGTCGTAAATTAGGTGACTGCCTGATTTTGAGCGATTCCCTTAGTGCACTGCAGAGCCTTTGTCAGTTGTACAACCCCCACCCTATTGTACAACGTATCCAGGATGCCCTCCATGTTTTACACGCTTCTGGTGTTGATGTGGTGTGTGCATGGATTCCTGGTCACGTAGGTTTGCCTGGGAATGAAATGGCAGATTTAGCAGCAAAGACGGAACCCAGAATTATCATCTCACGTGTTACTTCGGAAGACTTTAGGCTTGAAGTGCGGAGAGCGGTGCTGTCGTACTGGCACGACGAGTGGTCAGCTCTCCGCGGTAATAAACTTAGAGAAGTGAAAGAACTTCCGATAAACTGGGTAACTTCCTGTCGCACATCTCGTCGCGAGGAGGTTAGTTTGGCTCGATTAAGAATAGGGCACTGCAAATTTTCGCACGGTTACATATTTAAAATGACCCTGCGCCTCTATGTCCGCTGTGTGACAACGTTTTGTCGGTTCGCCACGTGCTCCTGGAGTGTTACTCTCTAGCGCACCTTCGGGATTCTCTGCAGCTGCCTGCCAGACTTGCAGAGGTCCTAGCGGACGACAAAACAGCGGTTGATAGAGTTTTTAATTTTTTAGCGCAGTGCAATATAAATTTGAGGATTTAAAATTTTTAATTATCTGTTTCTGATTTTTGACATATTTATCACCTTGTTTCATATCTGGCTATTGCCACTGCTTTTTACCCTTGTATATTTTTTCTTGTTGCTAGTATTTTTATTTTTTGAGTGAAATTTATATCTGGCTATTGCCATGAGTCTGTTAAGGGCGCTGATGACCTAGAAGTTGAGCGCCCTTAAACCAAATCCAATCCAAACTGCCCTCCATGTTTAACACGCTTCTGGCGTTGACGTGCTGTGTGCATGGATTCCTGGTCACGTAGGTTTGCCGGGGAATGAAATGGCAGATTTAGCAGCAAAGACGGCAACTACAGAACCCACTATTACCATCTCACGTGTTACTTCGGAAGACTTTACGCTTGAAGTGCGGAGATCGGTGCTGTCGTCCTGGCACGACGAGTGGTCAGCTCTCTGCGGTAATAAGCTTAGAGAAGTGAAAGAACTTCCGATAAACTGGATAACTTCCTGTCGCACATCTCGTCGCGAGGAGGTTAGTTTGGCTCGATTAAGAATAGGGCACTGCAATTTTTCGCATGGTTACCTATTTAAAAGGGACCCTGCGCCTCTATGTCCGCTGTGTGACAACCTTTTGTCAGTTCGCCACGTGTTGCTAGAGTGTTGCTCTCTAGCGCACCTTCGGGATTCTCTGCAGCTGCCTGCCAGGTATGTAGAAGTTCTAGCGGACGACAAAACAGTGGTTGATAGAGTTTTTAATTTTTTAGCGGAGTGTAATATCAATTTGAGGATTTAAATTTTTTTAATTATCTGTTTCTGCTTTTGGACATATTTATCACCTTGTTTCATATCTGGCTATTGCCACTGCTTTTTACTTGTAAACTTTTCTTGTTGCTAGTATTTTTAGTTTTTGAGTGAAATTTATACCTGGCTATTGCCATGAATCCTTTAAGGGCGCTGATGACCTTGAAGTTGAGTGCCCTTAAACCAAATCCAAATCCAAATATAAGCGTGCGCTCTGTGTTATTATACAACGAGGAGAATCAATATAACCGTGCGTTCCGTGTGATTATACGACGAGGAGATTACATATAACCGTGCGCTCTGTGTGACTATACAACGCGGAAAATCAATATAAGCGTGCGCTCTGTGTGATTATACAACGAGGAGCATCAATAAAACCGTGCGTTCTCTGTGATTATACAACGAGGAGAATCAATATAACGGTCCAATCTGTGTCATTATACAACGAGGAGAATCAATATAACAGTGCGCGCTGTGTGATTATACAACGAGGAGAATCAATGTAACCGTGCGCTCTTTAGTGAATATACAACGAGGAGAATGAATATAACTGTGCGCTCTGTGTTATTATACAACGAAGGGAATCAATATAACCGTGCCCTGTTTTGGGATTAAACAACGAGGAGAATCAATATAACCATGCTCTCTCTGTGTTATTATACAACGAGGAGAATCAATATAACCGTGTGCTCTTTTGTGATTTAACGACGAGGAGAATTAATATAACCGTGCGCTCTGTGTTATTATACAACGAGGAGCTTCAATATAACCGCGTGCTCTGTGTGACTATACAACGACGAGAATCAATATAATCGTGCGCTCTGTGTTATTATACAACGAGGAGCTTCAATATAACCGTGTGCTCTGTGTGACTATACAACGAGGAGAATCAATATAACCGTGCGCTCTGTGTTATTATACAACGAGGAGGTTCAATATAACCGCGTGCTCTGTGTTGTTATACAACGAGGAGAATCAATATAATCGTGCGCTCTGTGTTATTATACAACGAGGAGAATCAATATAACCGTGCGCTCTGTGTTATTATACAACGAGGAGCTTCAATATAACCGCGTGCTCTGTGTGATTATACAACGAGGAGAATCAATATAACCGTGCGCTCTGTGTTATTATACAACGAGGAGCTTCAATATAACCGCGTGCTCTGTGTTGTTATACAACGAGGAGAATCAATATCATCGTGCGCTCTGTGTTATTATACAACGAGGAGCTTCAATATAACCGCGTGCTCTGTGTGATTATACAACGAGGAGAATCAATATAATCGTGCGCTCTGTGTTATTATACAACGAGGAGAATCAATATAATCGTGCGCTCTGTGTTATTATACAACGAGGAGCTTCAATATAACCGCGTGCTCTGTGTGATTATACAACGAGGAGAATGCATATAACCGCGTGTTCTGTGTTATTATACAACGAGGAGTTTCAATATAACCGCGTGCTCTGTGTTGTTATACAACGAGGAGAATCAATATAATCGTGCGCTCTGTGTTATTATACAACGAGGAGAATCAATATAACCGTGCGCTCCTTTGTGATTACACAACGAGGAGAATCAATATAATCGTGCGCTCTGTGTTATTATACAACGAGGAGAATCAATATAACCGTGCGCTCTGTGTTATTATACAGCGAGGAGAATCAATGTAACCGTGCGCTCTGTGTAATTATACAACGAGGAGAATCAATATAACCGTGCGCTCTGTGTAATTATACTACGAGGAGAATCAATATAACCGTGCACTCTGTGTGATTATACAACGAGGAGAATCAATATAACCGTGCGCTCTGTGTGATTATACAACAAGGAGAATCAATATAACCGTGCGCTCTGTGGTATTATACAACAAGGAGAATCAATATAACCGTGCGCTCTGTGTGATTATACAACAAGGAGAATCAATATAACCGTGCGCTCTGTGGTATTATACAACAAGGAGAATCAATATAACCGTGCGCTCTGTGTGATTATACAACGAGGAGAATCAATATAACCGTGCGCTCTGTGTAATTATACAACGAGGAGAATCAATATAACCGTGCACTCTGTGTGTTTATACAACGAAGAGAATCAATATAACCGTGCGCTCTGTGTTATTATACAACAAGGAGAATCAATATAACCGTGCGCTCTGTGGTATTATACAACAAGGAAAATCAATATAACCGTGCGCTCTGTGTGATTACACAACGAGGAGAATCAATATAACCGTGCGCTCTGTGTTATTATACAACAAGGAGAATCAATATAACCGTGCGCTCTGTGGTATTATACAACAAGGAGAATCAATATAACCGTGCGCTCTGTGTGATTATACAACGAGGAGAATCAATATAACCGTGCGCTCTGTGTAATTATACAACGAGGAGAATCAATATAACCGTGTGCTCTGTGTAAGTATACAACGAGGAGTTTCAATATAACCGCGTGATCTGTGTGATTATACGACGAGGAGTTTCAATATAACCGTGCGCTCTGTGTAATTATACAACGAGGAGAATCAATATAACCGTGCGCTCTGTGTGATTATACAACGAGGAGAATCAATATAACCGCGCGCTCCGTGTGATTATACAACGAGGAACAACAATAAAACCGTGCGTTCTGTGTGACTATACAACGAGGAGAATCAATATAACCGTGCGCTCTGTGTCATTATACAACGAGGTGAATCAATATAACCGTGCGTTCTGTGTGATTATACAACGACGAGATTACATATAACCGTGCGCTCTGTGTGATTATACAACGAGGAAAATCAATATAACCGTGCGTTCTGTGTGATTATACAACGACGAGATTACATATAACCGTGCGCTCTGTGTGATTATACAACGAGGAAAATCAATATAAGCGTGCGCTCTGTGTCATTATACAACGAGGAGAACCAATATAACCGTGCGCTCTGTGTAATTATACAACGAGGAGAATCCATATAACCGTGTGTTCTCTGTTATTATACAACGAGGGGAATCAATATAACCGTGCGCTCTGTGTAATTATACAACGAGGAGAATCATAAGAACCGTGCGCTCTGTGTAATTATACAACGAGGAGGATCAATATAACCGTGCGCTCTGTGTAATTATACAACTAGGAGAATCGATATAATCGCGTGCTCTGTGTGAATATACAACCTTGAGAATCAATATTACCGTGCGCTCTGTGTGACTATACAACAAGGAGAAGCAATATAACCGTGCGCTCTGTGTGATTATACAACGAGGAGAATCCATATAACCGTGTGTTCTCTGTTATTATACAACGAGGGGAATCAATATAACCGTGCGCTCTGTGTTATTATACAACGAGGAGAATCAGTATAACCGTGCGCACTGTGTAATTATACAACGAGGAGAATCAATATAACCGTGCGCTCTGTGTGATTATACAACGAGGAGAATCAATATAATCGCGTGCTCTGTGTGAATATACAGCCTTGAGAATCAATATAACCGTGCGCTCTGTGTGACTATACAACAAGGAGAAGCAATATAACCGTGCGCTCTGTGTGATTATACAACGAGGAGAATCAATATAACCGTGCGCTCTGTGTGATTATACAACAAGGAGAAGCAATATAATCGTGTGCTCTGTGTGAATATACAAGCTTGAGAATCAATATAACCGTGCGCTCTGTGTGACTATACAACAAGGAGAAGCAATATAATCGTGTGCTCTGTGTGAATATACAACCTTGAAAATCAATATAACCGTGCGCTCTGTGTGACTATACAACAAGGAGAAGCAATATAATCGTGTGCTCTGTGTGAATATACAAGCTTGAGAATCAATATAACCGTGCGCTCTGTGTGACTATACAAAAAGGAGAAGCAATATAATCGTGTGCTCTGTGTGAATATACAACCTTGAAAATCAATATAACCGTCCGCTCTGTGTGACTATACAACAAGGAGAAGCAATATAACCGTGCGCTCTGTGTGATTATACAACGAGGTGAATCAATATAATCGTGTGCTCTGTGTGAACATACAACCTTGAGAATCAGTATAACCGTGCGCTCTGTGTGATTATACAACGAGGAGAAGCAATATAACCGTGCGCTCTGTGTGATTGTACAACGAGGAGAATCAATATAATCGTGTGCTCTTTGTGAATATACAACCTTGAGAATCAATATAACCGTGCGCTCTGTGTGACTATACAACAAGGAGAAGCAATATAACCGTGCGCTCTGCGTGATTATACAACGAGGAGAATCAATATAACCGTGCGCTCTGTGTGATTATACAACGAGGAGAATCAATATAATCGTGTGCTCTGTGTGAATATACAACCTTGAGAATCAATATAACCGTGCGCTCTGTGTGATTATACAACGAGGAGAATCAATATAATCGTGTGCTCTGTGTGAATATACAACCTTGAGAATCAGTATAACCGTGCGCTCTGTGTGATTATACAACAAGGAGAATCAATATAACCGTGTGCTCTGTGTGAATATACAACCTTGAGAATCAGTATAACCGTGCGCTCTGTGTGATTATACAACAAGGAGAATCAATATAATCGTGTGCTCTGTGTGAATATACAACCTTGAGAATCAGTATAACCGTGCGCTCTGTGTGATTATACAACAAGGAGAATCAATATAACCGTGCGCTCTGTGTGATTATGCAACGAGGAGAATCAATATAACCGTGCGCTCTGTGTGACTATACAACAAGGAGAAGCAATATAACCGTGCGCTCTGTGTGATTATACAACGAGGAGAAGCAATATAACCGTGCGCTCTGTGTGACTATACAACAAGGAGAATCAGTATAACCGTGCGCTCTGTGTGATTATACAACAAGGAGAAGCAATATAACCGTGCGCTCTGTGTGATTATACAACGAGGAGAAGCAATATAATCGTGTGCTCTGTGTGAATATACAACCTTGAGAATCAGTATAACCGTGCGCTCTGTGTGACTATACAACAAGGAGAATCAGTATAACCGTGCGCTCTGTGTGATTATACAACGAGGAGAAGCAATATAACCGTGCGCTCTGTGTGATTATACAACGAGGAGAAGCAATATAATCGTGTGCTCTGTGTGAATATACAACCTTGAGAATCAATATAACCGTGCGCTCTGTGTGACTATACAACAAGGAGAAGCAATATAACCGTGCGCTCTGTGTGATTACACAACGAGGAGAAGCAATATAACCGTGCGCTCTGTGTGATTATACAACGAGGAGAATCAATATAACCGTGCACTCTGTGTGATTATACAACGAGGAGAATCAATATAACCGTGCGCTCTGTGTGACTATACAACAAGGAGAAGCAATATAACCGTGCGCTCTGTGTGATTGTACAACGAGGAGAAGCAATATAACCGTGCGCTCTGTGTAATTATACAACGAGGAGAATCAATATAACCGTGCACTCGGTGTGATTATACAACGAGGAGAATCAATATAACCGTGCGCTCTGTGTGACTATACAAGAAGGAGAAGCAATATAACCGTGCGCTCTGTGTGATTATACAACGAGGAGAAGCAATATAACCGTGCGCTCTGTGTGATTATATAACGAGGAGAATCAATATAACCGTGCGCTCTTTGTAATTATGCAATGGCTAGATAGAATACAAGAGTATGCTTTTGGGTATTATGCAAGATCGAGGTTGCCCGCCTCTGTAGCGTGGTGTCTGCCTCACGTTCAAGAGGTCGCGAGTTCGAATCTCGCTTAGGGTAAGTTATCCGGGTAAGGTTTTTTTTTCCGAGGTTTTCCCTACCCTGAGAAGACGAATGTCGGGTAACTTAAAGCTCAATGGACCTCGGGCTCATTTGAGCATCATTTCACCCATTTCATTTCATTCATTCGTCCGATATGACACAATGTTGGAGGACGTTAATTTAAAGAAAAATTAAAAAAAAAAAAGGCGAGGTTCAGTATAACCGTGTGCTCTTTATAATTATGCCACGGCGAGGTTCAGAATAACAGTGCGCTCCAAGTCGTTATGTAACCGCCAAGTTCAATATAACTGTGCAGTCATTGTGTTTATGCAACGGCAAAGTTCAATATATCCATTTCCTCGATATCAGTGTTTCTCAGCCTTTTTCATCAAACGACCCCGCTAGTATCAAAAATCTTTTCTCGACCTCCACCCTTTTTTCATGCATCTTAGAGATATATAATCCATACAAGAACTTAAGGCCTTTACGGTATTAGAATTCGGATATAAATATATTATTAAGTAGGTGAAACGTAATTTTAAATCAAATACGTGGCCAATTGAGAACTAACAAACAAATATGAACATACTGTTAGAGCCGAGACTCCCAGCGCCATCTGTTGGCAACACTCGTAACTAGTAGAGGTTCCGCGAAAGGGCCACAAGTTTCGAGACGTTTTGTTACGCTTCGAGATGATTCTCGCTAGATTGCGTTAGCCTATAAATAGGGCGGTCGACCGCGGCCACGGCAGTTGAGTGTAAGACCGTGAAGCAAGTGCAATCGGAAGCAAGACCGCGATAAGTGGAAACGATTGGGAAGTGAAACTACGGTGTTATGCGGGTTGTGTAAGGTGCCTTGGATTTGGAGAAATTGTAAAGTGGTTTGTGAGCGTGAGACACGCGCGATTGAGTTGTTTGTTATAATTAAAATTGATAAATTCCTCTAAAGATCATTAGAACCATCAACGTCTAGCGTGAGTAGTGGAATAAAGAAACAACGTCGTTATGACAATTATTTGAAATTTGGGTTTACTGTGATTGAGAATAAACCGCAGTGCCTAATTTGCTTGGAAATTTTGTTAAGAGAAAGCATGAAGCCATCGAAGTTGGTACGCCACCTAAACACAAAACATCGTAATGAAAAAAAATAAATATATAAATAAAACCGTGGAATTTTTTGAGCGAAAATTAAGAGCTCTAGAACATCAAAAAACTGCTATAGGACAAATGTCCAACCTAAATGAGAAAGCGTTGCTCGCTAGCTATCGAGTAGCTTGTCGGGTGGCTAAAGCAGGAACAAGGAACATTTCACAGTATTGCCAAAAATTTGATTTTACCAGCGGCTTTAGATACAGCAGAGATTATGATTGGCAAGCAAGAAATCGAAAAGCTCAAAAGTAAACCTCTCTCTGACAATACCATCCAACGCAGGATAAGCAATATGGCGACTGACATTCGTGACCAAGTCATAGAAAAAGTAAAGAAAAGTTCTTATGTGTCCTTGCAATTTGATGAATCGACGGATATTGCGGGTTGTGCGCAGTTTGTAGCGTTTGTGCTTTTTGAATCCAATGAAACATTAATGGAAGAAATACTATTTTGCAAGGCACATGAATAGTATAAGTCAGTGCTTGCATGACATGTTCCTTGAAGCTATGCAAGATATGAATATCGATTGGGCACAAAAATGCATTGTTATTTGTAGTGACGGACCAAACGCCATGACTGGTGCGAAGAGTGGATTTATTGCTAGACTGAAAGAGCAAATGCCAAAAGCTTGTTGGATGCATTGCTTTCTCCCTCGCCAAGCACTTACAGCCAAAACCTTGCCACAAGAACACAGTTAATTTCTAAATATTATTATTAACATTGTAAATTCTATTAAAGGAAAAGCGTTGCAGACCCGATTGTTTTGAATCATTTGTGAAAATATGGGGACAATACACCACAATTTGTTTTACCATATAGAGATTAGGTGGTTATCAAAAGGCAAAGTACTGACCAGAGTTATGGAACTTCGCGCTGAACTATTAGTATATTTACAGCAAGCCAAGTCACATTACTCTGAATTCATTTCGGACCCGGAATTACTTTTGAAATTGGCTTTTCTTTCTGTCTTATTTGAACATTAAAATAACTTGAATATGTCTTCAAGAGCGAGATGAAAATGTCATTACAGCAAAAGACAAACTCCATGACTTTATAAAAACAATTGAATAGTGGTCATCATCTATAAATCAAAACGACTTTGATTCATTTTCGTCGACACAGTCTTTCATTGAAGAAGTCGGAAGCGATATAAGCATCAACTCATATATATCTGGTACGAAAATGGTGTTAGATAATTTGAAGAAAGAATTGTGTCATTACTTCTCAGTGCAAGAGATAACGGATAGCACTTGGCAAGGATATATCTTAAATCCGTTTTTAAATGCAGCTAAAAATGAGGCACTTAAATTGAGCGCCCTTAAACCTACATCTCCTCCTCTATCCTTGGAAGTTAGTATTTTATATGTGTGCTATGTAACCGTAAGAATTGTTTGAAGACCTACTATTTTATTCTAACCGTGTGCGCCTTCCTGTATTCAGTTCAGTATTCCCCAGCGTCAGTTTTACCTTCTATTTGTGACTCATCTATGAAGATTCTGACCCCCTTCGTAGCGCAGTGGTAGCGCGCCTGCCTTTAGCGTGGAGAAGCGGGGTTTGATCCCCGGTACCAGCGTGCACTCAGCCTCTTTAGGTCCCATAGGGGCCAATTGAGGAGCTCTTAGATGAAGAAGCAGGAAACCCAGGTCGTGAAGCCCGCATAACTGACCGGGAGAGGTCGGGGCGCTGACCAGTACTGCACCCCACTCATGACGCCTGTAGTGGGAAGAGGTGGGGAACGCAGCGGTCGGGCGGTAAGACTTTGCCCTTTATAAGCTGTTGTGCTGGGGGGTTAAATTCTATGCAGATTCTAAGCAATTCTGCTTCTGCATACTTTTCGTTTATCCATTCCAAGGCAGTTAACCGTTTCCTTGTTGTTGACGTAATCTTATGTTAGGTAGCGATCTATCTCATATATTCCAAAAGACCTATTATATCTTTTCCTGTGTAAGGAATGCTAATACGAGTATTTAGCTATACTAAACCTAGAATATTTGAAGGGGGAGATGGCCTGTTTAGAAGAAATTCACGAGAGCAACTTGTTTTCCTGCCCCCTCTTCAATCCATTCGCGAACGGCCTTGCGCAAACATCATTAGTAATACGCAAAGGCTAATCAAAATTAAAGAAAACCGCTTTCGTTTGTTGGAATATTTTATCTCGTTTTCAGCTCACATTATTGAGAGCTTAAATATAAAGGAACTAAGACATAGATCTAGTGTTCCTTTCATTAACGAATGTTGCAAACGTTAACTCTAGTCTTCAGTGGTTTTCTTTACAGTTACTGCTCTGACAGTGTTCTTTACTGTACGGGTGAAAAGCTAGAGGTGGAAGAATTCACTTTTTACTTTCTCTACTGGGTAAAGTAGAGGAAGTATTGTATTCCACCCAAAAATTCGATTCGAGATTTCACCGAAGATGTTTTGAGGCTCCCGAATCCAAAAAAAAGCATGTTTAGAGCAACGTCCGTCTGTCCGTGAGTGTGTGTGTGTGTGTGTGTGTATGTGTGTGTGTGTGTGTGTGTGTGTGTGTGTGTGTGTGTGTGTGTATGGACAGCATAACTCAAAAACGAAAAGTCGGTTAAAAACCAGAGTTGGTATTTAAGTTTAATGTCTTTTAGGGATGCGACACGAAGATTTTGAAGAAAATCGATCCATCCTAAACTACCCTTTACATGAAAAAGTTTTCGAAAATTTGATTTTCTTAAAATGCCTCTAACGATTTGTAGTAAAATAACATATGTTTGGGATATTTTTATTACAAGTGAAATGTATATATTGAATTTTCTGACTATAGCCCATGTAATAGTGTTTACTCAGGGTGACTTTTGCATAGCTTGTAAACCGTAAGAGATAGACCAAATCTTAATATACGAAAATGTATATCTTGCTAAAACACACAATTTATGTCTAAATACATTTTTTTTTAAAGAGTGAACCATGTATGAGTTTTGGAGAAATTACACTCCTGTCACCGGATATGGAACATCGTTATTCATTTTTTTATGTGTTAGCCGTACAAAGACAACGAAATTTAAAGATTAAAAGATTTGACTATCACTCAAAGTCTACTGTATTCCCATGTTCCCCTTGTACCTACAGGGAAATAAGCAATAGGATAATTTTTGTAAATGTTTATCTCATCTAACACGAAGAAGATATAGAAATAAGGAATAGGAGTTTGCAAGAATGGTTAGTACAAGAGAAGAGAAAGTTACGCGAGTGCAACACAGATTTTTTTTTTTTTTTTTGATTTTTTCTCCCTTTTTTAGTGTTCCATTTATATACCTCTTTTAGCATGAAGGTCACATCGGCGGCCATTCCCTTCTCACCAAAGCGACCCGGGTTCGATCCCAGGCAACCCCATGTGAGATTTGTAGTGCACGAAGCTGCGCTGGGGCGGGTTTCTTCCGGGTTCTCCGGTTTCCCCGGCCATCTCATTTCACCGGTGCTCCATGTTCATTACGTGTATCATCAGTATCACCGCCTGCGGTGCCGTATGTAGTAAAAGCGGGCGTTAAACACTACATAAAACATTGGCGGCTTGGAACAATGCTCAACAGCAATGGTCTTTACTAGTTTAACGGTGGTTTCCATCTTTGGGTCTCTATTGAATTGAGCATACTACATCCCATAAAGGCTAAGACCTCGTGCCATCGGCAGAGCAACTCAAGTGCAATCATAAGGGGAGCTACTCCTAAAAAGCATACCTTGTCTTTATTGTATTAAATTCACAGCCATTCATAGTTCCAGACCCTAGAGAAGAAAGGGAATAATCTTAGTTAAAGAAAAATTCACACCTTTCATGCACAGTCACGTGGTCTACCGACTGAACTACGGGGCCAGTTGTTAACATTCTATAGATATTTCTGTTCCACTATGCTATCACATTCTTCGCAAGCTGCACTGCCATTTAATATAAAGTAAAATTATTCTCAAGGGATACATAGTTCGCCTTTCCCTTTATTTACTCATATACAACGGTATTCCGTTAACTAAGCAACAGATTGTCATTATTAAAAATAAAGCAAGGAAGAGCCTCAATTAAACCATAGTTATAAGAATTACAGTAACTTACGTAAACTGTCAACTCCACCTTTCCAAAGAATATTTTAAATTTACTTTATAATAACTTTATTTTCATTTATGCTGGTTCATTCTTAGTGCCTACTACAAAACACAAGTCCTCTTTAGTGAACCGTCTGTTTCTGTGTTACATTGCGTAGATAAGTGTACTCAGCAGTACGGGATGTCAAAATGGTCGTGTTGTGGTTAATGTTTGTTTCTAATATTCGTCATAATTTGACATCATGAGCTGCTGAAATAACCTAATCTTTAAAGAGACAGCTATTTCGGCATTAACTATCTCTAATGAAACTTAAGCTGATGTTATGACTTAAAAATGTGTGGTACTCGTACATGGCCTCCCAGAAAGTATATCCTTGTGTTAAGCAGAAAGAACTTGGCTATATTCATGAAGTGGTGCTAATTGGTATAATTTTATTCAGTATTATATAATTTTTATAACGAATTAATTACATACAGAATTACGACAGTTTAAAATGATATACTTGTTGTAAATTATGGTGTTAGAAAGAAAGATTGACATAAACCAGGAAATGATGAGAATGAAGCATTAAATTTATAGGTGCATGTATTCCCAAATTCCCGTTGACTCCTCCAAGTTATATCGCGTAGTTGTGTACAGTGCGCCAGTAATTTTAGGTGCATGTTATATGACTGTTATACTTTTAATCAGTTACGAGTGAGTCGTGACTTTGTATACCTATACTTGTATACTAAAGTACAGCCAGCTGCAAATGATTTCCGAGTCCTATGCTCCTAGCCTCTAGGGGAAGCCAGGATGGCCTATCTATTAGTTATGCCAGGTGGTCTCAAAGGTCGACTTACCAGCTCACACCTATCTACAAGGGTGAGGGGTGTAATGTGTTTGTAAGTCCAAGGAAAATATTATTCCAACATTTCTCTTACAGTTGGTCGTAAGAAAGTAATCTCAGTGTAAAGACCACAACATTGATGTTATAAAGCCAGAACAAACTCGCGGCGAGGACACAAACTGAATACTTGGCACTAGAGACGTCCTATCTTTCTATAATAAAATTAAATTTAAAACTTTTAATAATTTTAATATACCACGTTTCTAAACTATTTATGGGGACGCACGCAGGCGCCTTGTAAAATTTGCAAATTGTTTTTATTCGGCGAACATGAAATCGTGTATTTGACGTTACATCGAAGTTTAAAACATTGAGTGAATGTTTGTCGGAAATAGCAGGAAATTAGAACTTCAAACAAAAATGAAAGTTTAGCGTAACACAACTAATACAACTACTGAAAATCGCAAAAGACCATGTTTCAAAAAAACTATGAGGCATCAACCTCTATAGGTTACGATTAACCCCCTCAACTTTCTTGCTTAGCACTGGTTTACTGGTTAATCTATTGTTGTTGTTCTTCTTATTATTGTTATTATTACTATTATTATTGTTATTATTATTGTTATTAATTATTATTATTATTATTATTATTATTATTATTATTATTATTATTATTATTATTATTATTATTATTATTATTATTATTATTATTATTATTATTATTATTATTATTATTATTATTATTATTATTATTATTATTATTATTATTATTATTATTATTATTATTATTATTATTATTATTATTACTACTACTACTACTACTACTACTACTACTACTACTACTACTACTACTACTACTACTACTACTACTGCTACACTGAAATGTACTGAGGAATTTAGCGTTCCTACGTGTGTGTGTATGTGTGCGTTAAAATGTTTTCTCGTATAGTTATTACACTTACACAACCAAAGCATATCTTAGAAAATTCTGTGTACATCTGTGACGGTATCTGATTAGAAATAACTTGAAGGTGAAGAAGCATTTATTGTAATATGTCCATTGTCGCATTTAAAACGCCATAAGGAACTGCTCGCTTATATAATCGACATTTTTACTACAATATTTCTTTGAGAAACAGTCTTTAGCTAGCAAGAAACAGTGTACAACAATGCCACTACCTTATGGCTTCGGAACAGTCACCATCGTGAACGAGGAGCTTGTCCATCTTTGATTAGTTTAACCAAGGAGTGGTTCCCTGAAACAGAGACGAGTCGTTGTGGGGAGATGCTAGGAGACGTTCCTCGGAAAGTACTTGAGTGTAGTTCGGGAGCTGTCTAAGCCAAACGTATATCGTGATTTATTTACAAATAAAGCTGCCTATAGTGTGTTGACTCCAAGGAAGTCCCTGTCGTTTTTCAGTTTCTTTCGGAATTGCAGGGAATTCAGTGCACATCTCTCTTACAGCTGCTATTAGTTTTATTGCATTACTAGTTCACAACAAAAGGTGTGTAAAATAGTCTCCTTTTGTTTCAGACTTGTACTTAGAAGAAAAGGAACTTAAAACTCGTCAAACTACCTCTGCTTTCTGTATGGTGTTAATGAGAGGCTATCACAGAAATTAAACCAGCATGGCATACAGATTGTAAACTGAAATGCATAATACAGCAATAGAGTGACGAGAAGGACTAGGAAGTTCATGTATTTGCACGTTTTTTCATAGCGGTTAAAAATGTATGCTTTTACATTATGTGCACGAAATATGGAATTTTCAGTTATTTGGACATGATTTTATGATGCATATAGCTGCATATTTTCTTGATTTTGATAAGTGCATAATATTTCAATATTATAGCTTCTATATTGCATATTTTAATGATTTTTATGGTTTTTAATTAATGCTTTCCATGTGTATAATATTTTTCATATTGGTAGTATTGCACATAATGATGCAACTCGCGAGGTGAGTCATGTTGTCATGCACTGAATCCCCTGTTTCCATCCTTTCATTATATGTATGTGCGTAGAGAATAATCAATGCGTTACCTGAGAAGTTTATATTAACAAAGATAAAGTGCAGGTGAACGTTTTGAGCATCACGATTAAAGCAACGCTTGCCTACCCACCAGTAGTTGTGTCGTGGTCTTCAAACGTGACATTGTTGTGAACTGGTTCCCACCAAATTAAATTAGGCGTATAAAATGTTAAAAAGTTACTCAAATGCTGTAAATAAAACCAACTTTGAGTGTTATATTAAATGATTTACAAAAGGGATTTCGGGTGATTTAATATCTACAGATAATAGGGTACTGTTTTGTGGAGCGTGTGAGAAAAATGTTGGGAGTGAGAAAATATTTCAAATGGTTCAGCACACAAACACAGCAAAACATAAGGAGAATTTAATCAGAAAACTCACAGACAAAGAATCTGTACAAAATCAGCTAGCAGAGTGTTTAGGAAGTAGGGTTACTGAATTTTCCTATGACTTGTGCCAAGCATTTTTAGCTGCTGATATTCCCTTGTTCAAAATTATTAATCCGACATTTAAAAACTTTCTTGCCAAGTACACTCGGCAACATGTGCCTGAAGAAAGTACACTGCGTAAGACATAGGACATTGTTACAATGACGTATTGTCAAATATACAAATTGAATTAGCGGATCAGTTTGTGTGGTTGTCTGTTGATGAAATCCCTGATTCTGAGCGCCGTTATATTGGTAATATAATCGTGGGTGTATTAAATAATGAACAAAAGACTACACCTTATCTTCTTAATGTGTGGGAATTGTCGGCCAATGTCAAAGTAACTATGACCCAGTTTTTGATGGACTCTTTGAAATTACTATGGCCATGTGGAATCAAATACAACCGGCTACTTTGTTTGCTACTGATACAGGTCCTTATGTGGTAAAATCAGGACAAACTCTGAAAGGTATTTTTCCTAACTTAATTCATATAACTTGTTTGTCACACACTCTTCATCGCATTTCTGAGATAATACGTGATTCTTTCCCATTGGCGGATAGATTTGTGTCCAATACAAAGAGAATGTTTGTTAAATATCCTAAAAGAGTTAAGTTGCTTAGATCAACAGCACCTAATATCCGACCTCCTCCTGCACCAGTGTTAACCCGTTGGGGAACATGGGTCGATGCAGTTTTATATTATGCTGAGCACATAGAAATAGTCGAACAGGTTGTTAATTAATTGGACTCGAAAGATGCTTCATCAATAGAAACTGCAAAATATTCTGTCAGGCACTGGGTTAAAGGAGGCTCTTAGTTTCATATCTGCCCATTTTACTTTCTTACCAACAGCCATAACGGCATTGGAAGCTGTAGGACCTCCTTTGCATGAATCCCTTACTGTCTTTGAAAAAACAATATGTGATCTAAGTTAGGTTCCTGGTAGCATAGGACAAAAGGTGAAAGAGAAGGTGAATTGTGTAACTTCAAAAACATATAAACATATGTGTGATATTCGAGACATTCTCGAAAGAAAACCATATGTCACACCAAGAGACTTGACTCTCTCTGTGAAGCCGTTAACATCATTTAAATATGCCCCGATAACATCTTGTGACGTGGAGAGAAGTTTTTCACGTTACAAAAGTGTTTTGCGAGACAACAGACGATGTTTTACAGTTAAAATGTTGTGCAAAGTGTTGGTTATGAACTGCAATTTAGCAGTTATTCCTAGCAGCGGGACCACTTCTGCTTCAACCTCTAAGGAATAAGGTAACTTTATTTATTATTTATACTAGCTCGTCTTGTGTACTGCAAAGGGGCATTGTTTTAGTTATATAGTGTATATTTCTTGGAATATTTTGAAGTTTTTAGGAGCATATTTGCATGCATATTTCAGTGTTTTTAGGGCATGAACTTCCGAGCTCTAGTGATGAGCCTACTTGGCGAGAACTACTTGACTGGAATTTGCTATTTCCTCCTCCTCCTCCTACTCCATCCCACTTTTCATCTTCTACCATTTTTCTATCGTCTCAACGTATGTATAACAGATCTTTATACAGACGTTCACTTACAAGTTCTTTAGAAGTGAACGAATGGTCGCATTTTCTCGTGACTTCTCAATTTGCCTCTGCAATCTTAATAAAGCCGATGTTTGAATGGTGAATTTAGTTTTATGATTGAGGGATTTTCCATCACATATTCTATTGAAAATCAAGATCGCTTCTCAAACAATAACCCTTAAACTTAATTCCTTTTCAGAAGACTTTGATTATCTTCCATATCTATAAGCATATACCTATTTATCAAATAATTCACATAAGATAAATACCTATACCCACCATATATAAATATGAGACTTAGCGTATTTTTAAATCTAGCCATTTTGCGCAATGGTTGTGTATCATATCACTATATCTCCCTGATAGGTCACTGAAGTGTTATCATTTAATACCTACTTTGGTATGATTTTGACAAAGCCAGACACATTTGGATTTTAGAAACTAACAAAATGCATAAGCTAGCCTATTATTATTACTACTTCAACACTTAGCATACAAATCAACACTATATTGTCAATCCAGATAAAACTTTACACGCTTACACTATTGAACCCAATGAAAACTATAAACTATAAACCATTTAAATCTTATTTTCAGTTATACCATTCATAGTGCTCATACTGTTTAACGCTGTCCTTGTTTATTTTCAGCTCCTTACAGGTAAAACTACACTTTTGGTGGTAGTGGTGGTAATGGTGGTAGTGGTGGTGGTAGTGGTAGTAGTAGTAGTAATGGTGGTAGTGGTGGTAGTGGTGGTGATGGTGGTAGTACATAGTGGTAGTAGTGGTAGAGGTGGTGGTAGTGGTGATGGTAGTGGTGGTGGTGGTAGTGGTAGTGCTGGTAGTGGTGGTGATAGTGGTAGTGATGGTGGTGGTCTTGGTGGTAGTGGTAGTGCTGGTGGTGGTGGTGCTAGTGGTAGTGCTGGTGGTGGTGGTAGTAGTAGTAGTAGTAATGGTGGTGGTAGTGGTGGTGATGGTGGTAGTACATAGTGGTAGTAGTGGTAGTGGTGGTGGTAGTGGTGATGGTAGTGGTGGTGGTGGTAGTGGTAGTGCTGGTAGTGGTGGTGGTGATAGTGGTAGTGATGGTGGTGGTCTTGGTGGTAGTGGTAGTGCTGGTGGTGGTGGTGATAGTGGTAGTGCTGGTGGTGGTGGTGGTGATAGTGGTAGTGCTGGTGGTGGTGGTGGTGGTAGTGGTAGTGCTGGTGGTGGTGGTGGTGGTAGTGGTAGTGCTGGTGGTGGTAGTGATAGTGGTAGTGCTGGTGGTGGTGGTGGTGATAGTG
Source organism: Tenodera sinensis (assembly GCA_030765045.1). NCBI lineage: Eukaryota > Metazoa > Arthropoda > Insecta > Mantodea > Mantidae > Tenodera > Tenodera sinensis. The sequence continues at coordinate 221,834,534 of CM060964.1, read as the reverse complement.
GTAGTGCTGGTGGTGGTGGTGGTGGTGATAGTGGTGGTGGTGGTGTAGTGGTGGTGGCAGTGGTAGTGCTGGTGGTGGTAGTGGTAGTGGTGGTAGTAGTAGTAGTGGTAATAGTAGTGGTAGTTGTGGTAGCAGTAGTAGTAGTATTAGTAGTAGCAGTAGTAGTAGTAGTAGTAGTAGTAGTAGTAGTAGTAGTAGTAGTAGTAGTAGTAGTAGCAGTAGTAGTAGTAGCAGTAACCTTGTACTACAGAAATTAAAGTTATCCCTATTCTTTGCAAAAAACAATGTTTAACTCACAAGATTTTCCCTACTACTCATGTCAAACTACAGTTACAAACGCTTTTCTTCTGTCTACTTATGGCTTTATTACGTATTTCCTTGCAGATACAACGGAAATAGGGGAGTACAGTAAACATGAGAAATGGTCAAATCTTGTAACAAATTGTCGCTACGTGATGGTTTTGAAATTCCTTTCCGTTTGCATACCCGGGAGGGAAAAAAGAAGAAAAGAAGACTTGTCATTTCAGAAGCTTAGAAGTATTTGAAAATGTAAAACAATAACAAGTAAATATCAGACATGCTTAAACCTGTGATATTCTTTGTGCGCTTTAACGAGATCTACATTTTTGTGTAGTATCATTTTGCCTATACTTTAGAGTTTATCTGTTATTCAAAATTGGTTTCGAATGAATAGGATCTCAGAGGCTAGTCCCGCAAATTTTTAAGATATATATTTCACTCATCACAGCAATATTTTAAACCTAAGGTAATTTAATCTAAGTTGTTTCAGCTACGTTTTAGAAAATCAAAATTTTCATTTTTCATACAAATGGTAGTTTGGAATGGGAGGAGGGGGAGATTTTTTAAAAATCTTCTTGTTGCATCCTTGGAAGGTCCTTAAATTAAATACTAGGACTGCAATTTAACTGGCGTTTCTTTTTTGAAATCCTATTCACAGTCACACAGACACATACACACTTACCTTTTTCCTAAACATAATTGCTGGACTCAGGGAATCGGAAAATACGTATTTGTTGTCAAATATAGGTATTGAGTGGAACGCAATACTTCGCGTACTTACTGTTAAGTATGTGGTAGCAAAATAATAGTGCTTTTTAACCCAACAATAATATCAGACCAGAAATGCTTTGTTAAAGCTTGTTTTAAATATATCAAAGAAAGTATATATAAAACTCTTTCCTATGGATTCTTCACCTTATTCATTCATTCATTCATTCATTCGTTCATTCATTCATTCATTCATTAGTTCGTTCATTCGTTCATTTATTTGTTTATTTGTTTGTTTGCTCGCTTGTTTGTTTGCTTGCTTGTTTCCATGTTTGCTTTTTTTATTTTTTTTTTTTTGTTTTTATTTTTTTTAATTTTTTTAATTTTTTTTATTTTTTTTTTTTATTTTTTTTTATTATTTTTTTTTATTCTTTATTTACTATCTTTACTACTATGTACTTACAGGAAGTAGAGTAAGAATAGAGTTCTGCATAAAAATTCGATATGCAGATTTCATCGAAAGTACACGTTTTGAGCCTCCTGCGGCTAAAGGAAAACATTTTCAGAAGGAGCTGTGCGTGCGTCTGTCTCTCTTTCAAAAGCGAAAGGTCGGCTAAATATGAAACCTGGTATTTTAGCTATTTGTGTCTTCCAGAGGTGAGACAGAAACATTTTCCAAAAATTTGTAATTTCAAACTACCTTTTACATGATTTTTATTTTTAAAAATTTGGTTTACTGAAATACGTCTCTAAGGATTTTAATTTTAATTCCCATGTTCATGAAAAATGAAATGTTTGTCTCGAATTTTCTGGAAATAGACTGAAGTTTGCGTCATTCTGAATGACCTTTGCATCAACAATCAACCGTAAGGGATACACAGAAGCTTGCTGCGAAAAAAAAGTATACATCTAATTAAATCACACAATCTATTCTGAAGTCTATTTTATTTGACAATTTTTTTATCTTTTATTATTTTTATAGACTCAACCATTTCCGAGATTGAGCCGTTTTGGACTCCAGCACCCCCTTTCACATCTCCAGAGGATTACAGCTTCAGGAGTTTGGTGGTAGATTTGGAAACAGAGTAAGAGCGTACATGGGGGTGAGATAGCAACGCCTCCCCCTATAGCCTGGTGATTCGCTACAGGCCTGCCCAATACCGTGGGGCAGCTCTAGCGGCCAGCGTGGGAACTTGCGAGCCTGTCGAGGCAGCTCCAGGCAAATCAGGAGACGAGAGAAAAGGACAAGACGACAGACAGAGAGACATACACCTCCAACCTTTTAGAGGAGAAAATCCAGTGTTAAACGTTGGCAACACGAAGGTGATCGCAGCGTGAATAGGAGCGTGGGCTGGAACTAAATTATGAAAAATCGCGCTCCCAAATGTTCACGTTGTCGGTAGCTACTACAACGCTTATTTTTCATACCTGTCTGGCTGTCTGGCATATTTAATCGTATCTTCTAATACCGTAGTGCCAGTGACGACGTAAAAATTAAATTACGTGAGCTTCGATAGTAGCGATTGCACCTGCGCTATTCGAATTGTCTTTAAATGCATTGGCTAAAGCTTGCATTACATAACCTTTAATTTCCTGTAACAATACGGTACTGGAAGATATGATCAGCGGAATGCACTTTATTTAAGTTATGCAGTAGTCTTTGTTAAATGGTTTCAAGTAATATTAATGTCGTTTGTAATGCGTGCTGGTTAAGTAACCAATTCTGTTAATAGGTATGCTTCTATGCTATACATAATTATTTCACATTTAATCTCAAATATTGGGGCTGAATGTGAAGTTTAAGCATCCTGCAAATTTTTTTCCCTATGTTTCATATTAAATCTTTTTGTACACACCTTATGTGTGAACCCACAATCAACTAACAATACGACGTGGAATATTACAGGAAAATGGGAAGAATGCCACATTTTTGACTGTTTTATTTATTGCTTCTAATGCCTAGACACCACTACAACCGATACCGCCACCACCACCACCCTCACCTCCATCACCACCCACACCACTACCTCCATCACCAACGCCACCACCGCCACCGCCGTCACCACACCACCCCTACCATCACCGCCACCTCAGTCGCCAACGCCACCGCAATCATTACCGCCACCGTCACCGCTATGGCCACCACCACCACTGTCACTACCATCATCACCACCGCCTCTGCCACCGCCGCCACTCCTACTGCCACTGCCTTAGCCACCAAAGCCAACACAGCCGCCAGTCCTACTGCCACTGCCTTAGCCACTGTCACCACCACCACTACTGTTCACCACCACCACTACTGTTCACCACCACCACCACCACCATCACCACCACGAGCACAACTACCACCACCACCACCGCCACCACCACTATAATTATCATCAGTGTACGAATTAGGCAACTGACCGTTTCAGCTGCACAAAACTTAAGGCCAACGCCTCCTAGGACATCCAACATTTCGTCGTGCTCTTGCTTCGTAATTATTTCTAACTGTTGGAATTCTCTCCTGACCCATTGGATTCATGTCCTCAATCCATTTTTGGCAATTAACTGTTCTTTCCCACTAGCCGTGTGCAGAACAAGGATTGGAAAGGTACGATCAAACTGAAAATGCAATGCCATTGCCGTGAATGTGACCACAGGACCTTCGGTCTCCATCCGGCTGCTCTATTCACTGAACAACCATTGCAACATGCAGGCATGACACAAAAGCTCTCCTACTGACCCGCATTTTTCCCGGTAAACCACAAGATCTCAACTCATGGGACATTATACCCTAACAGTATTTCAATCCCGGCTATGGCATTGAAGCTTTCAATCTGATTCTAGCTTTCCAGTTTTTGCCCTACACACGACAGTGTAAAAGCACCATTAATTACTACGGATTGACTTAATAGATGGTTAGACTACTGGGTGCTGCACTTAGTATTTAAATCAGTATAAATCATAGGAATTGAGATCTCCATGTGGTGTATCGGGAATAATAAGTACCATTAGCTGAATTTGGAGAAGTGTCGGCATCATACCATGATAGCTCAGTAGTTAGAGCAACTGGACGAAAACGGCTGAAACCGAGGTTCAAATTCCGGCTGTGGCATTGAACTTTTTACTCTGTGTTGCCAATCTTTGTCCTACTTACGGCTAGTGTGAAAAAACAATTATTTGCCACTGATTGGCCTTATACATAGTTTGTTAAACTATCACGAACGGGACCGAAGCACTAAACGCATTGGAAGTCACCATGAGGGTGCTATATCTTATATGTGCTGCCATCTCATTGTGGTTTATGTGAGTAGGAGAGCTTAATGTGCCGACGTGTCACCATGGTAGTTCGGTGGGTAGAGCAACTGGAGGGAGACCGGAAGATCCATGGTTCAAATTCTTGGCCCTACACACGGCCAGTGTGATTGAACAATTAATTTCCATTGATTGACCTTATAGCTGGTTTAATTATAAAGCCAGTGACATAAGTACCTAAGTACTTAGTTAATGTAAGTCATCATTAGGATATATATCTCCAGTAAAATGACACCTTGTTGTGTTTTACCGGAGCAAATGCGAGTCAGTGGGAGTCTTAGAGTGTGTCTGCATGTTATCATGGTGCCTCACTGATAAGATCAAACGAACGTAGACAACAATCCGTTAATCCCGTTCAAATCCCGTTAATGGCGTTTAATTTTTCCGTCTTATTTTACTTTCTAATCCGTCTTTGTCTATAAGTAAATGCTTTATGTATACCACAACATAATCTCAGATATTTATGTGTATGGCTCGATTTTTTAGGTGCTAAAAACTTGAGAAATATTTATCTTATACCTGTTGGAAATGTCAAAAATATGTGCCAAAATAAATAAACTATTTTTTTGAAGATCGCAGTGGCTGAGCTAATATACACGTATGTGGTACTCACCAGATATTATTCATGGAAAGGATCACCGATTGCAGAATTACAGTATACGACCACATGTTTCCTCAAATTTTTATCCCGAAATATTGACGATTGTCATGAAGAAGTGTGTTGAATTTCGAAAATGATCGCTCTATTTCACAAGAAGTAACTCAAGCATAATTATAACATGGAATGTCATTTACATAAATAATTTCTTCATGTTGCCCATCCAACAAATTGGAAATTTTACACATGTTAAATTCACTGTTATTTTCGAACACCTCCTTGTATTTTCTTTTTAAGCGTCAAGGACCAGATAGAACATTCAGTTCTTTTTCCACATCCTGAACTACTTGAACTACTTCTCTCAAAGGCATTCCTACTAATTGCAGTTTCTTCATGGAAACACAGATTAAACAGATTTGCGGAAATGCATTCGGAGTCATTTCTTAACATAGCGCGATTTAAAACATTTTGAGAAATTTTAATTGAACTGACATCTTTAAAATTTAGTTCATTTATGACAACAGCAAAACTATCCAGGTTTTCTGCATATTGGTGAACTGCGGCCAAGCATGTTTCACAGACGCAGCAAACAGAGGAGTGTTTGGATTTTTGTTCTGAAAATTTTTAATTAATTTACATGACTTAATGATCACTCTAATTTGCTCACATATTCTATGCAATCCATGCACAATACATGTAAAATGAATCATTTTTAAGTAACCAACTGCAAGTCCTGCTGCTACCTTTTTCATATTGTATAGTGCAGCATCAGTCAAAAATCACAATATCGTCATATCGTACACCATTTGGCTACAATATTTGCATTATTTCATTAAATAGCCTGGCAGCAGTCACATAGTTTGCTGCAGGCATGTCTTGACATGTCAGTAGGAAAGATCACTTTGAAATTTCAAAATCATGTTTCAATACCCATATAACAAGGTTTCCAATTTTCCTGCCAGTAGTTTCATCTATGCTCTCCCATAGTTTTTCATTAGCATAAATTTTGCGTATATACATCATAGCTTCGTCATAGCACTTAGGTAGGTAAAGTTTCCGCAATGTTAAATATTTGTATATTTCGCGAGGAACGTTTTAAACTGATGTTGGTTCACTTTAGAAATGGATATGTCCATGGAAACTAATGCTCTGCACAATATACTAAAAATTTGGCACGTTCTGCTGAAGTACTTTGCACTGGATCATTAATAGAAGATAATCTTTTCTGCAAAGCGTCAAATAGCCACTTTATGTTTCTGACCACTTAAATGTATTGCTACCAGCGAACGTTGCTCTGCCGTTATAGCTTCATCACATGGCTGACAATGTAGCATTTTACCATTACAACTGACAATACCCTTAAATTCAGCAGCATATTGTTGCTCCACTTTTCGCTCTCCACATGTTTAATCCACTGCGAACTCAAAACTGTCGATGTGTAATTTCTCAACAAAACACAACATCGTATAAGTTTTGTCGATTGACAGATGACCAATTTAAAAAGTATCAGTGTATCTATTAGCCACGCTGTAAAGCGATGGCAGCTTAATTAAGCACATGGTAGTGAAGAAATTCCCTGTAGGGCTACGTAGCTCGAGAAAACAGGATGTCTATATTTTCTTCGAACTGAAGGGATGCTATAAGTGACATTAGTTCTGCAAAATACTGAATAGCAAATTGTCACATCTGGCCTATGCAATTTGAGGAATAAAGAAGTGGATGATGACTTTTCAAAAATAATTCTTCTGCTGCTGCTGCCGCTACTGCTGCTTTTATGTGATTCTATGCAAATATGTGACAATTATTTTAAAACGGTTTCCTTTATGCGATATCTGTGTAATTTATGTGAATATCCAAAAACGTTTATTTACATAAACAAATCAGTAAATATGTATTTTATATGGAATAAAATTTAAAATATTTGCTCCAGTATGAATATCCGGAACATTAAACTCAGTTTCAAGTTCATATTGGGACGCAAACAAAATATGTATTTACCTAAACATTAGATCCTTACTTATGTAACTAACCTGAATAACATTTTTGGTTTCTTACAAAGACACTGATGCATACATTATATACAGTACTGTAGGTATTCTCTCAACGCCTGTTTTGTGATTCACTAAATTGCTATCAGGATAGAACAAATGTCTTTAGCAATAGTTTCACATGAATTAACACTAACAATGCCATATCACCCTGTGTTCGGTCTTGAAGAACCGGCGCTAAACATTGACGTCACAGCTTAAGTTCGATACCCATTATGTTCACAATCATAGAAAAGTTTCAACTCCAACTTTCCATTGTGTGTATCCTAGAATCAAATAATAATACAATATACAGCAACAATTATGAGCAACTGGTAGTCTAACTAATACGGTGTGTGTTGGGTGACGAGGGTCTAGGCATTATCCTGTTGAGATTAAACATGTAGACGCTTGTAAATTGGTTATAATAAATTTCGGCAGGTGTAAATATGATTATTTTGCAAGTTGTTAATTATCTGCCGTAAGTAATAGCTCTGCAATCTTATCACTCTCATGACAAGTATAGTCTACATAAGGGAATGTGTGAAGAACAATTAACATCGATTGATATAGTGATTAACTATAACGTGCTTTGTAAGTTGCATTATGTAGGTATATCCTGTATCACAGCGAAACTAGTCACCTTCCGTTTCCTAGTTGGCACTCTTATCTATCTAAGCAATCCTCCTCCTGAAGATTCCTCTGTGACAAAGCAGTGATGATGCTCTTCTTCCAGTTGTCACGAGTGCGTCCTCGCTTTTTTCTTCCGTTTGTAATCCACTTCATCATCATATTTGGCAGTCTTTCTTCTCCTGTGCGGCAAACCTGTCAATAACAAACTAATTATGTTCCCCACATTTCTTCTAAAATAGTTTGTTCTTTATTGACTAATCTACCAATTTCATTTTTCCCCCTTTGACATTAGTTCCTTTTTCATCTTTCCATTTATTTGCCAGACTTCACATACATATAAAAGTGCACTTTTCATCCTGGATATTTATTTTAGTTTTACATTTGATATCTTTTTGCCATAAAAGGAAATTTAAGGCTCCGGTAATTCTTTTTGAGATATACTATCTCAGGAGAAAACTGAGAATTGGTTTACTGGGAAAAATTTGAGTCAGTTGGGCAGTTTAACGTTGTATCGTCATGTTACCATTGAGCAAGGTTGTTTAGACAAATGAATTGGAAAAACCAAATTCGATGAATCAAATCGTGGCTATGGCAATCAGTTTTATAATTTAGTAATATGTTTAATTTTCTTACTCTACAGTCATGTAGGAATGGTATGAATCTTATGCCTATGATCATGATTAGGGCTCGGAATTTTAGGTCAATACACATTTTGTTTGCGCCCTAATAGGAACTTGAAACTGAGTATGATGTTCTACATATTCACACCAGAGCAAACATTTTAAGTTTTTATTGCACATAAAAACATATATTTTCAGATTTTGTTGTGTAAATATATATTTTCGGGTATTCAGGTAAGTTACAGAATGATCGCATAAAGGAAACCTCTTTTTGTTGTATTCGTATATTTACATAGATAAAAGCAGCAGCAGAATTAATTTTAACAAGTCACCATCCAGTTCTTCAATGCTCAATTTCACAGGTCAGATTTCGCAATTTGTTATTCATTATTGGATGAACTGATATGTCGGCTGTAGTATCCTTTCAGTTGGAAGAAAATATAAGCATCCTTCTTTCTCAAGCTACATGAGTCCATAGGATAAGATCGGGGAATTCCTCCACTTTCATGTGCTTGATTAAGTGTGTGCTACCACTTCACAGCCCGCTATGCACTGATACTTGTAAGCCACTAAACTGAATGGTCAATTAGTCGTTTCTGAATCTGCAAAGTTTATACAACCTTTTAGTTATGTTCTGGTGTTAGGAAGAAACATCGACAGATTTGAGTTTACAGTGGATTTGGCCGCGCTGTAGCCAAGTGGTTAGACCATTTGCTTCTCACCAAAGCGGCCCGGGTTCGATCCCTGGCAACCGCATATGGGTTTCGTCGTGGACGAAGCGGCGCTGGGGCGGGTTTCCTCCGGTTTCCCCCGCAATGTCACTCCACCGGTGGTCCATCTTCATTCCATGTATCATCAGTGTCACCACCTGCGGTGCCTTAGTAGTAAAAGCGAGCGTTTAACACTACAAAAACAGTGGATTAAACATACCCAGTGTGAAAAATAGTTCAAGTTACCATGTTGAACAATATGCTGCTGAGTTTAAGGGTATTTTCAGTTGGGATGCTAACATCCTGTATTGTCAGCCATATGGTAAAGTTATAACGGTAGACCAACGTTTACAAGTAAAACAAGATTTAAGTCATAACAAATTCGAAATTCAATGTCTATTGTTCGTGACAATCGTCAATCTTTCGGGCTGGAAAACTTAAAGAAGTTTGGGTTCTTACGCTGCAATCCAGTACTTAGTAATCCCTTCCATGAATAATGTGTGGCGAATAGTACATTTATATTAGCTCAGCCAGTCAGGTCTTAAATAAATATGTTATTTGCTTTGGCACATATATTTGACATTCTCAGCACATAAATAAATAATTCTCAGGTTTTAGCACTTAAAAACCAAAGTCCTAATCACAATATAGATAATAAAATTATTATAAATAATTCATTAATAGCATTAACATATACTGGTAGCCCACTGCTCCCTGTGTCGGCGTAAGTAGATAACCCTTCGTGCGTTAAAACAGTTGCAGAACTCCACGGCGTAAGAGAAGGTAGTGGCGTTTCTGCCTCTCAGCGACACGCGAGGGTGAGGTGAGAGGCAGTTGAACTAGCGTTTGTAGTCTGTGATAATGACAATTAGAGTACAAACAACCGAAAAGGTCTCACTTTACTTAGAGGATCTTTATTTTCCAGAGAATAAAATTACTCCTGCACATGCTGCTATTGTCTAACATTTGAATTGGAGATTGTAAAGAACAAGCATGAGGCTACGTAATATCTCATGGGCGGTTCTTAATTTCTTATTAACGTTATTGTTGTATTTATTATTATTATTATTATTATTATTATTATTATTATTATTATTATTATTATTATTATTATTATTATTATTATTATTATTATTATTATTATTATTATTATTATTATTATTATTATTATTATTATTATTATTATTATTATTATTATTATTATTATTATTATTATTATTATTATTATTATTATTATTATTATTATTATTATTATTATTATTATTATTATTATTATTATTATTATTATTATTATTATTATTATTATTATTATTATTATTATTATTATTATTATTATTGTTGTTGTTATTGTTACTGTTACGGTTATCGTTAGCGTTATCGTTATCCTTATCATTATCATTATCATTATCATTAGTAGTAGTAGTAGTGGTAGTAGTGGTAGTAGTGGTAGTAGTGGTAGTCGTAGTGGTAGTAGTGGTAGTCGTAGTCGTAGTCGTAGTCGTAGTCGTAGTGGTAGTGGTGGTGGCGGTGGTGGTGGTGGCGGTGGTGGTGGTGGCGGTGGTGGTGGTGGCGGTGGTGGTGGTGGCGGCAGCAGTAGCGGCAGTAGCAGCGGCAGCGGCGGCGGCAGCGGCGGCGGCAGCGGCGGCGGCAGCGGCGGCGGCAGCGGCGGCGGCAGCGGCGGCGGCAGCGGCGGCGGCGGCAGCAGCAGCAGCAGCAGCAGCAGCAGCAGTGGCGGCTCATGATTTTTTAAACCTATGTGCTACTACGCAGTGGCGGCTCGTACCTTATAAACTAGCTGAAGTAGTTCGCTTAGGCGTACTGAAAATACAATGCAAAGCGGTTATTCCCGGTCCAACATTTTTGACCAAAGTTTTTGTAACCAATAGAACTGCACACAATACCATTTGGTCCAATACAAATGACAGTTCACGTAGCAAGCGAGAGAAATAAATATGGCAGAAGCAAATATTAATTTAGCGATTGCTATATTAAATATAGTTTTGGGATATATTTCCACAAGTCTCAGTAGGAATAAAATGTATTAGAAGTAAAAGATATTGGCGGACACGCACCAGCTATATTTCTGAAGTCTGGTCGGGAATATAACACACTTAGCTCTGTTTTAAGGGGAGTTAGGGGTGAGATTTGGCCCATTTAGTAAAAAAAGTTGAATTTTAAATTTTTATGTTGAAAAATTGTTTAATGTTTTGTCTATTAAAAAGTGTAATGATTTTGATGCCAGCGCCATTTTTAAAGATCTGGCGGCCATTTTTAAATAGTGGTGCATAGTGATTAAATGGCTGGTGGTTAGGCGTGCGCACCCACTGAGACTGAATATCGACGGATCAGAAACTCAATCATGTAAATTGTCCTCAATCTGCATCCACAAAATCACAAGTTGTCTCCAAAAGTGGTAACCAAAATTCTATTTCCGGATCAGCGACTTGGTTCTGAGCAGCTGCTAGAACGCTATGCCAAGGGTACGACACAGAGCTCGAATGTATCTCTTCACAATGTTGTGGGAGCTATTTGTCAAAAATATGTGTGTGTCTAGGAATAAACTTGAACTTGCAGTACTGAAAACTATAATGGAGTTTAATATGGGGTGTGTGAAGTCAATTCAAGTGTTGAATAGTCTTAGGAATGAAAACATTTCAGTCGGAGCAATATGCATTTGTCAGAAGTGCAATGCTAGAAGATGTATTCAAAGTAGAAAATGCAGTGCCAGGAAACAAACGCAAACAAGGAGAGCCCATAAATTGCAGAAATTGTCAGTACAGGAGGGGGTAAGAGATCAGAAAGTGAAACCTATGCTGCAACACACCTCTGATGGTGTTAGAACGTTTTAAAGGTTTGTTGCTGTTTTTCTCAGTTTCTTTTTTCTCAGCATTTTCACGCATCTGAAAAACTCCTTGCGACAGAGTTCTTAAGGGATTCTTTTGAAAATTTCAGGATGTGTTCTTATTCATATAAGGCTCAAAAATTGCTCTGGGTTTTTATATCAGTCAAGTAATATTGAACATATTCACATTCAAATGCCGATGGAAAGTTAAAAAAAAACGTGAAATCTGTAAATAGACATATTAAAAAATGTCCAGATACTAAAGTACTGGTGTAAAATAAAATTCCAGAGCAATTATGACTTTCAAGTGCATGAAGCACCAGATCACCAACTTTCATGTCAAACATATAAAAATTGTTACGCAAGGAGCATTTTTAATCAGAGTATCTTTTTAATCAATTAAAATCTTTTAATTAAAAAACTATTTGAGTTACATACTTCAAATTTTGTACAGCTGCATATCTATACACTATATTAACGTGGTTAAAATTTGGTAATGCTGGCATACAAATTGTAGAATTTCCTAAACTCACCCCTAACTCCCCTTAAGCCTTCTTTTGTCAAATGAGGGATAAGATGACATCATTCATCAATGAGATTATCTTGGAATTGCTTTGAGAATGCCAAAAAATTCTCACAATTAAGAATTTTTTTGCAATTTAAGTGATCGAGAGATTGAAAACGAGTGCGAGCCTCTTCTATGATTCGATCACATATTTCCTTTGCATCATTGGCCATGGAAGAGTTTCTTCGACGTTTGGCAGGTCTTTCAGTTGTTTCTTCATTGTTGCGATCTTCCAGAGAGTGCCTGATATTATGCATCGCCTGAATGGATGTCGTCACATTGCTTTTAAATTTAATCACGTCGACATTTCTGGCTTGTATCTGATTGTACAGAATGATATTTGATAATGTCCACATTGGTGTTGTTTTCTTCTTTGTTTAAACTGGGAACCTTCGAAATTTTGTATTGACTTTCCTAGCTTTAAAATATGATTTGAAGCTTTCCTGGCGACGAACATATTCAAGATGCTCTCTGGCTTCGAGCCAGGTGTAGTGATGAAAAGACATCGACGTTTCGGGAGTGTACATCACTCCCATCTTCAGGATGAATAACTAGCAATTTTTTTTAATGCACACGATAGAGTAATTCATTAAAAAGCTATCACACGATACATATAAACACTTGCATAAACATCACAACCCTTTAGTAACGAACCTAGGTAACTATACTATGGAAATTTATAAACAAGCTAGACCGCTAGCGCTTTTCGACAGAAATCTAACTTCAAATAACACGGAAGTAGAGGAATTCTTGAACAACCTACTACACGACTAAATGAAACATTGACAGAGGACTGTTCCCTCTCACCACACAACTAAACCTTCCTTATTCCCTGTTTCAGACCGCAGCCTACCACAGAGCCCTACAAGCCCTCGGCGACTGCCGAGGCGGACCGGGAGAACTAGGGCCTCCCACCAGTGTCCTACGTGCGCGGTGAAAGCGGGCCACCGTATGATGGGGTAGGACACTCCGACGACACGGCGAGACCAGGACAAACGCTGATACAAGACCTGCCTGTCTCGGGCAGACAAAGTAGAAATCTGGCACGATAGCATTCATATTAAGCATGTGTAAAAATCACTGACCATTAGCTGATCCTAACGACTTGCAGGTACATACCTGTGCAACACTATACATAAGCCTAAATATTGCACGAAAAACATATTTTGTACTCTAACACTAACATTAGCTTATTTCATAACGACTTGCAGGTTTCACCTGTGCATCGCTAGATATAAGCTCAAATATTGCACGAATAACTTCAGTTACACTAACTCTAACATTAGCAGATACTATAACGACTGGCAGGTAAATTACCTGTGTAACACTAGATATAAGCTCAAATATTGCACGAATAACCTCAGGTATGCTAACACTAACATTAGCAGATATCATAACGACTTGCAGGTGCAACCCTAGACTTAAGCATTGCACAAATTACACCATGTTACGCTAACACTAACATTAGCACGTACCATAACGACTAACAGGCCTATTCCTGTGCAACTTAATCATAAGTAAGCGTAATTGCGTCTCATATTAACACAAACTTAACAACGCATGTAACTCTCTTGGTCATGTCCAGGTTTCATGGGCATTACCAAAAAGCAACATCTGACTCGCTCGCATGTACTTCATGCCAGCTTAAAGCTTTCAATTACTAACCGGGGTGCTATGCGGGACCCGACTAACGCACGATGATGCTCGAAACCATTAGCATTGTACGAACTAACACGTGGAGGGGTTTTTTAGTGAGTAACCCTCCCCCTTCAGGGCGCAGGGACCCTCACACTGTTGGCCTCAGCATGTCGGCCTCCGCCTGTAACGGGTTTTTCCCCTCCACGGTAAAAAAAAAAAAAAAAAAACCAGACTAGCGCTTTTTTTTTTTTTTTTTTTTTTTTTTTTTTTTTTTTTTTAAGGGGAGACAGAGAGTTGGAGATAAAAGAGTGGCTTATTTCGCCGGAAGTGCGGAATGTAAGGATTTCTCGGGAAGGATTGGGAGGACTGTGGCGTTGGGATGAGGTTCCGCTGAGCACCCTGGATAGTCAGGTTATTGCCCGGTAATTAATTACCGGTAACGTGAAGGGTAGCCGGGTGACAGTCATGGCCGAGGCCCTGACTGGCAAATCACGGGGAGTTCGGCGGAAGATATCTAGGTGAATCTGGATTATCAGGGTGAGCGTCTGTTGTGGAAATTTGGAGTTTTGCCGCTACAGCAAGGTGCGTGACCATGGTCGTAGAAGCCGATTGACTCTTGTTCTCTTCGTTGTGGTGGTGGAGCTTGTTGAGGAGGACTGGACGTATATGCTGCGGTGTATGGCTGGTGAAGTTGCCGTTGATACTGTAGATGGTGTTTTGTCTGCTGGGGTTGAGGTTTGTAGAGCTGTTCCTCTACTTGTGTTCCTGCTTCGTGTGTTGTTGGAGGAGTGGGCGGGTCTGGAATTTCCTCAAGCCGAGCAAGCTCACGCCGGATGGATTGAAGAAGTTTAGTGTTGTCCAATTCAATCACTGCAGCTCGAAGTTCGTTAAGAAGTCTTGCTGCAGCGTTGAAGCCGGTGGTGTGGTGAGTAAGCAAACGCTTCAGTCCAGCAAGCCTCTTGTTGGTGGTCTTTCTTGAAGAGTTGAGGTGGTGTTGCAATGTTCGGACTTCTGTTTGTAGGGCTTCCACGGGTTCTTTTGGGTGAAGTTCGGAGATGGTGTTGATGAAAGTGGAGACGGCGGCGTTGAGTTGTTGAAGTGAGACCTCAATGTTGCCCAGGCGTTGATTGAAGCTATAAACCTCGGTACGGAGATGCTGAACCTCCTTACTGGGCAGTTGTGTTTCTGTGGTGGCGGCGGCGTAATTGAAGTTTGGTCTTGGTTGCTGCGTTGACTGCGTTGGGGTATCATGTTGAGTTGGTGCTATGTCTGCGTTGGCTGGTGCAGGTCTGTTATGGGGCTTAGAAGCTGCGACGGCTGGTGCTGGATGTCTGCTGAGTGCCCGAGGATAGAAGGGGCACTGTGCTTGCCCTGTATAATGGCCGAAGCCATTGGAGGTAATACAGTACCGGCGACGTCGACGCAAGTCGTGCGCGGTACACCATTGTGTGAGGCGACGTGCCCCACAGTAGTGACACCTTGGTGATGCGGTACAGGATGTGGCGTCATGTCCAAACCGACAACAACGCCGGCAGGGCACTTGACGAGTGGCTCGGCTGGGCTCTGCAAGAAGACGCCTCCCAAGCAGGAAAAGCCCTCCATTCAAAGCTGCCTCGCTGTCCCTGGTGTCAGCAAAAACGCCTCGCACGAGGGTAGACGGTCCATGGTTGGTGTCTCGCCGTGGGGTCGTTGAGGGGTTATCCTCCCTATGGGAGGCGCCCTCTGTCGCTTGCCATTCCGGGATTACTCCCTTGCTGGCTTTAGGATGTGTGATAAATTGAAGACGGTGGGTAGATGGTGGAAATTGGAGTTTGGGAGATAGTTTTTTTTTTTTTTTTTTTTTTTTTTTTTTTTTTTTTTTTTTTTTGTTAAGTGTTTGGTGATGTAATGATTTGGTCCGTTAGCGTAGGTAATCTATGGTTGTGTCAGTAGGAGTCATGGACGTTTGTAAGTCTCCCCGGGGTCTATATCATATTCCCCGAGGCCTCGGATAAGGTGGTTAAAGCTGTGAGGAAGACTGGCGTAGAATTTGTTGGACAGTTGTTTGATGTAGTCAATTAGGGTAGCGAAGGAGAGGTCAGAATGAATGTTTTCGTTGGTAATGTACCAATCAGCGGCTATGGATGTACGCAAATAGCGGTTTTGCAGAACTTGTAGTGGGTTGAGATTTATCTTGGCTGCTGCTCCCCAGACTTGACAGGCGTAAGTGATCGCAGGTCGGACAACCTGTTTGTAAACCAGGAGTTTATTCCTCAAAGGCATGGGGGATTTCTTGTTGTACAAGGGGTACAACAAGGCCATACGTCTGCTGATTTTTGAGGCCAGTTTAGCGATATGGGGCTTCCATGTAAGTTGCATGTCTAGTTGGATGCCTAAATAAGTGGCTTCTGTAGACCAGGGGATGTTGTTGCCTGAGAGCCGAAGTTCTTCTACGTCCTGGAGGTGCCGTCTCGTGAATGTTACTGCGGTTGACTTGTTGGCGTTTAGCTTCATACGCCACGTGGCGAACCATACTGTCAGCATATCGGCATAGAGCTGTAGACGGTGCACTGCAATACCGTGATGAGATGATGCAGTGGTAATTGCAGTGTCATCAGCGAATAGATATAGGTTGCAGCCCCGAAGGGTGGGAAGCGTGTTGATGAAGATTACGAACAGCAGGGGCCCCAAAACACTGCCTTGAGGTACCCCTGCGTTGATGGAGTAGGGTTGGGAAAGGATGCTGTCCCTGGTGACAACAAATGTGCGATGTGAAAGGAAACTGTGAATTAAATGTACCAGGTAGGGAGGGGTGTCATATCTGATGAGGCGATGAAGGAGACCTTCATGCCACACAGTGTCGAACGCTCGAGAAATATCTAGGAATAGGGCTGCAACGTAATGCCGATTGTTGAAGCCGGTTATAACGTCGTCCACAAGCCGGAGGAGTTGGTGCATAGTTGAGTGCTTGCGACGGAAGCCAAATTGTTCTGGCCGGAGGATGTTGTGGGAGTCGAGCGTGGTTTGGAGACGTTTCTGGACCACCTTTTCAAATATCTTGCTGATTGTTGGCAGAAGGCTGATCGATTGCTTGGATGTTGCGCATTCTTTCCCGGTTTTGGCAGAGTGATTATGCGTGCATGTTTCCATGCCGCCGGGAAGTGAGCCAGTCGAAGAAGGCTGTTGAAAAGGTGGACCAGTAAGGTGATCCACTGAACTGGTAAGGATTTGAAGGCAGCGTTTGGCAGGCCGTCATCACCAGCAGCTTTATAAGGTGGGACAGAGGCTATGATGTTGGTGACTTCATCAGCGGTGGTTAGATGTACTTCTTCAACGTTAATGGGCACGGAGAGGTAGTCCTGAACCACTGTTTCAACTTCAGTGGAGAGATGGAGGTCTAGAGCTTTCTCCGGGTGGAATGTCGAGGCGAGATGCTCAGCCATCAGCTCAACGTTTTCCCTCGCTGATTGGGCGACCCTAGTGCCATATGAGAGGGGTAGATCTTGAGAGGGGACTTTGAGGATGGCTTTAGACATCCTCCAGAGGGAGGAGTCCTCGGTGTCAAGGGAGGCTAGGCGTCTTTCCCTCTCTTCGTTACTGTAGTCACTGAGCTCAAGTTTGAGTACGCTCTGGAGGCGGTTCAGCTCTCTTTTGTCCATGGGGTTTCTCGTTCGTTGGTATTTGCGCCGTGCCTTATTCTTAGCTGCAATAAGCTAGCGTATGGCATGAGGAAGAGGTTTCATCTCTCCTGAGAAACGTCGACGAGGAGGGGTGGCCTGGGTCATGACTGTTATCATTGTGCTGGTGATTGTGCTGGCAAGTTTATCTGCGTCCACAGCACTGAGGCATGGTTGAATTTCGGCTTGTTGTTCAGCCATCAGGGCACTGTATTTCTTCTAGTCAGTTCTCCGGGGGTTTAGGGAATTTGGAGGGGCTTTGGCATTTGGCCTTGCCCAGAAGATGAGAAGGACCGGATAGTGGTCTGAGGAGAGCTCGGGGATGGAGAAGATTTGTGGGTGGGTGCGGATGTTTTGCAAGATTGCTATATCCAACCAGTCAGGAGGTCGACGGTTTCCGTAGGTGATGGTCGGAGATGCTGGTGCCAGCGCAACTAAGCCTCGAATTTCGAGATAGCTTTATAGGAGCATACCTCTGTGATTCCTGATGGTGGAGTTCCAGCTCGGGCTTTTAGCGTTGAGGTCACCCATAGCAATAGTGGGCGATCCGTGGCAGAATACAGAGTCCAGATCCTGCTCTCTGATGCGTCTGCCAGGTGGTATGTACAGCGAGTACAGGTTGAGTGGGCCTCTGTTGGAGGTCAAGGCAATTCCAGTTCCCTCTGGACCTTCTGTGGCGGTTAGATGGAGGCGATGGTGTTGGATGGTCCGGCTGATGTAGATGGCCGTACCACCGTAACCGTCAGCTCGGTCGCTCCTATGGCAGACCATACCGGGATTGTGGCTTTCTGGTTGCTTGACAGGTGTGTCTCCTGGACCAGAAGTAGTTGGACTTTGTTTACTGCAAGAAAGTTTCTAATTTCTTGCAGCTTACCACGGATTCCATTGGCATTCCAGGAGTAGATCCGGAGCCCAAGAAGGTTGGTTACCACATCATTCCTGTCCGCCATTTTGGCTCATAAAGGTGAACACAGTGTAGACTAATACAGTTTGTGATGCTATAGAGGCAGGTCTACGGGCGAGCGCTTCTGCGAGGACTGCTGCAAAGTCCGCTTGAAGGTGGAGCGGTATTTTGCTCATGAGGCTGAGAAATTGAGCATCCGGCATTAGCGGTGAGGTAGATGGTAAAGCAGCTGGTGGGTAAGCCAATAAGCGTTTTTGTGCTTGTTGTCGAGGTAGTGGTGTGAGTGGTATCTCTTCTGAGGTACCCTTGCGTGTCCTAGGCAGGCCATTAGGAGCAGATCTGGTGACGCTCAATGGAAGCTGGGGCTGCTTTGGAGCAACTGTGGAGGCTGTGGGTGCAGTAGAAGTTGCTTGCATAAGGTTAACTGGTTCCGTGGTTTGAGTTCCTGGTAGTTGAGGTTGGGAAGTGTTTGTTTTGACTGCTCTAGAGTAACTGTTGTGTTGAATTGGTGAAATGGGGCCCAGTCCAGGGAATCGGGCGCCACGGAAAGCCTCCTTCGGCAGACCCATGGGGTTTCCGCTTTTTGGTCCAGCATCGAAGCGGGTACGCTGCCCATTTTTGTTAAGATGCATTTCTATACGGGCTTCCTGCCAAACAGGACATTTGGCGTACCTGCAGGAATGTTCTCCTCCGAAGTTGAAGCATCGTCACTTGGCTCCTTGGATACCAGGCAGTTGACAGGACTGGCGTTTGTGGCCTTGTTCTCCACAGAAGGAGCACACAGGTGTTAGATGACAGCCTGCGGCACTATGCTGGAATTGTTGACAATTCGTACATTGGAGCGGCTGTGCAGGCGGGCGGTAAGCTTCTACTCGAATGAGCGCGTTGAACATGCGCGTCTCGTTATAAATATTTTTGGAGTGAGCCTCCTTCTTGAGAGCCACTCTAAAATGTGGCAAGAGACGTGGAGGTTGACTGCGATTGGAGCGTAGCTGCCCTACGCGCTCCACAGGGTAATTCAATGTTTTGAGATGTTCTGCCACTTCAGTTTCTGTTATGTACATTGGCAGGTCCTTTAATGTCACGTACATTAGCTTTTCCTCTGGCAGCAAGGTGGTTAAATATTGCACGGAGGACTCGCTAAGCACCTTCCTGATTGCACGATGGTCGTCAGGAGAATTAGGCACGAATGCTACAGTTACACTCATGTTACGTATGTGGACCTGTACGCTTGGATGAGTGGTGTCGAGGGAATCAGTGATATTCCGGGCCTGTTTGGGGTCTCTGAGGAATATAGGAGTTGCCCGTGTAGATTTTGGGATGTTGGTTGCTTGAGGAGCCTTTGCAGGCTCTCCATCTGAAGCGTCCATTGTAGTGACAGCTGGAGGTGCAGGAGTGGTGTCTGCATGGTTACTAGCAGTTGCTAGTGGCTGGTATTTATTTGCGACAGAAGTTGATGGCGTAGGAGTGGGCACCACATTTCTCTTCCGCTTAGGTGTGACTGTTTGCCACTGTTGTTCCTGATGAGAGACAGCCTGAGCATGCTGAGTTAGGTACTCATCTATTGCCTCGACACGCAATTTATGTGCGGTCAGTGTTTTATACAACGTCGCAAGGTCTCTTCTTGGCACGTTGTTGTTGGATATGCTCTGTAGTAAATGGTGGTCGGCTTGCATCGTGTAGTGTTTGCGTGCCTGTTTCTCATTTAACAAGATGCGGTGAGTCTCTGTTGTTAGCGGAATTTGCGGGTTTATCACCAGCGCTTGATCCATATCAAGTTGTAGGTTGCCTCCCGCTAGGTAGTAGAGAGCAGGGGACGCTTGTGTTGATGCTGATGGTACATTGGTAGGTTGGGGTGTAGGTGTAGATGTTGCTCCATGGTTGGTGCCACTCGTAGTGGGGTCGTTAAGGGGTTATCCTCCCTATGGGAGGCGCCCTTGACTGCTACCATTCCGGGATTTACTCCCACGCTGGTATAGGGATGGGTTGTAATAAAGATGGTGGGCAAACTGTGGAAAAGGGTTGTAGGGACAGAATTATATGGGTGCCTTTTATTTTTTTTTTTTTATTATTTTTTTTTTTTATCTTGAGTCAGTTGTCTTTGTTAGGTCTATTTCTGGGAAAGAAGAAGTCTTGGTCTCTTGTAAGTTTCTCCAGGGTCAATGTCGTACTCTCCAAGGCCGCGGATAAGATGATTAAAGCTGGTAGGAAGGCCGGCGTAAAATGTAGTTGAAAGTTGTGTGATGTATTCAGTGAGTTTAGGGATGGAGAGGTCCTTGTGGATGTTGTCATTCGGGACGTACCAGTCCGCGCCTACAGAAGTTCTCAGGTAACGGTTTTGCAACACCTGTAGCTGATGTAGGGTTGTTTTTGCCGCTGCACCCCAGACCTGGCAGGCGTAGGTTAAGGCGGGCCGGATTACCTGCTTGTAAACGAGAAGTTTGTTCCTCAAAGACATTGGTGATTTGCGGTTGTAGAGGGGGTATAACATGGACATTCTTCTGCTGATCTTGGATGCGAGGGAGGAGACATGCGCTTTCCACGTTAAGCGCATATCCAGCAGAACTCCTAGATAGGTTGCTTCCGTGGACCAATGTACTGTTCCATCTGCTAGGCGAAGATCTTCAACATCTTGCAGGTGGCGTCGAGTAAATGTTATTGCTTTAGATTTAGTGGGGTTTATCTGTAGTCTCCATGTAGCAAACCAGACTGTGAGCATGTTGGCATATCTCTGGAGTTTTTGTACAGCGATGTTATGGTGAGTAGAGGAGGTGGTGATTGCTGTATCATCGGCGAAAAGATACAGGTGGCAGCCCGGGAGAGAAGGAAGAGTATTTATATAGATTAAAAATAGCAAGGGGCCCAGGACACTGCCTTGGGGGACTCCTGCGTTGATGGAAAAAGTAGGGGATTGAATGCTGTCTTTTGTAACGACAAAAGTTCGGTTGGTCAGCAAACTGTGAATCAGATGGATCAGATAGGAAGGGGTGTCATAAGTGATAAGCCGATGAAGAAGGCCATCGTGCCACACGGAGTCAAAAGCACGGGAAATGTCTAAAAAAAGAGCTGTTACATAGTGCCGGTTGTTGAAGCCAGTGATCACTTGGTCCACGAGGCGAAGGAGCTGGTGTGTGGTTGAATGCTGCTGCCTGAAGCCAAACTGCTCTGGGCGGAGGATGTTATGGCGGTCTAGTGTGCTCTGGAGGCGCTTTTGTAGGACTTTTTCAAATAGCTTACTTATCGCAGGCAAAAGGCTGATGGGGCGATAGTTTTTCGGGTCTTTAGGATCTTTACCCGGTTTGGGCAGCGTAATGATGTGTGCATGCTTCCATGAAGCCGGGAAATGTGCGAAGCGAAGTAGGCTATTGAAGAGTTCAACTAGTACTGCCAGCCAGGTATCAGGAAGCGCCTTAAATGCTGCATATGGGAGGGTGTCATTTCCCGCAGCTTTGTAGGGCCTGACAGAGGCGATAAGATGTGTTAGTTCTTCTGTTGTGGTAAGGCAGATGTCATCGTGAGTAATAGGTGTGTCTAAGTAGTGGCGCACTGTTGTCTCAACCTCCTCAGCAAGCTCAACGTCAAGTGGTGCCGCTGGGTGGAATGTAGAGGCTAGGTGTTCAGCCAAAAGATTCACCTTCTCTCTCGCGGACTGAGCAAGTCGGCGGCCGTCTGTTAGAGGAGGGTCTGAAGTAGGGATTCTAAGAATGGCTTTTGACATCCTCCAGAGGGAAGAGTCTGCCGTATCCAGAGTGCCCAGACGACGTTCCCATTCCTCGTTGCAGTGATCGTGTAGTTCCATTCTGAGGATGGCCTGGAGTCGGTACCACTCACGTTTGTCGATTGGGCTGCGCGTTTGTTGGAATTTTCGTCGAGCTCTGTTCTTATCTGAGATAAGGCGGCGAAGTTCACGAGGTAGAGGTTTTTGTGTGGTGGAACATTTACGCCGAGGTGGGGTAGCCTCCGTCATGGCATTAACCATAGTGGTGGTGAGGGTGGATGCAACATAGTCTGCATCTGTAGAGTTCTGGCATGGTGGGAAGATGGGTTTTTGTGCGGCCAGTATCGCGGTATATTTGTCCCAGTCAGTCTTGCGGGGATTTAGGAGTTTAGCAGGAACTGTGTGTGAAGGGCGGTCTCGGAAGAGCAGAATGACGGGGTAGTGGTCAGATGACAGTTCAGGGAGGGAGAAGAGTTGTGGATGGTGGCGGATATTTTGAAGTAGAGCAATATCAAGCCAGTCAGGTGGGCGACGGTCACCATGATGAATTGTTGGAGATGCTGGAGCAAGCGCAACAAGGCCTCTGCTCTCAAGATAAGTTTCCAAGATCCTTCCTCTATGGTTTAGTATTGTAGAGTTCCATGAAGGGCTTTTTGCGTTAAAGTCGCCCAGGGCTATTGTGGTTGCGCCAGGTAGGAAGACAGCATCCAGGTCTGGTGTATAGATACGTCTTTTGGGCGGAAGGTAAATAGAATATAAATTGAGTGGTCCTCTAGTAGTGGGCACTTGTATTCCGGTGCCTTCCAATCCCTCCGTGGGAGGAAGGTGTAGACGATGGTGCTGGATGTTTCTGCTAATGTATATGGCTGTACCGCCAAATCCGTCTTCACGGTCGCTCCTGTGGCATAGCATGCCAGGTATCGTGGCTTTTTGGTGAGGAGATAGGTGAGTCTCCTGGACCATAAGAATGGTAATTTTGTTGACAGCAAGAAAGTTTTTCAGTTCTGTCAGTCTTCCACGTATACCGTTGGCATTCCAAGTGCAGATCCTTAAACAGTGAACGTTGGTAAATGTGGTATGTCTGCCTGCCATACTGGGACATGAAGTTGTAGACTGTGTATACCAGTACAGTTTCTGCAGCTATAGTAGCCGGCCGCTGAGTAAGGGCCTCAGCAAGAATGGTGGCGAATCTCGCTTGTAGATGTAGGGGAATCTGGGCCATTAAGGTGAGAAATCCTTCATCAGGGATGAGCGCATTTGGTTGAGTAGTTTGCGGCGACGGAGGGTACGTTAACAGGCGCTTTTGTGCAGATTCGCGTGGTGGAAGTGGCTTGGATTGACCGGCCACGAAGGGTGTTTCGTGGTGTGTCCTGGTAGTAACTGCAGGTAGGGTGGCAGCTTTGGAGGAGTTGGGAAAAGTAGGCTGTTGAGGAGCAGCTTTAGAAGCCGGTAACGTTGTCGGGTGTGTTTCCTGTGGAATAGGAGCTACAGGTGATGGCGTGGGCGTCAAAGAGGGAGCGGATTCAGACGTGAGGGCTGCAGAATAGGTCGAGTATTGCACTCGTTCTAGAGGTCCTAGCCCTGGGAAGCGGGCGCCTCTAAAGGCTTCTCTGGGGAGACCCAAAGGGTTTCCACTTCTCGGTGCAGCGTCGAAGCGGGTGCGCTGTCCATTTTTATTCAAATGCATTTCTATGCGAGCCTCTTGCCATACTGGGCATTTTGCATAACGGCAGGAGTGATTACCCCCGCAGTTGTAGCATGTGGGCTTGGAGCCCTGGACACCAGGTAGTGGGCAGTCTGTACGTTTGTGGCCTTTCTCACCACAGAAGGAGCATACGGTTTGTAGGCGACAACCTGCGGCGCTGTGTTGAAATTGCTGGCAATTTGTGCACTGCAAGGGTTTTGCCGGCGGTCGATAGGGTTCAACACGTATGAGGGCGTTGAACATCTTTGTTTCTTTGTAGATATTCTGGGCGTGATCTTCTTTTTTGAGGGCTACACGAAAGTGTGGCAGAAGTTGCGGTGGTTGGCTTCTATTTGAGCGGAGTTGTCCTACACGCTCGACTGGGTATCCTAACTCTTTGAGATACGTGGTGACATCATTCTCCGTAATGTACATTGGGAGATCTTTAAGAGTCACGTATAGTAGTTTCTCATCGGGCAGTAAGGTTGTCAAAAACTGCACCGAGCCATCGCTCAGCACTTTGCGGATTTTGCGGTGATCATCCGGTGTGCTGGGCATGAGTGCAATAGTCCCACTCATATTACGGACTGTGTAATTTACGTCCGGGTGTGAGGTGTTTAGATGAGATGTAATTTCACGTGCCTTTGCTGGGTCCCGGAGGAAGATTGGAGTTGTCCTCTGTGACCTTTGAGGAGCCGTAGCATGTGGAGGATTCTCCTGTATAGGATCTGAGGTATCCATGAGGGGTGCAGTGTCTTCAGGAGCCTGTGACGTATTAACGTTTCGGCTATCAGTGGCCAAAGGTTGGAATCTATTGGCAGAATGCTGTGGTATTGAAGAGGGTTGTAAATTCCTCTTTCTTTTTGTTGTAACGGTTTGCCACTCTTGGTCTTGTGGACTTGCCTTATCATGCAATTCTAGGTAATTGTTGATGGCTTCAATCCTTAATCGGTGTGCGTACTGTGTCTTGAAAAGAGTGGTTTTATCTTCATCAGAAATGGTGTTGTTAGGTAAGATTTGCAAAAGATGTTCGTCAGCTTGTGTAATGAAGCAAACTCTGGCTTTCTTCTCATTTAATAGTACGGTATGTGCTTCAGGCGATAATGGTATAGACGGGTTGACTATGAGTGCCTTGTCCAGATAGAGTTGGAAGTTTCCACCCTCCAAATAATACAGGGTAGGGCTTTTAGCAGGTGATGCGATTGAAGGCTCGTGATTGTTGGTTGATGATGGTGTATTTCCATGGTTAGGTGCAGTGGGAACAGTAACAGGAGTGGAAGTATTCGTAGCCATGTCGAAATGCTAGGTCACAATAGTCAGGCGAGCGCTGGTTGGCGCAGGTTACAGAGGGCCAGAACCCGAGGGCGCCTTACCAGTTAAAGAACTGGTGGCTAAGGCCGTGTTACCTTACCCGCCGGTAGCGTTAGTCAAGTGTAAATGTGCTAAAATAGCACAGAACTAGTACAAAGTCTGGTGTTGATAACAGCTGAAGTTGGTGCTGAAGATATTGCACCAATCAAATGCACTAATGCAACAGCCAATCACTTGGCTGCGGTGAACCTGTAGATCTCAGCAATCTCACGATGCAATACATCCACAGACGAGCAAACGTAAAACACGTCCGTTCACTATATGATATGGTTGGTGTCCGTTGTAGCGGGGTCACTGAGGGGTTATCCTCCCTATGGGAGGCGCCCTCTGACTCTCGCCATTCCGGGATAGAATCCCTTACTGGCATAAGATGGTGTTTTAAAAAGATGGTGGTTCAGCGGTGGGATTTTTGTCTAGGATTTTTTTTTTTTTGGGGGGGGGGGGGTTATACTGATGATATTGGGGATGATGAGAGTCTATGCAGTAGTCAAGGATTTGTCAGTATTATTCTGGGGCGTTTGTAAGTTTCGCCGGGGTCTAAGTCGTACTCCCCAAGTCCACGTATGAGCTGATTGCAGCTGTTGGGAAGTTGTGCATAGAACTTGTTTGCAAGGTCCTTGATACGCTCAATGAGTGTCGGGAATGATAAGTCAGTGTGGATATTTTCATTGGGGATGTACCACTCGGCTGCTACTGATGTCCTGAGGTATCTATTTTGAAGTACCTGTAGCTGGTAGAGGTTTGTCTTCGCTGTAGCGCCCCAGACTTGGCAGGCGTAAGTTAATGCAGGCCTGATGACTTGCTTGTATATGAGGATCTTGTTCCTCAAGGACATGGGGGACTTTTTGTTGTACAGTGGGTACAACAAAGCCATTCTCCTATTCACTTTGTTAGCTAAAGCTGAGATGTGCGCTTTCCATGTTAGACGCATATCTAGGAGTACTCCCAGATATGTTGCTTCTGTGGACCATGACACTCTTTCGCCTGCCAGACGAAGGTCATCAACATCCTGGGGGTGGCGTCTGGAGAAAGTGACGGCTTTGGACTTATTGGCGTTGATTTTGAGCCGCCATGCAGCAAACCATGCTGTCAGCATATTGGCATAACGTTGTAGTCTCTGTACTGCAATACCATGATTTGACGATGCTGTGGTAATTGCAGTGTCGTCGGCAAAGAGATACAGGTTGCAGCCCTGGAGAGTTGGGAGAGTGTTTATATATATTAAAAATAGCAGGGGGCCCAGGACACTGCCTTGGGGTACTCCTGCATTGATGAAGAATGTGTGAGAGTTTATGCTTTCCTTTGTCACAACAAAGGTTCTGTTGGTCAAGAAGCTGTGTATAAGATGGACCAGATATTTCGGGGTGTCGTAATTTATAAGCCGATGGATTAGGCCTTCATGCCATACAGAATCAAAGGCACGGGAGATGTCCAAAAAGAGGGCTGCAACGTAATGCCGGTTGTTAAAGCCGGTTACCACCTGGTCCACAAGTCGAAGCAATTGACGGGTGGTGGAATGATTGCGCCGAAATCCGAATTGCTCGGGGCGAAGGATGTTGTGCCTGTCGAGCATATTCTGTAGGCGGTGCTGTATGACCTTCTCAAATAGTTTGCTGATGGCTGGCAGTAAGCTGATGGGTCTGTAGTTGCCTGGGTCTTTGGCATCCTTTCCCGGCTTAGGCAGTGTGATGATATGCGCATGTTTCCATGCAGCCGGGAAGTGTGCAAGACGAAGCAAGCTGTTAAACAGGTGGGCGAGTAGAGCCATCCATTCCTCTGGGAGTACTTTGAAGGCTGCATAGGGAAGGGTATCGTTTCCCGCAGCTTTGTATGGCCGGACAGAGGCTACGATGTTCTTAAGTTCCTCTACAGTGGTGAGGCTTACTTCTTCATTGTCAGGAGGAGTTGCTAAGTAGTTTTGAACCCTGGCCTGAATTTCTTCAGCAATTTCAGCGTCGAGAGGTTCCGCTGGATGGAATGTTGAGGCTAGGTGTTCAGCCATCATATCGACCTTCTCCCTAGTGGGCTGGGCAAGTCTTCTGCCATCAGTAAGAGGTGGATCAGAAGTGGGAACTCGTAGTATGGCCTTTGCCATTCTCCAGAGGGAAGAATCTTCCGTGTCTAGAGTGCTCAGGCGTCGTTCCCATTCTTCATTGCTGTGGTCATTTAGCTCCATTTTGAGAATGGACTGTAGTCTGTTCCACTCTCTTTTGTCCACGGGGCTGCGCGTGAGTTGGAATTTGCGGCGAGCCCTATTCTTCGCCGAGATGAGCTGACGAAGCTCGCGAGGGAGAGGTTTTTGGCCAATTGAAAATTTGGAGCGAGGAGGGGTAGCCTCTGTCATGGCTGTAGCCATAGCTGATGTGATGGTGGATGCAAGATGATCTGCATCCATTATGCTGTCGCAAGGTTGGAAGATGGCTGGTTGTTCGGCCATTAGTGCACTGTACTTGGTCCAGTTTGTCCTCCGGGGGTTTATGGTACTTGGAGGGACTTTGTGTGATGGCCGGTCTCTGAAGAGTAGAATGACCGGATAGTGGTCCGATGAGAGTTCAGGGACCGAGAAGATTTTTGGGTGATGTCGGATGTTTTGGAGAATGGCGATGTCAAGCCAGTCAGGTGGACGACGGTCACCATGGGAGATGGTTGGGGAAGCTGGAGCAAGTGCAACAAGGCCTCTTCTTTCGAGGTAACTTTCCAGTACCATGCCTCTGTGGTTTCTGATGGTAGAGTTCCAGTATGGGCTCTTGGCATTGTAATCGCCCATGGCTATGGTGGTCGAGCCTTGTAGGAATACGGCATCCAGGTCTCTTTCGCTGATACGTCTACTTGGTGGAATGTAGACGGAGTAGAGGTTAAGTGGACCTCTGTTGTTTGCCACTTGTATACCTGTGCCTTCCAAGCCATCAGTGGTTGTAAGGTTAAGGCGATGGTGCTGGATGTTGCGGCTAACATATATGGCCGTGCCACCGTATCCGTCGTCTCGGTCGCTCCTGTGGCAGATCATGCCAGGAATCGTAGCTTTTAGGCTCTGCGACAGGTGGGTCTCTTGGACCATCAGAACGTTGATCTTATTTACTGCAACGAAGTTTTTGACTTCTTGCAGCTTGCCACGTATGCCGTTAGCGTTCCAAGAGCAGATCTTGATGCCGATGACGTTGGTTAGTGCTTCACTCCTGTCTGCCATACTGGGTCATGAAGGTAAAGACGGTGTACACCAGGACTGTTTCGGAGGCTATAGAAGCTGGCCGCTGGGCGAGGGCCTCAGCGAGAACGGTGGCGAATTCCGCTTGCAAGTGTAAGGGAATCTTGGCCATCAATTTGAGGAAACCTTCATCAGGGATGAGTGGGTTGTTCTGCGTCGTTTGCAGTGTTGGTGGGTATGCCAACAGTCGCTTCTGCGCAGGTTGACGAGGTGGCAGTGGCTTAAGTTGAGTGGCCACAGATGACTTTCCACGGTTGGTCGTGGGAGCAACTTCAGTTAAGTTGGCAGTATTGGGTACGCAACTAGGAGCAGGCTGTTGTGATGGAGCTGCTGTAGGAGCTGGTAGTGATGCTGGCATCTGCACTTGAGTAGGTACTGCTGGTGTAGCAGTATGTGTTGAAGATGCATTGAGGGCTGCAGCATAGTTCTGGTGTTGAACTCGCTCAAGAGGCCCCAGCCCTGGGAAACGGGCACCTCTGAATGCCTCTTTGGGAAGACCCAAAGGATTCCTACTTACTGGAGCAGCGTCAAAACGGGTACGCTGTCCATTTTTGTTTAGGTGCATCTCGATTCTGGCCTCTTGCCAGACCGGACACTTTGCATACCTGCAGGAGTGTTCTCCCCCACAGTTGTAGCAAGTTGGCTTGGCACCCGACACACTAGGTAGTTGGCAGTCACTTCTTTTGTGGCCTGGCTCACCACAGAAGGAGCATATAGTTCTTAATCGGCAGCCTGCTGCGCTGTGTTGATATTGTTGACAGTTTGTACACTGCAACGGTTTAGCAGGCGGGCGATATGGTTCAACCCGTATAAGGGCGTTGAACATCTTCGTCTCCTTATATATGTTCTGGACGTTGGCCTCCTTTTTAAGTGCCACACGAAAATGAGGTAGGAACTGCGGTGGTTGCCGTCTGTTGGAGCGTAGTTGTCCTACTCGCTCAACAGGGTATCCCAGTTCTTTAAGGTGTGCTGTGACCTCTGCCTCTGTGACATACATGGGCAGGTCTTTCAATGTTACGTATAGTAACTTCTCGTCGGGCAGTAAGGTGGTCAAGTACTGCACCGAACCGTCGCTCAGCACTTTCCGGATTTTACGATGATCTTCCGGAGTGTTTGGTATAAACGCCACAGTCCCACTCATGTTTCGAACTGTGAACGTCACGTCGGGGTGAGCACTGTTGAGGTGGTTTGATATTTCTCGAGCCTTCATTGGGTCTCGAAGGAAGATTGGGGTTGCCTTCTGGGACTTCCCTGGTGCGGTGGTTGCTGTAGGATTTCCCTGTACACTGTCAGAGGTGTCCATGTCGGGCTCATCTACTGTAGGAGCCTGTGACGTGGTTGCATTTTGGCTGGTGGTGGCCAGTGGCTGAAATCTATTAGAAGATTTTGTGAACACCTTTGAAGAGGGTTCCAAATTCCTCTTCCTTTTGGAGGTAACAGTTTGCCACTCTTGTTCCTGTGGGCTGGCCCTGCTGTGCGATTCCAGATAGGTGTTGATAGCTTCAACACGTAATCTGTGCGCAAACAGGGTCTTGTAGAGCGTGGCAACTTCGTCTCTTGGGACGGCGTTGTTTGGTAAGACTTGCAGTATATGGTGTTCTGCCTGGGCAATGTAGCAAGTTCTTGCCTTTTTCTCGCTAGTGAGTACGCTGTGTACTTCTGGCGCGAGAGGTATTTGTGGATTTACCACTAGCGCTTTGTCTAGGAAAAGCTGGAAGTTCCCACCCTCGAGGTAGTACAGAGTGGGGTTTGATTCAGGTGCTGTGTTTGTAGGCCCTTGGTTAGTGTTGGGTAGCGGTGCGGTTCCATAACTGCAAGTTGCAGGAACATCAGTAGCACTTGAAGCAGTCTCAATCATTTTAGTAGTCAAGTTAGTTTAGTTGGGTGAGTGCTGGTTGGCGCAGATAGCAGAGGACCAGGACCAAAAGGCGCCTTATCAGTCTAAGACTGATGGCTAAGGCCTTGCTATCCTACTCACCAGTGAGTTTGTCACCTAACACGTGCTTAAGAAGCACAAAATGGTCTCTTGGAGTAGGTGAAATTGGTGCAAAATCTAAAGCACCAATCAAGCGCACGAATGCAACAGCCAATCACTTGGCTGCAGTGAACTGGAAGTTCTCAGCAGCAAACTCTCGATGTGATATTGACGAGCAAACGTAAAACACGTCCATCCGCTATGAAGCTTCAGGACGAACTGATATGGTTGGTGATTTTTTTTTTTTTTTTTTTTTATTTTTTTTTTTTTTTTTTTTTTCTCGGGGGGATAAGGGAGAAGTGTAGCGTAGGTGGGGAGGTACCGCCGAAGCACCCTCGCAGTACGTTGGTGTACAGCCGGTAAAATTACCGGCATCGCTTAAGGATTTCCGGGTGACAGACATGACAAGTCCTGACTGTCACACACGGGAAGTGGACGTGGGAAATAGATGGAGAGTAAGGACTTATTTTATTAAGGGGGAGGCGGCGTTGACGTAGGCAAAGGCAGCTAAGACGGCGATGTCGAGAAGCGAAGTTCTCAATGTTGGGAGGTGTTGAACAGCTGTTGGTTGCGCTTCCTGGCGAGAACCGCGTCGCATTCCATGACCTCACATAGCTGGCTACATGGTGCAGTCCCATGGTCGTAGGGGTTGGTCCAATGTACTTCAGTTGTGTCTTGTTGGTAGTCTAGTTGCTGTGTTGAGTAGTGTTGCTGCGTTGCGAAGTCTTGCTGTGTTCGGTTGAGTTGCTGGTTGTAGCGCGTCTTCGGTCCGTAGTAGTCCCTCGGGTGATGGTATGTTTGTCGTTGAGTTGGTCGAGGAGGCACGTTGTCGAGATTTGCTATTGCCGGTGAAGATTTTTCTGTCTGAGTAGTAGCGGCGCAGGTTGTTGTGTTTCTCGTCCTTTCCAGTCTGTTCACGGTGTCGTTGAAGGAAGTTGTGATGTCCTTGAAGGCGTCTCGTAAGTTGTAGTATAAGCCGCAGAGTTCTTCAAATAGTGTATTTGCTTTCTTTAGCTCTTCAGTGTGGTGAAGTAAGTTACGTTCGATGTTTTTCAGTCTTTTGTTGCTTGTCCGTCGAAGTGAGTTCGTCTTGAGGCTGCATTTCTTGACGTCTTTATGTAGAGTTGCTATAGTAGTCGCTGATGTTTTGCGTAGTTCTTTCACTGAGTGGTGATAGAGTGAAGGGACCAGTACTGTCAGCCACTACGTACCGAGTAGAAAACACCCAGTCTAGTGTGGAGGTGGCTCACCGCTCCGTTGGAATCTGTGTTTTCTGAGTCGGTCGATTTCCAATTTTAAGGCTGGTTTCCAAGATGGACTAAATTGCAATCCAGCGTCCCGGTTCAGTGTACTCTTCTCGGAGGAGATGGCCAGAGCCTCCTTAACCCTCCGTTCCCATAAACCGCTAGATTTTGCCACAATGGTCGTTTCTTTGAAGTTAGCTCTGTGGTCTTTTTCAAAGCAGTGCTCCGCCAGCCCTGACTTTTCAGGCTGCATTAATCGTATGGACCGTTCGTGCTCCTTGACTCTGGTGGAAATGGTCCTGCCGGTTTGCCCTATGTACGGCGTCCCCCATTCACAGGGGATACGGTATACCCCTGGTACATTAAGGTGCAGTTTGTCCTTTACCGGCCTCACTAGGTGTTGGATCTTCAAAGGCGGCTTGTGGATGGTTCTGATGTTGTGTTTGACCTTCATGTCTCCGATTTCATTAATATTAAATGTACGTGTTCTGCCAATGAAAAAATGATACTCTATTTTGTTTGTCTTTAAATTAATTATTTTGGTAAATATAAAGCATTAAATTTTCGGATATTTCTCGCACACCGTTCTACATAAACATAAATATCTCTGGTATTATTTATCAGATAAATATAACCTGTAGCTCATTTTGAACACTGAAATGTGTATTTTATTTATACTTTAAACAAAAAACAATTAGTTTGATATTTCCTATTTTTACAAGGCCATTAACATTACAAACATCATTAACAATACTTTCTCTCCACTGAAAATTTCCGGGAAAATTTGCAAAACGTAGCTTGATGATGCCATGTAATTCTAGTAAAAGTTCAGAATGGAATTCTAAATACATGCAGAGAAATTAAATAACTTACCAAGCCGTGCAGACTGGAGTAACGCTGTTTACACGACCAGAAGGTATACACACCGCGTGCAGCTGATTGCGAGTCATGCGTTGTACTTCCGTCAAGGTCAAACTACTAGCATAAACACTGAAATGGGTCATTTCACGTCAAATCAAACATTTTTGAAACTTGACATACTGTTTTCTCCAATTTTTTTAATCTTATCAATATATGAGATTAAATAATCCGTATGTTTTCTTTTTGGTGTGACACGTTTATTTTGCGCTTTATTAATATTATTTTTACGGTATATTCGCATAATGTATTATATAAAAATCATTACACCGAATATTATTTGAATTTTAGAATTTTCGTGGCCACAGCAGTCTAAAGTTTAAAAAAAAAATGCAGTTTTGCATGCCATTGTTTTAGGCTCACTCAAAATATAAAATAGGCCCCTTTTAGGGAGTAGTATTTTTAAAATATATCTTAACTACTAAACGCTTACTTTTAAAAAAGTGAGAAACTATAATTATAGTCAGAAGTATTGTGCATTGAACTACCCTCGTTTCAGAATGGGATTCGAATAAGATGTGATATAAATATTTTACTAATGACGTGTGCGTGGCGAGTCACTTGTATCGACTGAAGAAAGTGCTGTGCACCCGCGGGCGAGGTGTCATTGTACATCCGGTGTTTATTGTTTTCATAATATACTTTTATCGCTGGTTGACCTATAGTGTGAGCCACGATACACCCTTCACAGTCCACGATTCACCCTTTTGTGGCCTACTACAAAGACAATAGTGGCATAAAACATAAACATTTTGTTGCTATTTCTGAATGCCTAAAACACGACACCAGAATTTCCATCTTTTCCAAACAAAGTTATTACTATTTTTGAATCAACAATTGGGATTATTACATAAAATAATATACTTTTCAGATGGCTCAAGTGCTCAGTATAAAATAAAACGAACATTTCAAATATTTGTTTCCACGAAAGCGACTTCCAAATTCTAGCAGAATGGCACTTTTTTTGCTACATCACACGGAAAAGGACCTTGTGATAGAATTGGTAGCACTGTTAAGAGACTTGCATTGAAAGCGAGCCTTCAACCTGGTATAGATCCTATTACAACGCCAAGAAAACTATTTAACTGAGCCCAAAAGAACTTTTCTAACATTGTCTTCAACTTTTTCACCGATAGCGAACACAAGGAGCATAATAATACTTTTCAGTCAAGATACCAACAAGCAAAAGTAGTACGAGGCAGTCTACAGTTCCACTGTTTTGTTCCAGTATCTGCATCTCAGGCATTAGTAAAGAACTATTCGTTTCAAAGCGAAGGGAAAGTGGCGGATATTTAAAAATCAGTGTAACTCGAAGTGTAATGACTGCAAGTGTAGATCTATTATTGGAATTTTAAAGCGTGATGTTAACTTTGTGTTATATGGAGAGAGAGAGAGAGAGAGAGAGAGAGAGAGAGAGAGAGAGATAGTATCCTCTATAGCTATTTCAGTGTTTATGCTAGTAGTTTGACAACGCATGACTCTCAATCAGCTGCACGCGGTGTGTATACCTTCTGGTCGTGTAAACAGCGTTACTCCAGTCTGCACGGCTTGGTAAGTTATTTAATTTCTCTGCATGTATTTAGGATTCCATTCTGAACATTTTTTAGGATTACATAGCATCATCAAGCTACGTTTTACAAATTTTTCCCGGAAATTTTTAGTGGAGAGAAAGTATTGTTAATGATGTTTCTAATGTTAATGGCCTTGTAAAAATAGGAAATATCAAACTAATTGTTTTTTGTTTAACGTATAAATAAAGTACACATTTCAGTGTTCAAAATGAGCTACAGGTCATATTTATCTGAAAAATAATACCAGAGATATTTATGTTTATGCAGAACGGTGTGCGAGAAATATCCGAAAATTTAATGCTTTATATTTACCAAAATAATTAATTTAAAGACAAATAAAAAAATAGGGGTATCATTTTTTCATTCGCAGAACACGTACATTTAATATTAAAGAAATCGGAGACATGAAGGTCAAATTTTGTGCGATTTGACAAGGAGTGACTCATGTGCGCTCTCAGATATGAGATAACACTATGGCCGCTAAGTTGGAAACTGACTTCTTTTCCACCACGTTGTGGCAGTACCGAGGTTTGATTTTAGGCTTCCTGTCTGATAACGGACAGAATCAACTACTAACTGAACTGACACTTTTTGCACCTATTTAAAGCCTTAAATATGACAAACGTCATAGTTCTACAGCATCTTCCAGAACTTACCCGGGCTCACTGACTCTTGGTCACATTACTAAGAAATCTGATGTGTTGGAGTCACACTACTTTCTCTACTCTTGTTCTAACCATTCTTAAAAGCTGTATTTCCTATATTTTCTTCGTGTTAGTTGAGATAAATATTTCTAGAAATCATCTTACTGCTTACTGCCTTTGCCTATTTCCGTGTAGTAGCAAGGGGAATATGAGAATACAGTAGGCTTTGAGCGATAGTCAAATCTTTTAAATCTTTGAGATCCCGTTCTCTTTGCACGCTTAACATATAAAAAATGAACAACGATGATCCATTTCACGAAAGTTTTAAGTTTTCTGAAACTCACACATATAACAAGGAATATCTCCGAAATGGTTCACCTTACAAGAAAATTTATTCAGACATAAATTGTGTATTTTAGCAAGATCTACATTTCTTGTATAGTATGATTTGGTCTATCTCTAACGGTTATGCAAAATTCATGCGGAGTAAATACGACTACAGGCGCTATAGCCAGAAAATTGAAGATATGCATTTCATTTGTCATCAAAATGTCTCAAACATATGGCATTTTAATCAAAATCGTTAGAGCCATTTTCAAGAAAATCAAAATTTTCGAAAAATGTTCCATGTAAAGGGTAGTTTAGGGTGGAGCTATTTTCTTCAAAATCTTCGTGTCGTATCGTTGAAAGACATTACACTTAAATACCAACTTTGGTTTTTAACCGACTTTTCGTTTTTGAGTTATGCTGTCCACAGACACACAGACACATGGACCTTTTTCTAAAAATGCTTTTTGGATTCAGGGGGCCTCAAAACATATATTTCCGGTGAAATCTCGACATAGAATTTTTGGGTGGAATACAATACTTCGTCTACATTACTGCACGTAGTAGAAAAAGCTGATGGCTGTATCTGTTTTTGTTAGCCTTAATACAGAATGGAAATTACTGCTTGGGGCACACATTAGCCAGGGATTGCACATGATGGGTGGAACAAATAAGTGCAATACAATTTCTGTCAATGAAGAACCGTTTCGAAGAAAAAAGGCTAATGTCACGCAAATGTAGGTCAATTACAGTGGTACATGAGTAGTGTATCTGCCTCGCAATTTGGCACATTTGCCTATCTCATTTCAGATTGTAGAATGCCTTCATTCATCTTCCATTATGCCGTGTCTAGATAATAGAGATTAAAAGTATGATGTGTTGCACTCATATGACTTCTTCTACTCATTCTTGTACAGACTATTCAGTATAAACTTATTCTTCTATATTTTAAGTTAAAGGAGATAAACATTTGCAGAAATTTCTTTATTGTATATTTCCTTGTGGGCACAAAGGGAACAGGGAATAGGATTAAGCGATAGTGAAATCTTATATGAGCGAGTCACTATGTGATGACTTTAAAATTCCATTATCTTTGCATGACCAATATAAACCAACAACAAGGAATATGTGGAGCATATCTCCCCCCTCCCCCAAAAATTCATTTGTCCTAAATTGTGGGCTATATTGAGATCTACGTTCTCTATGAGCTGGGATTTCTGCTCTCTCGTACAGTTTACTACTTAAGCAAAGTAATTCAGAATGAACAGGGCTTCAGAGGCTAATCTCAGAAAATTGATGAAATGCATTTCATTTGACAAGAAGATATCTTAAAAGCATTAGACATTTGAATCAAGGTCGTTATAGGCCGTTTTTGAGAATACCGAAATTTCGAAAAATATTCGCTTTCAATGGTAGTTTGGGATGAGGGGTTTTTTTCTTAGGGAGGTATCTTCGTGCGAATTTATGGAAAATTTTGAACTTAAATACCAATTATTATTTATTTATGCCAACAAGCTTACTACTAGTGTTTTTAAACACACAAGCCGTGTGTGGGTAATGTTTATGAGGTGGAATCAGTGCTGAAAAATTCAATGCCATAGCTGGTGTTGAGGACACAGAGTAGCTGAGGACATCTACCGTCAGTGATTATAACCTAATAGTTGTTGTTAACGCCACCAGATGCGTTTTTGTTCTTGCTTTGTTTTTGTTGAAAAATAAAGAGAGTTTAAGTATGGAGACCTAGCTGTTTGTGTACGTTATTTATACTACGACATACTGGTGCCGAAACTTAATTACTGTTCGAATCACGGATCACTACATCACGAAACGAAACATCTTGAAGATTTCAAGCAGAAAATACTAAGTTAAAGTGGCAGTGAAGTGCAGATTACTTGAAATAAGACACGGAACCTCACAACGCCACACGACGACACCATTTCAACACAACGGATAAGTACAATAATCCATTGTATACGGGTTGATTTGCATAACGCAGCAGCATGTTTGCAATAACACTTGCTACATTACTTTCATTGATTTGGTAGAATTGTGTATTATGTATGCTTGATAACCTCATCAGTTTCGAGTAGCCATTTTTTTTGCCATTGCCAACGCCATCTGGTTGCCTCTTAGAATAGCACAGAGCACAGCTGTTCTTTCAAGCTCGCCCCATCTCTCCAGCCATAAATCAAGACAAATCCACTTAGCTAACAGACCTATTCTTATTCACATAATGACGGACCATGAACAAGAACTTAAGAAACTTAAACGAAAACGTACCACTCAGCGCAATAATTGTACACGGTTTGCAACATCTTTAAATGGCAGTAATGACTCTACAGATCCAGCTGAGATCGAACACATCAGCGATCGTCTTCAGGATACTTTAAACATGTTACTCACCTTAGATGACTATATTCATGACATGTTAACAGACGAAGAATACGAAGCAGACGCACAGACTTGCGAAGAATATTTAGACAGATCGAAGCGCGCACTTCAGCACGCCAAAACCCTCCTTACAAAGAAGAAAGACAAGCCTGGTGTGCTTTCTACTACTAATAACTATTCTGACGGTATATCCACGGTCATACAAGGGGTTAAACTACCCACAATAAGGCTCGAACCCTTTTCCGGTGATATAGAAACTTGGTGCAGGTTCTGGGAACAGTTCCAGTCCTCAGTTGACAAGAACCCCACAATATCTGACATAAATAAGCACGTGTTTCTAAGAGGATACCTCGAAGGAGAGCCAAAGCGACTCATAGATGGCATAGCAGTGAGCGCAGATACCTATGAACAGACGAAAAAGATACTTGTAGCACGATACGGAGACAAGGATAGAATAATCCAGGCCCACCTTGACTTCCTGGAAAATTTAAGACCTACTTTGTCGGAAAGTCCTCAAGAGTTGAACTCGACGTACGTGGAGTGTCATCGCAGAGTACAAGCCCTCATAGCCCTAGGGGAAGATGTAAACCTATACGGACGTATATTGGCTCCAAAAATCCTACGAGCTTTTCCAGCTGAAATTTGCAGACGCTGGCTAATACACGCAAAGCGAGAAAACATTAAAGAAGGTCACATGATGTCATTAATGGCGTTTCTCAATGAAGAGGTAGAGGGATCGCTAACAACTGAGAAGATCAGAGGAGAAACCACCACGTCCGCTCCATCCTTCTATACTCCGACAGCGGCCACTCTTCAAATTTCTGCAAAAAGGGAAAAATCAAAACCGAGATGGAAGAAAACCATAAATCCATTCTGCGTCTTTTGTGAAAATAAAGGCTACTGGGCCCAAGAATGTAAAGAAATAACCAACCTGGAAGACAGAATACAAAAGCTCAGACTTTCCATGCGATGTTTTCTTTGCCTTAACAGAGGACACACTGTCCACCAGTGCAACAAGAAAGGAAAAGTTTCTTGCTCAAATTGCAAGCAACTTCATCACATATCCGTCTGTAACGCCAATAACACGCCACCCACTACTGTCAGCAAAATTCAAGTAGACAGTCTGAACCACATGCTGGAGGCTCTGACGCAAAGCAAGGAGATGGTGGCGCAGGAACTGCGTGTTCAACAGGCCACTAACATACAGTTGAGAAATGATATTGGCTGTTTGGAAGCAGAAGCTCACAAAGATAAGCAACTAATAGCAGGACTAAAGAAAGAAAAAGAAGCAATGCAAGAACTTTTGGAGCAGACATTAAATGCAAAGGCAGCTGCCAATGATCCAGAGAAGGAGCGTTTGCTTGTACAGGTAGTCAACCTGACAACCACAAAGAACGCAGATATTGCAGAGGCAACCAGAGCGCTGGAGTCTCGTTTGCAGGAAGAAGGTACCAAGTATAAGCAGCTTGTCAAAGAATGTGAGAACTGCTATTCCAAACTTGCAGCAAAGGATAAGCTTCTAGATGAGTTGTCGCAGAATAATTCCTACTTGAAGAATCAGCTGTCTGATTTGAGGAAATTGCTGGACGAGAAGGAGGAGGAAGTGAAGCAGGCGAAAGCTAATGCGTCCACAAAGGAATGTGAGGAAGATGTGTTTAAGAAGGTGTTTACTGATATCCAGCAGAGAATTGCACACCTAGAGCAAGAACAGGAAGAGAACACTGATGCTCGAAACACCCTGAAGGATAGGATTGTGACAATACGGCTACGACTGGAAGAACTTGATCTCGAGATGGCTGCACTAAACAGTGAACTTGAGGAGGTCACAGAGGTATATGAGAGTCAGGAAGCAGAACTAAAGATCCTAATGAACAAGTTGTCAGAGCTGCAGCTCCGACTCAGCTATGTAGATGGTGATGACAGCTGGAGCATTGAGAACCCTCAAGTGACAGAAATGAGAGTGCTGTTAGATGAGATGAAACTATTTGTGGAGAGCTCCAAAATGCGAGTCACTGACTTGCAAGGTAAGCTCAACGAGGTGGAAGAAGAAAAGTTGATTGTAAACCAGCAATTAGAACAAGCCACAGAGAGAGAATTAAGGTGTGAAGAGATCGAAGCCCCATTGCCATTGGATCGTGTTCGTTCTACTCGACCATTTGCCGTGACTGGCATCGACTTTGCCGGCCCACTCTATATCAAATCGGGGAACGAGATGAAGAAAGCTTACATCGTTCTGTTTACATGTGCAACGGTACGAGCTATACACTTAGAACTGGCTACGGACCTATCTACTGACAAATTTTTAATGACATTCCAGCGATTTGTGGGACGCCGAGGAGTACCACGAATCATATACTCTGACAACGCTCAAACTTTTCAAGCAGCAAATAGAGAGCTTCAACTGTCAAAAGTTCTCACCGATCCGAAGACGCATGAATATCTAGCGCATCACAACGTGACCTGGAAGTTCATAGCTCCACGGGCGGCTTGGTGGGGAGGATGGTGGGAAAGGATGATCGGTTCCACCAAACGCTGTCTCAGAAAGGTACTTGGTCGATCACAGGTCGATGAAGAGGGACTCAACACTGTTCTGATCAGCATCGAAGCCACCCTAAATTCATGTCCCATTGTACAAGACGGGAGCAACCTTGAAGCTCTTACACCTTCCCATTTCCTCAACGGAGAGAAACTCACGACCATTCAGAACGGACCTGAGCCTGACGGAAGAAAAGATCTTACGAAGGAATTC
Source organism: Tenodera sinensis (assembly GCA_030765045.1). Lineage (NCBI taxonomy): Eukaryota > Metazoa > Arthropoda > Insecta > Mantodea > Mantidae > Tenodera > Tenodera sinensis. The sequence continues at coordinate 221,794,239 of CM060964.1, read as the reverse complement.
CGAAAGAAGATGGAAATCTCCGAAGACTTCTGGCGAAGATGGAAAATGGAATACCTCCTGCAACTGCGGAGTTACCACGAGGTTAAGTGTCCAGCCGGCAAACATCCGAAACTGCGAGTTGGAGACGTCGCCCTCCTGCAAGAAGACGTCCTGCCCAGACACATGTGGAAGAGAGCCCGAGTCGACGAAGTACTACAAGGGAGAGATGGCCGAGTGAGGACAGCCATCCTGCGTCTACCCGATGGTACGAGGATCAGTCGACCGGTACAACTGGTGATTCCACTGGAAATCGACCAGGGTGGGGAGGATGTTGAGGACACAGAGTAGCTGAGGACATCTACCGTCAGTGATTATAACCTAATAGTTGTTGTTAACGCCACCAGATGCGTTTTTGTTCTTGCTTTGTTTTTGTTGAAAAATAAAGAGAGTTTAAGTATGGAGACCTAGCTGTTTGTGTACGTTATTTATACTGCGACAGCTGGGATTTGACCCACGGATCATCCGCTTATCGAGCTGCTGCTTTAACCACTAAGCCATCATGGCCATCTTGCCAGTATGACATTAAATTCCCCAACCTATTCGTACTTTTTCCCGGTTAAAACAAAAGAATCTCACATCAGAGATAAATACCCCCAAGGGCGACTTACAATTGCAAGTACCTTATGTCCCGGGTTTAAGTAACTTTAGATAGTAATTATTATTTATTTATGACAACAAGCTTACTGCTGGTGTTTTTAAAGACAAAAGCCGTGTGTGGGTAATGTTTATGAGGTGGAATCAGGAATGAAAAATTCAATGCCATAGCCGGGATTTGAACTATGGATCTTCCACTTATCGAGCGGCAAGTTTTGTTTTTAACCGACTTTTTCCAATTTCGGTTTTGCTGATCACAGAAAGACAGAAATATGGATCTTTTTCTGAGTTTTTTGTTTTAAGCACAGGGGTTCAGAGGACGCCATATATTTCCGCTCAAATATTGGCATCGAATGTTTTGGTGGTTTTAGAATAATTTTCATACTTAGTAAACGCATTAGGGAACTTAATAAAAAAAAAAGATATAGGCATATATGAAACAATAAAAGATTAATGAATGAAAAGACAGCTGGGAAGCGAATATTTTCAAACAGAACATTTACAATGCAAATGCTGAGCTTCCGCATAAACAAACGACATAATTTAGCAAAGCCTTACAACAGCTGAACACCATTGTTCCGATATCAAAGCAGCTGGTATCAATGTCGTATTTTCTTTGGTCTGTGATCAAGAGAAATATGAGTTTGGATGTTATACTGCTTCACATAACATATTTAACTGTATTTCAAATACATTTCTATTTCGCACCCTTTTGACCGCATGTTTTAAAAATGTTGTGCATTATGGCTTCTCAGATGAGTAATAAAATGCAATAAGAATGAATAAAATTCACTGGATGTAATATGAATTTTGGGAATTGAAAGCGCATAATAGTTAAAAATAATGAATGAAAACGTTTGTTAGTATATTTGGCCATTGTAATCTTGTAAGAGGACAACTGCAGGTTGTGGTGTAATTTATTTGAAATGTATGTTATCACAGTATCATTAAGCAGCCAAATTCCGGCGTGCCTGCGATTGGGCAGAGACATTCAAGGCCGAACTGCCTCGCAGGACTGTTGTGTGTACGTGACAGTTAACAATCGAGGCTACAGAAACAAAAGGGGTGTCGAGAACGTCCTTTGAGACTGCGTCATTTCAATTGGGTGTCTGTATGGAATCTAGAAAGGTCCGTGTGACGTCATTTCCAGTATATAAGGGGGCCAGAAGAGATCAGAACAGTGAGCTTTAGAGCTGAATTACGGACATAAGTAGGTTAGTGTGTCAGTGAGTGTGAGACAGCTGTGTAAATGTGTGTTGTCGTGAGAAGAGTCAACGAGCATCGCGGGTGATTGTAACGCTGTAATTAAGGTATGAGACACAGAGGAAGTGAAGAAAGACAACGAAAGGATTGAACAAGGTGATAAGAACAGTTGTGAGTTGAGACAGCCCGAAAGACGGTAGGCCGTGTTAACGATGAAAAGAAGGTTGTGTATTTTTGGTAAAATTTTTGGAGACAATAAAATGATAGAAAAGTAATCGTACGGATTTTTGTCGTTCTGTGACAGTATTCATATTATAAATTCAGAAACAATGAATTGGGATTCATTTTGATCACCACACTGCTTATCATGGTGCTGTTCGGGATGATCGTGAACGGCTCTGAGAAGAGAGCTATGTTAAGCAGGTACCATGGTCAGGCTGCGGAAGGTTGGTGCTGGGCAGTTGGAGAGACAAGAAGCGCTCTCTCCCTGCATAAACACAGGCAGCATATCATCAGATAACCAGATTTTACTGGCATTCTTTTCCATTTGAAATGTCCAGATGTTATACGTACAAGCAAGTTTTCTCACGAGCCATGCAGGAGATGTATGGGTTGGTGAGTGCGTTTCTGATGCGACACTAAGGGCGGCTCTACAAGTGTTTTTCTGACGACAGTTGTGACATAAAGTTAGTCCTACTTCATTGGAAATGTTATGTTCTATTGAACAGCGAGTATATCATAGGAAGAATGGGCTGCTTTGCTAGTATTTCATTACAGGACTACGTCGTGAAGAAAAACCAGATGAGAAGGAAGATTGCACTAGGTCACGATAGTGAAGGGATAGTGTGAACCAAGTGAACCCACAATGTAAGTTGAGTTACGGTGGGTTGTTTCCTATCTCTGATAAAAAGTTTGACGTTATTCCTACCTTACGAAAAGCCATGTCTCCACCACCAGTCACACTCTATTTGTTCTTCCTTCATCCGAGCCATTGCTTGGCTCCTCAGTTTTCACTGGAGAAGGCTCTTGCATAGTGCAGTCATGTCCAGAAGTTTTCACTCCTTTTTATAGGCTTTCCAAAGACCATTAGTAGTTCGAAGGCGCCTACTTCCCAATGCGCTTTACAAGAGGCGAAAAGTCCAAAAAATCCATCGCAGACGCATCAGAAGATCTTACTGAGAAGTTGCTGAACGGAATAGCATTATTCCGTTTCCTGCTCCATTCTTTGTAAGAATGTGCGACTAGAACAGACGTGTGACTGGGCGCCTTATCTTGGTGCACCCAGACTCTGTTTTAGTCTCTCCCATAGAGATCCGGGATTTCAGTATGGTAAATTGGAGTGAGAACTTCATCCTGATAATACTTGTAATTGATTTTGACCTTTTCAGCAACTCTACAGATTTTCAGTTTCCCACTGTAGCAGTAACCAGCGATAACCATAGAGCTCTTTGAGAAAACTTTCTCTGCATTCTGCATACCATTCTTGAAATAATTGTTCTCCACACCTTCGTCGGTCGTAAATTGCAAGGAGTTTTTTGCGACCACTAAGATACACATATGATTCACCTAATGTGATCACAAATTTCTATTTTTCTCCTGAGAGTTGCTTCTCATAGAGCTTCCTGCTTCCTGCGACGTTCTCAAATGTGACGTAGCAACAACTTATGTACTCAACCTTCGTGACGTTTCTTCATATTTAAATCCTTGTTTATAATGGCATTAACAGTTTTGAGGGATATTCGCAGTTTGTTTGCAATGGTCCGTTGTGTGGCTAAATTACTGCCAGAAATGAGGGCCTTGATCTCCCTTATTACCTCTGGAGAGCGTGTAGTATTACGTCGTGCGTTGGCTGCTTCCTTCCTTCAGGAATTGCTCCCATGGGACCCTTTACCTTTTTATTCAACACTAAGCTAATCTCGTACTTTGACACAACAAATTTTTGCTTATTTCGCTTCTTGCACGCTTCAAGAATAGCAGAATACCTATACTGTGGTCCTACTACCATGAAGGCAGCACTGTAGCTGGTTTTTTTGTCTCATAAACGCTTGATCCTACTGCGCACGTAGAAACGGAGCTATCACATTCGCAGTTCGTTATCTAAGATCGAAAGTAACCCTCCGTAGATCACACTTGTAAAATGAGACGGAGAACTTAATGAAATGGTAGTGATAATTGGAGAAAGTCAAATAGATTTTAAATTATACCAAAATTATACCGTTCCATTCTCGGAACCGTTCCGGAGAATAACCATCGGTCCAGATGCACAGTCCTTCAACTTTGCATTAACGCAATCGAACTATAAAACAATCACTTCCAAAATATATGCTCTGATTCTGATCGTAGTAACAAAATTCTTAACAATTAGATTTAATGATGCCATTGATTTTTGAAATTCACATGTGAGAGAGAATTCGTCCGGTTGCTGATCAGGAACATATTTAGTTCGTTCAATAATGATTGGCACTCCCCCTATAACTTCTGCAAAGTAGCAGTTTAAAATATGTGTCGATGTATGGGTGGAGATAGGCGATAGTACAGTCTACTGCCAACAGATGATGTTGCTACTTCCCATAGATGGCCCACTGGAACAGCACTTGTACCGTCTTGTCAGTACGCTGGTGTACATCACTGAAACAAAACAAGCGCGGACAAAGGTGGACTGTGTGGTTTCTCTGGAGAGAAGGAGCGAGTGCTTCAGACATCCACAAGAGGTTAGTAGCCATATGTGGGGAGTCTGCACCGAGTCGCAGGTCCGTGTTTCGTTGGGTGTCCGAATTCAAAGATGGCAGGGAGTGTGCTGAAAAACGCAAAAGCACTGGATGTCCAGCAACTGCACGCAAACCAAACAATACTCAGCTTGTCAATGACCTGATATTGGAGAACAGGCGAATCACATTTGATGAATTAATGCAGGCAAAAGGTCTATCTCAGGGAAGCCTCCACACCATAATCCATCAAGATTTGAAGATGAAAAAGTGTGTGCACAATGGGTGCCACATACCCTCACCAATGCGCAGAAACAGAAGCGTGTGGAGTTCTTTGTGAAACTGGTCAGCGTCGACGAGTCATGGTTTTTCCACGAGACTCCAGAAAAGAAATGCCAGTCTATGGAGTGGAAGCATGCTGTGAGCCCTCGTCCCAAGAAGGCACGGGAAGGACTATTCGTTCGGAAACAAATGGCAACTATGTTCTGGGGTAAGAAGTTCGCCACTAATGACGAACTTCATGCAGTTGTCCATCAGTGGCACCGGGATACCGCCAAAGAATGATTTGCTACGCAAATACGGAAGCTGCCAGAACGATGGAACAAGTGCATAGACATTCGCAGGGAATACCTGTAATGTTACCTGAATGAGTTTGCTCAATAAATGGTTCGTGTAAACAAAATAAAAAGTGTAGTGCCAATCATTTTTGAACGCCCCCAGTATAATCACTAGCTTCTTGGAAACTTGCACAAGACAGTAACTCCGGTGTCGATGATGATATTGTGACAAAATGACAATTCGAAGAATCCTACTCGTGACATCAGTGTGATAAAAGCGTTGCGATCACACCGACATTAGGGCAAGGCCAGAAACTGGCTGTGTTATGCAAACCCGCTCCAGGATGCACAGTATACAGAGTACAAATAGTAATAGACATCTAATTTCTGGTGAACTGTAGAGACATTTATAGGCCGTGTCTTCTAATATCGGTCTCCGCCAGTTTGAAAGGGGACACCTTGCCTCTCCTCCCTATTAGTTGAGGGAGGTGGCTATACCAATTCGTAATTAGCCAATGAGATTACAACACCAGCATAGATATGCTCTATTGGCTTGATATGGAACACAAGACCTAATACACACCTGCAAGGTGACGGCATCAGCCAAGAAAATTAAAGCATGACGTAATAACGTACCCTACAAATGGTAAGGAATGAGTTGTCTGCAGGAACGCAGTACTCATTTATTTCCATGCTGTCTGCCCGGTTCAGTGAGGCAGTGCGAATAGGGAACCTAACTCTGGATTAATTGTGCAATTTAAATATATGTGTAAGTATGTCTCAAGCGGAGTACTCGCGTTATAAATAGAATTTATCTATACTATTGTAGAGAAGTTAGACTCAAAGCACTTCTCTACAGATGGAGAAAACATTACATGTAAGGTGTGCTGTACATACAAGTTTTGTTTTCTAAGAACTGAAAATATAAATCGTCATACAGTGCAACAGGTTATGAAAATAATAACTTGTATGTACCTATAAATATATAAATGGTATAAATAACTCAATCTGTGACATATTATCTGTGACATATTCAGGTATTTATTGTATTTTCCCTTTTGCATATCTCAATGTGCAATCTAATACCTGCTTTGAGTCTTACTGTAACCCTGCATATAATTTAAAATTAACTGCTCATCTGCGGTGCAGGATTACTTTGTACACGACCGTACATAATGGAGTGCGCATAAGAGGCAGCTTTGTTTAGTTTGTCGCCGCCCGGCATTTCATGCACTGCGCTGTACTTGAGGAGACTTGTACTGCAATCCCTCGCCCTAAGGTAATTAGGCGTTCCGGTGAACTCAATAAACAGGACATCCACTAGCTCATGCTTCAGAAATTACAAAATTGCATAAAAATGCATGTTACTTCTCAAAATTAGACAGGAAACAAGAATTTAGTAAGTCACAACAGAGATGTGATTTGCTTCGGATGGGAATAAGAAGATTAAGATTTGGCAACGTACATTGTAGGAACTTTGGTGAGATAGCTATCAAGTAGGCGATATAAGAGCGTGTGGTTCTAAAATGTGTGATTTAAAGTCTTAGTCTTACAATCGTTTATATTACAAAAGAGTTTTACTGTGATCAGTTATTATCGTCAGTAGGTAAGGCCTAAAGACTGGGATCCGGTTAGCACATACTTGGCGTGAGTTGCTCTCTGTAAATCCTCGACCTCCGGATCGGCGGAAATGTCTTTGATAGTCCTATCTATGCTAGCCTTAATTACTTAGCTAAACTAAAACTAAACCCCGGCGCAACAGCCCACAAGGGGCCATGGCCTACCGCCCAGCCGCTGCGTCCCCCAACTCTGCCCACTACAGACGTCATTGGTGAGGTGCAGTATTGGAGGGTGGGACGTGGTCAGTGCCCCGAGCCCTCCCGGCCGGTTATGCGGTCTCCTAGACCTGGGGCTGCTACTTCTCTATCAAGTAGCTCCTCAATTGGTCCCCCCGGGACCTAACGAGGCTGAGTGCACCCCGTGCCAGACCTCCCAGAGGGGATAAAATCCCCATGCTGGTACCGGGGATCGAACCCGGGTCCTCCGCGCCAGAGGTAATTACTTAGCAAAGTAACATATTTCTATTCTTCCATCCCTTTCAATGTGTTTTTAGCATAATCAAGGTCAAAGTACTAATAGTAATTTTCAAAATGAACTGAATTTTTAACACTGAGATTAGTTATCGCTAAAAAGTGTATTTTCTACGAACGATAATTACAGAAAACGCTAAAAGCCAAGCTTCTGGAACAGGCATGGGAAAGAGGGATGATAGGAATGCAATCCAGTATTTACCCTCTCCACTTGCCCATCAACAAACGCAGGCCACCTTTCTTTTTCGGTTCTGTTTGTTAACGGATACACACGTCTTTACAAACAATGTAAGTTTCAAGCTGTGCGGTGGCGGAACCGAATAGAAACATGATGTATTGGTTTTGTGATTACGTGATTGTGATTACGTAACGTACATTTTCTTTTGGCATAACAAATACAATGCTTTATTTTTACTAGGACCACAAAAGTAGTTATCTTCGCATTCGGCTTTGAAGCGTTCTTTTACCTTGTTATGCTACATGATTCAACCACTCACACACTTTGAGAGACTGACCGCTTCTCTGTTACTCCAATACAGTCTCGATTCGTAAGCCAAGACGATTGGACATGATTGTTATCTTGTCTTATCTTTTCACGGAGGGGATTCCGACGCGTAAGCCAATGGCTCATTGTGCGTCAGACCCCGGGGGAAGGATGATGTGAAAGTACCCTACACTCGGCCAAAACGCATCATATGCAAACCTCTACAGGCTCCCAACAGTTGCAGGCAGTTCTTCAGCCCGACAGAGTTCCAGGCCGCCACAGAGAGTGCGCCACCAGCCATTCCCGACTGATCAATCAGTCCCCCAGGTGATCGGCCAGCCAAGCACAGTGCCTCCCCTCAGCTGGAAACCAAATTTCCGGAGCGCCAGCTACCGACGATCCCGCTGACTCTTACAACCTGAAAAGTCCGGATAGACAGGAAGTGAAATAAATAAAATAAGCAGCATTCGCCTGAGCAGCCCCGAAGGGTAATTAAAAAAAAAAAATCCAGTCAGGGAGGTCGGCCACGGGAATCCAACCCGCCTGAATGTGAGCCACAGACGTTACCACCTGCGCCATCCCAATCGGTCTGTACGCCATTACATGTGGTTCTCATTTATAGGTTGCGCGTTCTTGACGAATGACCTTGAGCAGAAATCCAGTGAGTAGGCCTACCCTTAATAAACAGGTCAGCAAATGTTTATGCTACGATAACATACACCTCTGTTTTCCTGTGTCGCGTTTGTGTATACAGTCGATTGCAAAAGTTTTGTGCGGTACGGATGTATGCATGCAACGAAAATAACAGTAATTCAGACGAGGGAGAAATGTCGGGAATAGAAGAAATGGAAGAAAGTTAAGTGGAAACAGTTACAGAGGTGTAGTGTATAATACGTGTGGCTGATATTACTGGAAGTGTGATAAATACTTCACCTCAGAAGCATGTGCGTCATCTCACTGCAGACTGTACCTCCGCTCTCTTCGATGCCAGCGTTCCGGCAAAAGCTGAGTAGTGACTCGCATTCAACCTTTGATATAAAATTTTCATTCGTCAAGAAGTAACGCGCGACCTGTACACTCGCCATCTGCAGTTTTCTCGAAATTATACTTTGTGATTACTTTGATGACATTATGCTTTGTCTTCGTTTGTTATTTATTGTTACCTTTCGTCAGTGCTGTGTGCTGTGCTGTGCTGTGTGCTTCTTTAAGCTTAAATACTGAGCACAATAAACATTATAAACGAGCTTCTCCTTTAAATTGAAATTGAATCATTCTACAGGCATTTAAAGCATTTGAATAAAACCGAAGGTGATGACATGTTTAGGATATCGTCTCTGAGGTTTTGGGATAGTGCAAGGAAGACGGCAAGTGTTATAATTAAACAACAGTATTATCACCTATACATAAGTCGCTCAAATTCCAAATATGTTATTCGCCATTTTGGGAATATACATGCTGAATAAATTATGAGTATTAATTATTTTTCATTTAGATTGGCTAAATACGCGGAATAGTGTGAAATGATGGTGCCTAACAGCGAAGCTACTATTATTTAATGATCAATAAAATTCCTTTCCTCGTCTAAAGGGTACATTTAAACAATCGCATTTCAATTTTTTTCTGTATTGATAAGGACGAAAGTTACATATTTATTAACGATACAGAAAAGTTTGCCAAATGATTATTGATCATAAATATCTGTGTGTAGAAATAAACAAATAAAAAGTTCGAGTCCTTTAAAATGGTGTACAGCCCATTAACTCTGTTATTACATTTACTATTCCACTCCCTCCGGATTATCACCTCTTGGTCGTGGTATTATCGCTTTGGTTAAAAAGAGTAAAGGGTAAAGGGTACAGAGACAGAGGGGGACACCTCGCTCACTTCAACCTACACAGATTTATTGTGACTACCACCCCCAGGAGGCAAGGATGAAATGAGGGAACCGAAGGTGCCACACAGGGTCGCAGCTAGACAGGCCACAGAGACGTGCGGAAGTCCTAACAAGTGCTGAGATCTCTTCATCCCCGCGCCAGGCCCCGCCAAGCAGCCAGCACACAGCAGGTCCGGTATCACACTGAGCTCCCCCCCCCCCAACTCCCTGCTTCAACGGAGGACAATGGGCGGCCAAACGCCACCTAGCGCCGAGAACAGCAGTTACCATGCGCAATCATCCATGCCATCAGTCCGGCACTGCCAACACTACACGCCTGGAACTGCACCTGGAAGATGATAAGGAAATGGAATGAAGGGAAATTATGGAACCGTGGTATGAAACAATACACCCCAACATTCACCTAAGTGACATGGGGAAACCACAGAAAAACCCATATCAGAGTGCACGGCCACGGGGATTGAACCCGCGACCTGCCGAATGCGGGCCACAGACGTTACCACCTGAGCCATCCCGCTCGGTCTCGCTCTGGTTATATCACCTCCTTTTCTTACGTTTCTGAACATCTGAAATATCCATGGGCAGTAAACCAATTAACAAGCCATTCGAAAATGGCAGACGAATATTCCAATGAGCATATTGGTATTTTAGTTTAAGAGGGAATGTCAAACAACTCTAATTTTAAATATTAGCAGATATATCTTTAATGAATGGCCTACTAACACGAATTCGTTCATTTATATTCATCATAGACTTATTCCTCATTTCCCTGGATTAAATGTTAAAATTATTGTTGCTGTTCTCACACCATACTGAATTACTTGTAGTGCCAACTGTAAAAATATATCTTAATTAAAATGTATGAATGTTTTTGTAAATTGTTTCTTTTAAATGAGTATTAATATTAAATGGTATTAAATGAGGTATTAATTATTTCGCGGAATACTGCTAAGAAATACCACTAGAGGTTTTCATACGGGGTAATTTTTCTCACTCTTCGCGCTCACAAAATTACCGTCATATGAAATCCTCTCCTGGTATTACTACAGATCAGTGGCGTGTGGTGAAGGTATTGGCCAGGATAAGCAATCTCATTGTAAATGGTTAAACGAAAATATGCTGATACATAGTACTACATGCAATTAAAAACAATAGTATCACTGTTATCCTGTACATTACTATGTAACAAAGTATTGATGATTTGCCTTGTCTTATTTGAAGCAGAGCTGGCAAAATCGTCAATCACAAGATCATAGAATTAGGGACTCTGTTGTAGATTTACCAGAAACTCCTTCTCTAAGTTTGAACATCTTTCCTGTCCCTGAGTGTAGCGTGGAAAAAAATTTATGTTTTTTAGTTTAGAAAAGCTACGTTCAACTGCAGAACTACTTACTGGAATAGTTAACACTAACGTGCACAGTTTTGTCACTTCACTATACGCTCTGTTCAGTTCATTTCCTTTTATGAAGGCTAGATCATTCACAGATTTATGATTGCATGTCTCGAGACAAGTGACAGAGAGTTGTGACCTTAACGTAACAAAGTCAAAGACTGTCCCATGGGACTCCTTTAGTGATTGAAAAGATAATTCTGGAAAAGACCATTTGTATTTGTTGAAGTTCTTAAAATTTAACAATTCCAGACAGCACAGAGACTCAATATTACCAAATATTTCTCTGAGATGGAGTAGAAGCGTATCCAGAACCTCACAATACAAACGTTTGTAGTGCATTTTCCTATTCAAACCATCACTGCTTGTATGGCGTTTCAAAGGTGGTGGATCACCAATGGCTTCTTCAACCTTGTCCCATACTTCATTCACGGAATTGCGCTTCTCTTCTAAGGCCCTCTGAAATTCCGTAATTTTCAATAAGCAATATCAAGTATCAGATGGCTTTGCTTGGAGAATATCATACAGAGTGTCCGTGATGGGGAATATTATAGCAAACATCTCTAACATAAATTTGAAGGTGAAATCCTCCATTGTGCTTACGAAACCGCGTCCACCAAACGAGAGCTGTAGCTCCAGCGCGTTTGCGAAACACGCGACAATCTTCTGTGTATCTCATTATCCAGGACCTCAGTTCTCTTAGAAGACTTGAAAAAAATGGTGCTATTCCATTAACAGTCATGAAGAATATCCTGCATTCTCGAATGCGTGAAACCGCTAGATTTAATCTATGGGCGAAACAGTGCACAAATAGAGCTTGGGGAAATGATCTTCGTACTTTTGCTTGAAGTCCATTTAAATGCCCCGCCATAACAGCCGCACCATCATATGTCTGAGCAACTAGCTTTTCCCCAGAGTCAAATTCGTCCATGAGTTCCTTTACAATTGTGTATAATGCATCAGCTGACCGATCATCTGAAATATTTATAAAGCGGAGAAACCTTTCTTGAACGTCACCGTATGGTCCAACGAATCTCATTATTGCAGAAAGTTGGGATAAATTTGCAGCATCTGTACTTTCATCCAAATTAATGGCAACAAAACTGGTCTCTTTGATTTCTCTCTTTATCTCCATTATTAGGACATTACTTATTGACTCATCGTGACCCCAAAATACTAATTCCTGTTTCCCCAAAAAACAAACAATATCAATTAGGCGTTTTATTACTTCTCTATATTTTCTTACTAGTTCGCTGTGCTGATTTTCCCTCACTTTCTTCTGAGTATCCAGTAAATGGTCAATTCTGGATTTTCCGAATGTTTTCAGTAGAATGATGGTTTGGAGACGAGTGCTAGTCAAACTGTGTCTTTTAATTGCTTTATGGATGCTCCCCATGTCATTGAACCCACCACTAGACCATTCCTTTTTTGTCGTTAGCAAACAGAAGACAACACCAACAATAAAGGTTTTGTTTATGCGGACAACCAGTAAGCCATTCATTAGTAATATATAGCTGTAAATTGAATTTTCTTACACAGCTTTTCATTGGAGTGGTAATGTTTAGGTCAGGCATTGGTCTTCCTTCCTGCACAACTTTAATCCTTTCTTCATAATTTCTAGAAGAAAAACTTCGTGAGATAATATTGCACACGGTGCAATCATCCGCGTCTGCAGTTCTGCTCTCCAAAGAAAGCGAAGATTCCATATTTCCTCCCCTCTCCAAGTTTTTAGGTCCAAGCTGCAAGCACTAGTGTACGCACGGTTTCAAACTGCTTACCTTGCTCTAGCACGGCATGTAGTAAACTATCTGAAAATCCATAATAAATCAACTTTTAACAAGATGTCAGTGATATCGCACTTGTAATCGAATAATAAAGCTAAACTCACTTCAAAAAGTCCCTCGTTACTTATGTATTCACTTGAAATACACTTATTAAACTGCGACAATGCTGGAAGGTCATTCGCCTAGACCCGCACTGAACACATGTGCTTCTCTTGAGCCAATGCTGCGATGGTGCCCGAGCTGACCCGAAAACCTACGGAAACGAGTCCCCACGGACACAGTGCGTTGTTGCACGCATGATTGCACGTATTGAGAGGGTATCGTTGTACGAGTACAATAAGACGGAAATCTTAGTTCAGCTCAATTGCAGTAGCCAAGCGCTTAACATAGAATCAGAACGTGCTGCTAGATAATATAATATAAATAATTTTGTAGCATTGTGCAGGCTAAGCACTGCTTACCTTGCGTACATGGCCAACACGCCACTGCTGCAGATAATGTTATATATATTTCACAAACAAAAATTGTGACATCTGCCTGACATTGCAGGTGACCATAAAGATCCAGAATACAAAGATATATGACAAAGTCAATTTTAAGAAGAAAAAAAAATGATTAAAAGTAAGATTCAAAATATTTAAAGAAACATTAAATGATTATAACAAGAAGATAACAGTTAACACATTGAATACAAGTGATTATTTAAAATATATAAAGAGTCTTTTAGGACATGTAAACATATATTAACAATTTCGGACCATTGCACACCCAATGCTTTGAGGCAGGTACTTGTGAATTTAAAACATGTTCCGCGGGCACCAAAGAGTAGTCCTTTTACCTCCCATGCATTTTCAGGAACGTTATATCTCTCACTAAGGTAAGGAATGCATGGTTGGTAGATGGCTTCCTTTTCCTCGTTCACCTGTGTCGCCTGCTGTAGATGTTGCTCCATTCTTACTGTTGGATCAAGAATGAGACCCTTTCCTGCATCTCTCTTGATGGCTATGATATCTGCTCTTCGATGGCTACCATCCTCAGACAGGCAATGGACCTCTTCATAGACCTCCCAATTGGCTCTACGAAGGGCTGTAGAAATTGATGAACGCACACGGTGGTGACGAGTGTTGCGAAATAATTCTCCCTTTGGGCACGTAATGACATGATAATGATAGTGATCGTGATAATGATAAGAAAATGATAATGATAATGATAATGATGATAATAATGATAATAATGATAATAATAACAACAACAATGATACTGATAATGTTAATTATGATGATGATGATAATGATAATAATAATAATAATAATAATAATAATAATAATAATAATAATAATAATAATAATAATAATAATAATAATAATAATAATAATAATAATAATAATAATAATAATAATAATAATAATAATAATAATAATAATAATAATAATAATAATAATAATAATAATAATAATAATAATAATAATAATAATAATAATAATAACAGCAATAACAATAATAACAATAATAACAATAACAGCAATAAGAATAATAACAATAATTTCATAACTTTATCCTAAGTTCCTGACCAGTATCATCGGGATGAACAAACTTAGCTAAATTTATCAATGTAACGGAATTTTTCGACGTAATTTTCACCAGCTTACAATCGTCTGATTGACTTAAAAATTTGCACACGTGTCAAGGACCGATCACAATACAACAATATAATAACTATATCCTGAGGTCCTTACTAGGGTCACAAGATAAAACAAAATTAATTAGCTAAATTTATCAATGTAATACAATCTTTTGACGTATTTTTCACTAACTTACATTCCTCTGATTGACATGAAAATGTGCATACATGTCAAGGACTAATGACAATACAATACTATTACAACCTTTTCCTAAGATGCTGACCAGGATTATTAAGATAAAAAGGGGCTTAGTTAAATTTATCAAAGTAACATAATTTTCAGCTACTTGAGTCGTCCGATTGAATAGAAAATTTGTGCACATATCAAGGACCGATGACAGTGTAATAATATCATGACTTTGTCCTAATGTCCTGTCCAGGAACATCAGGATAAAAAAGTAACTTGGCTAAATTTAACAATGTAATGTAATTTTCACCAACTTGAGACGTCTGATTGACTTGAATATTTGCACACATGTGAAGTACCGATGACAATGTAACAATATCATGACTTTGTCCTAATGTCCTGACCAGGATCGTGAGGATAAAAATGACTAAGCTAAATTTATAAATGCAAAGGAATAGTTTGACGTAAATTTCTCCATTTTAGAGGCTTCTGATTGACTTAAAAATTTGCACACGTGTCGAGGACCAATGGTAATATAGTAATAATAGCGTTACTTTGTCCTACTGTCCTGATTAGGATCATCAGAATAAAAAAATTACTTAGATACATTTATCAATGTAACAGAATCTTTCAATGTAATTTTCACCAACTTAGAGTTATCTGATTGACTTGAAAATTTCTACACGTGATAAGGACCGATGAGAAAATAATATTGTTCCAACGTCCTGACCAGGATGGTGAGGAAAAAGAATGACTAAGCAAATTTATAGAAAATGGTACAGTTATGACATCTTAGATGTCGCTATGGAACATGTCTACATGCACCCTGAAAATTGGTTTAATTAAATACATAGTTATATATTGGATGATGTAAATGCTCAGAGAGAGGACCTGAAAGAAACACGAGACCAGGAGAAAATATCGTGGACCGGCGTACACACAGGGCCAAGACACACACAGCAGCTGGTAGTATAGTAATCGACACAGGTTACACTGGACAGAGGAATTAAATCGCTTGAAAATATTGAAAGACGGTGTCTGACATCAAATGTTATAAATAGTTCATTCCTAGCCATTTATAAAAGTAAAGATATGATAAAAATACCTAAAAATCACCCTACGCTTTTTTACAATAAAATGTATTGTTTTGTTAATAAAAATTAGTTTTTATCCCTTTCAGGCCTCAGATTTTTTTGTTGAAAAATTGCAATCTGATGGATGCAATACCCTATAATTTGGATGGAGAACTAGGAAAAAATAAGGAAAAAAATATTCTGGTGATAGTTTTCACAAAAATGCCCTAGCACGATTATGCGGGTCAGGATTTATTTTATTATCAACAAAATAATTTTTCTTTGTTTTTACTACTATTCAAATGGTATGTGTCCAGTAATTGTGTGTTTAGATTAAATATCTACCTCAAAACCAATATGAAGGCATCATTCAGATGGTATTACGTGTTTGGAGATAACAATAAAAAATTAAATACAATAAAAGTTACTCTAAAAATGAAAAAAAAAATTGCATACAGTAAAAGTTGCTCTAAAAATGAAAAAAAAAAAAAAAATTACATACAATAAAATTTGCTCTAAAAATGAAAAAGTTACATACAATATGAAAATGAAAACATTTTTAATACAATCATTATAACATTTTTAGCATTTATGCTCTTGATGAACAGGAATTCTGGACTGAGAAGGTTCCCAAACTTCACATTCCTCATCGATTGAAAAATCACTAAGATCACAGTCTGATTCCTCTAACAGCTTTCTTATCTCTTCATCCAAGAGACCTACACAAGCAAAAGATTTGTTTTAGCACACTAAACTGGCATTTACATCCCCAATACGAGACCAAATAAAATAGGAACTCCATTTGGAGGTTACAAAACCGCTCACGCATAGCCGAAGTCGCACGATTGTGCTAGTTCAAATTTGAGCGCTTAGTACAACTCGAAAATTCAAATATGTGGGCGTTACTTGATATATTTACCAGTTTAAGTAAATAAAGAACAGGTTTCACTATCACAAATACGAAATTGTATAAATACATCGCTAAAATTGCTTACTTACCACGACGCGCCATGCTGCTTTTGTGTAGACCAACCTCTCTAATTTCTCCTGCCATCTACTGACGCAAACGATAAAGTAAAACAACATTACAACGTAGGGCGAAACACGCGCGATCGCTGCAGTTCAATCTGAGCCAGAAAAAAGCCGTGGATCGACTGGAATTTTAAAAACAACTAACTCACACGATCGTACGGGTACCGTTCGAAAGGGTTACTTTAAACTTATTACAACAGTTTGAAATTAATGAACTGCTTGACTTTACAGAACAAATTGTTCATAATTAAAATTATTTTCTATCTTTTAGTTCGGTTTGTTATAAAAGCGTGTTTTTGTTAGATTTTAAAGTTATAATTTATTTTTGGTAGTGTTTAACGGCCGCTTTTACTACATACGGCACCGCTGGCAGTGACACTGATGATACATGGAATGAAGTTGGAGCACCGGTGGAATGAGATTGCGGGGGAAACCGGAGAACCCGGAGGAAACCCGCCCTAGCGCCGTTTCGTGCACCGCAAATCCCACATGCTGCTGCCTGGGATCGAACCTGGACTGCTTTGGTGAGAAGCGAGACCTCGGACTGAAAAGAGAGTACGGCAGAGGACAGGGTCCGTAACAATTGTACATTTAAACTCCCCGGTGGCGACTCGTCGAATCGGCTCCCTCCCCCTGAGGGCTTGCACACCCTTTGGGTGGCCCGGGACTCGGAGACCTTCCACGAAAGCCAGGTCGCGGATTTATGTAGAATAAAGCGTCTGCCATGCATGCCGAAACACCCCCGAAACTTGGAACCGTGTAATAGCCAACCAGGATGAAAGGTGAAATTAAATGAAAAGTGAGGTGGAACGGAGGAACAGGTAATCCGGCAAATGTAAATATCGTTACCAGCATTTGCGTAGCAACCCAGGGAAAAACCGAATTGAATCCATGACCTCCATTGCGGGCCACAGATGCTACCACCTGAGCCATGCCACTCGATGATGGGTTGTTAAAAACATGTGAGGTAACTTGTTTTGTGATGTTACTTTCCCTATCCTTTATCTTGGTACACCGCATTCCAAGCAAAACGTGGATATTGCACTATCAATGGAAGCATAAGCCATTAGGTTCGTCAAGAAAGACATCTGTATGTAGGATCTGCATGTGTGCAGCAAAACACAAAAAGATAATTTCAGATAAACATCACGCGTAGTTCAGAATGTAAAGGGTTAGGTTGTTGTTATTATTATTTATTGTTCGTATCTCTTTAAACTATTACAGCTAACTTACGCAAATTTGCACACACAGTAAATATGATCTGTTGGTGTTTCATTACTCATTTCTCAATCACGTACTACGTTTCCCAAAATAAATACCCAACTTCAATTGACCTGTGAGAAAGCTCACCTAATTTGCAGCAGTTCTTGCATAGTTGATATGAGAATGAAATTGGTCATGTGCTTCTGTTGCCTTTCAGAGACCACATGCTCACCTCGCAGGTTTGAAAAGCAATATTTCAGCAGTCCTTCTACATTACTAGACAAATATTAACTATATATGCTTACCGCCCGGCCGCTGCATCCATCAGCTCTGCCCGCTACAGGCGTCTTGAGTGCAGCTGGGGGGTGGGATGTGGTCAGCGCCCCGAGCCCTCCCGGCCGGTTATGCGGCCCTCGAGACCTGGGGTGGCAACTTTTTTATCAAGTAGTTCCTCAATTGGCCACTCAGGGACCTAACGAGGCTGTGTGCACCCCGTGCCAGACCTTCTAGCGGGGGAAATATCCCCATGCTGGTACCGGAGATCGAACCAGAGTCCTCCGTGCTACCACTACGGTACGGAGGTGGTCCTTATATATTATTTATATAACTTGTGTTAAGTATAACACTTACAAATTACCTAATGGAACTTATTGTTGATATAGCTGCTCCTTTAGAGGAGGAGATTAAATTGCTATTGTTATTCCGCCGTCTTACGAATGCAACAATGCAATTCCAATTTTACAACAAACATTTTACATGCATAAACCCCGTGCAAATGTTTCCATCGTTGTAACAAGCGCTTGCGATTAAAGTAGGAACGAAAAAAGAGAGAATAACTATTTCAGCTCAAGGAAAGTACAAGGGCTGGAAACAAGCAATATCTCGGAAATAGTGAACTCCAAAAAGAAAACGAATATGAAACAAATTGTGTTTTAACCCTAGCATTACCAAGCCCTATTTCATAACTTAGATTACCAACGGCGGAGTAATTTGAGACCAGCACTAGTAACGAAACGTCTGAGCAATTTTTAAAACAAATTTATTTTAAAACGGGGTATCTTATTAATATACGAGTATTATGGGATAATATTTAACACTTTTTAACTATTACGTTTTTCTTTTTTACATGAATAACATTACACGTTATGCCAATCTTTATTACAGAGCTTATACTACCAACGAAGGTGACCACCGCTGGTAACGAAATGTCTCAGCAATTTTTACAACAAATTTACTTTAAGATTGGGTATTATATCCTGTAATGTTTATAAAGGTAATATTTAACATTGTTTAACTATGCTTTTCTACTTTTTACATTAATCACATTATACCGACGGAGCAGTACTTTATGAAAACCTTGACCTTTTTTTTTCTCAAAAGGACCAACAATGAGAATAGTGATTAACAATAACTATTAACTGCATGCCTTTAATCAAAACATTAAAAGAGAAAATTCAAAACGTTACAGAAGCAGGGCATGCGAGGGTTAGCGAGTGAATGAGTGAGTGAGTGATTTGGGTTTAAGGGCCCGTCGACAACTAGGTCATTAGGGCCCGAGGGTTAGCGAGGTCTACATTTTTTGCACAGTCTAAGACTTGGTTATCACTTACGGTTTAGCAGTTATTCAAAAGTCAAGAGTAAAGAGGACTACATGGGCTATACCCAGAAAATTCAAAGTATACATTTCATTTGCCATAAAAATGTCTTGAACATATGGCATTTTAATCAAAATCGTTAGAGCCGTTTTTGTGGAATTAAAAATGTTCGAAAATTCTCACGTAAAGGATGGTGTAGGGTGGGAAAATTATCTTTCCAAAATCTTCACGTACCATCCTTAAAAGATATTAAACTTAAATATCAACTTTGGTTTCTAACCGACTTCTCGCTTTTGAGTTATGCTGTTCACAGACCCACACAGACACACACACACACACACACACACACACACACACACACACACACACACACACACACACACACACACACACACACACACACCACACACACACACCCACACACACACGCGCGCACACACGCTTACACACATAAAAGCACATACAAGACCTTTTTCTAAAAAAAAAAACTTCTCTTTTACATTCAGAGGACCTCAAAACATATATTTCCGGTGAAATCTTCACATAAAAGTTTTGGATCGAATACAATACTTCCCCTAATTCCTATATATCCGGTGGCTCGGGTCATCCGGCATTGCGGTAGTTAGATATCCCTGCGTGTGTTAAAACAGTTGCAGAACAAAACGGCGCAATTTCTATGAAGCGGACCCGAGTGGCGTGAGCGAGCTTCGAACAGGTTCGATAACATTGACCCCAAGAATACCCAGCGGGATGGCTCAGGTGGTAACGTCTGTGGCCCGCATTCGGGAAATCGCAGGTTCGATCCCTGTGGCCGCGCACTCTGACATGGGTTTTTCCGTAGTTTCCCCATGTCACTGAGGCTAATGCGGGGGTGCATTATTTCATACCACGGTTTCCTATCCATCATTTACCCCCATTCCATTTCCTTCTCATCTTTCAGGTGTACTTACGGGCGTATAATGCTGTCAGTGGCGGGAAGATGTGGTTGACTGCGCATGGTAACTGCTGTTCTCGGTGCTAGGTGGCGTTTGGCCGACCTTGTCCTCCGTCGAGGGAGGGGGACGCTCAGTGCGACACCGGACCCGTGGTGTGCTTGCTGCTTGGCGGGCCTTGGAACCGGGATGATGGGACCCTGTGTGGCACCTTGGGTTCCTTCCTTTCATCCTTGCCTCCTGGGGGATGGTAGCCACAATAGATCTCTGTAAGTCGAAGTGAGTGAGGTGTCCCCTCCGTGTCTGTATCCTTTACCCTTTTTCCCCCAGGAATACCACACCAAACGTTTAAGTCTGAGCCGCTATATGGCTCTTAAGTTAAAGCATCTATAATCATCTTAGTTGCTCATCAAACCTGAAAAAGAACCAGTGCGCCGTTACCTCGAGGTGGTGAGCATAGTCAGCCTGCGAATTAGCTGCTCTCCCACGGCAACTGGGCAAAACTTCCGACGCATGCGTATCGCCCGAAGAGCCATCTACTACGTCGAAGGCAGCCCTGTGACGATAGGAGAGCGGTCTTCTGGCTTGGGATTTCTAGGAAGCAGGACGTTTGACGCAGCTTACTAAAATGGTGTGACCGGTCGGGGAGGCATTATGTTTAACACACGCCATTAGGTTTTTCTAAATTAGCCTTCAGCTTTCTTTCGGTATATACACACTTAAATGTTTTGGCGTATATTAGATCTTCGTAACAACATTTTTCAGCATGGCAGGGATTTCGGAATAAATAAAAAGACTTGATAATGGAAGGGAAATACATTTTCAAAAGTTGTATTCTGTGTAAACACTTGAAGTGGCAGCGGGTGCATTTATAGTTTGTAAGGCAAGGTGTTAAGCTTTATTCTGTAATGCTTGAAGTTGTTACAATAAAGGCAAGCTTTACTTGCCATTTTTCAGTGTAACGTTCTTTTCAAAACATCCATACATTCTAATTGGATTCACCCTTGTCCTATTTAGTAAAATATTAAGTTGTTTCAGTGGATTGTAAGAAATTCATGAGTTACGGTTCTGTACACCCCAGTAGACAGTGCAAGACCTAGTGTGTAGGTAAGTGAGCATTTCATACCTAGTGAGAATTGTAAGGGACTTTTTTTGACTGTTAACGTCCTCAAACGCAGTGTCATATCGGGCGGTGAATGAATGAAATGGGTGGAATAATGCTCAAATGAGCCCGCGGTCCATAGATCTTTAAGTTACCCGAATTCATCTTCTCAGGATTAGTGGAAACCTCGGTATAAAAGCCTTATTCGAATAACTCACCATAAGCGAGATTCGAACTCGCGACCTCTAGGACTTGAGGCAGACACGCTACCACCACGCTACAGAGACGGGCTTCTAAGGGGCCTAGCAATGCATTCCTAGAGAATATAAATAATAATAATGGTTATAATAACAATAATAATGTAGTAATGATGATAATACTATAGTGATAAGAATAACAATAATACTAATAAAATAATTAAATTAGTAGATAATAATAGAATAATAACAGCAATAAGAAGAACTAGAAACAAAAATAATCACAATAACTAAAATAACACTAAGATACAACAATAACAGTAATAAGAAACAAATGCCAGTGAAACATTACGTACCCTCATGTTTGCAGGGATTTTATTACGGCAGTTTACGATCTGTAATCTGTAATGTTGGACAATAGCAGCATATATAGGGATGAGTTTATTCGCTGTAAGAGAAGTGGAAAAGATTTTAAGACTTTTCGGTTGTTTATTGTTATTGTTATATCTATATCACGGAATATAGGTTTGGGAATTGCCTCTCATCGCTGAGAAGCAGAACGAAGTTTGTCTATGCCACTGGCGCCCATTTCATAAAAATTACGCCCTTCCGTTCTGCAACTGGGCGGCGATGTGGCCGAGTGATTAAACCTTTCGCTTACCACCTAGGTGGCCAGGGGTTCGACCCTCGGGACCCACATGTGGTATTCGTGGTGGACGAAGCGGCATCAGGGCGGCTTTTCTCCGGGTTCCCCTGCCACTCATTCCACCAATTGCTCTATTATCACCTTTCCAATCATCTATTTCGCCTGCATTTCATATCCTCCTCTTCCTCCCTATCATACCTGGTGCTTGACTGACCACCCGCTTCCAGGTCTTCACTCTGTCGGGTCCAGAGGTTTCTGTGCTCCGCGACGGGCGTCTGACCCTAGGCACTGGCTTGTAAGTCCTAGGGTATGCAAGTCCTACATAAGGGAAGGGTAATCAGGGAAAGAAAAAAAAACGAAAGTATTCTGCAAATGTTTCAACGGACGAAGGGATATCTAACTGTATACCGCAATACCGGATAAGGTGGGTCACCTGGTATAGTACAGAAAGTAAAAGGTTGATACGTCAGAAGTTAGCAGAAGTAATACTTCTATAGTTACAATTTCAAGTTCTAAGATTCGGAAACAGTTTAATTCTACATCCTAAATACTCAACAACCCACTTCAAATCGCTCAATTATTAGCCTGTATTAACTTTTTATGTACAATAAGAAAACTGTATAATTCAAAAGGAATGATTATCCAGGAAATGTTTAATGCCACAAAAATATGTTTTATATAAATTGTGTATTTTAAGGTATGCTATATTTTTTGTTTATTAAATTTGTATGTATCTTAAGCACAATGCATTCAGAAATAAGAATTTATAGGCTGATCATACAGAAAGCCAGATATAAGCTTTATTAGTCATAAAATCTTTAACAAATATAGTCTCAAATAATGTGATTAGAAGGATTTTTAAGCAAATAAGAAAATACGGGATTTTTTAAAAATATGTGGGGTTGTTTTGTGTGGAGAAAATTTGTTGAAAATCGTGTCGATTTCTTGGAAGATGCTAAACTTACATATCACGTCTGGTGCATATTTTTCCGACTTTTCGGTTTTCAACATTTTGTTTAGTTAATCTGTTCTCTCTCTCCCTCTCTCCCTCTCTCTCTCTCCCTCTCTCTCTCCCTCTCTCTCTCCCTCTCTCTCACTCACAGACACACGCGCACGCGATTGCTACTTGCTTATGATTTTAGTATACGCTTCAGTACACAAATAAAAAAGCATCGAGCCAGAAGAGCTACGCTTTCGGACATTTATAGCTCTTTCTTTGGTTATTGTACTTAATCCCACGTTGTGAAACGAGACAGAAAAATTACGCTGAAGTGAAAAGTCGCAGCTTTAATGCATACATGAAGGCGTTTTATTTATTTTAATAAACGTATAAACGTTTCGTAAATGTATTAAGGCAAAAAAGGAATTACTTTTGTATTCCCAAGTATCCCTTTTTTGTCCGACAGCAGAAGATTTCGAATGCATGAGCATGTATTGAAAACCGGTCGATAGCGCTCAAGTGGCAGGAAGTCCAACTACGTGCCGGGCAGCTGTATCTATTGTCGCAGCTGCAGCCGAGCAGGCATCTTTAGCTTTAGCTCGTATTACGTACGTATCAATAAGTTATTTGTGCATGTCTGTATCTCTAGGGTGAGGGAAGTTTTTCTTATGACTCCACGGTTACGTGAGGGGCTCGCATTCAGGAGATACCGGACTCGATTCCCGGCCAACTCCGACTTTGACAAAGGGTTTTTCGTGATTTTCCCGTATCGGAAGGCGAACGCTTGGGTGGTTCATCACTTACGAGGGCTTTCCTATTCCCATCATTTCCTTCGTCATCAACTGTTTCAGGATTGAGACCAGATACAGGTCGCGTGTGCTCTCTGGCAGGGAACTCCCGGGGAGGGGTATCAGAAGCTAGGGGTAAAATTGAGCAGTGTTGAGTGCGTTCCAACGAGAAACGTTAGGAGCTCCGTCCGTACTCTCGTACGTCGTCACACTGATCTGGTCGTCCCTCAGTTCTCTCCTCCTTTCCCTTCCTTACAGGTGCCATGTTAGAAGTACCAACGCCCCGTGGCCTTCAAGTGGTGCTCTCTCTCGTATGCGGGGGCTCTTACCTTCCTTTCTCAGTAAAGAGATAATGCAGAGAAAATAATACATGAATTTAGTGCGTAGACATACTTCAGCAGGGATTACAACAAGCTTTAAAAAGTGCAACTATGCCTTTGACGGATATTATGACAAGCTTTGTATAACATAAACAAACTTGATAAGTGCAATGCGTGCCCAAAGCACAAACATCCTTCAAATTACTTACTTGATCCCTTTGCTGTGACAAAAACAGGTTATAACGCCTAATGATACGAGCCTCAGAGAACTCATAGCTCTCCTACTCAGAGCAGTGACACATAAGTGTCAGCGAGGAGGAAAAAAGAAAAGAGAAAACGACGATGGGGAATCCAACAAAAACACCAGTAATAATAATAATAATAATAATAATAATAATAATAATAATAATAATAATAATAATAATAATAATAATAATAATAATAATAATAATAATAATAATAATAATAATAATAATAATAATAATAATAATAATAATAATAATAATAATAATAATAATAATAATAATAATAATAATAATAATAATAATAATAATAATAATAATAATAATAATAATAATAATAATAATAATAATAATAATAATAATAATAATAATAATAATAATAATAATAATAATAATAATAATAATAATAATAATAATAATAATAATAATAATAATAATAATAATAATAATAGTAATAGTAATAATAATAATAATAATAATAATAATAATAATAATAATAATAATAATAATAATAATAATAATAATAATAATAATAATAATAATAATAATAATAATAATAATAACTGTATAATAATAACTGTTCTACAAATTATTATAAAAAAGCAAGTTTTGTAGTCACTTTCTGTTAATAATATGATAATAATTAATATTCGTGAGAAATGGAGGGGTATATGCAGGGACAAGTAATCTCGAGCCACGATGATTTTAAAAATTAAGAAAGGCATTTCATAAGCATATGCTTACACTAATGGAAAACAGAAGTAGTTAAAACAATTTAAAAATTATAATGCTTAAAATAATCTTTAAAAGCACACGAGAAAACGTAAAACTACAAAACGTTATTTTATCCAAAATGCGTAGTTAAATGATCATTATATTGTCTATTCATTTTACACTGATATAATTCCATGACCAGCAAGTGCACTTCGTGGTACATTCGTAGACAATTGAAACATAAGTTGTATTTCAATTTCTAATATTTCACTCATGACGTCTATTTGTGGCAAAAAAGCAAAGCTACATTATTTCCTTTACTTTGAGAAAAAATCGTATATGTTGCACTCACATGACTTTCTCTATCCTTGTACATACTATTTTAAATACGCGTATTCCTTTATGTATTTCATGTTAATCGAGAGATTAACATTTACACAAGTTATTACTAATTTTCTTGTAGATGCCAGGGGAATATGAGAATAAGTAGGCTTTAAGCATTAGCCGTTTTAAAACTGGTCGCTATGTGAAGCCATTAAAATTGTATTATCTTAGCATGGCCAAAAGATAATAAAATACCGCCATCACTGAGTTACCTGTGGACTGCGAATTTTTAATATCACCAAATATATCATTATTTTGGCTAAGAGAATCCCCAATTACCTTGATCGTTTTCCTAACATTAAAGTTAAAGCTATTTTGTTTTTGACAAAACATTATGAAAGTTTTTGGAACATAAAAGTAAACGAGTAGCGGGACGTTGTTTATAGTCGCCTAGCTACATGGTCATATTGCGACTGTACACGAAGTGTTTACAAAATAACTATGTTAATACAATGATACATTCAGTTACGATGTTCGTTAAGTCTTAAAAGCTAAATATTTATAACATTGGTTGATAATTTTACAACGCAGAGGAATATTAACAGATGTACTGACTTAAACGCAATACTTATACACTAATATTACAACTGATATACTGAAGAGTCTTTTAGGGACTGTAATATGGTGCTGGTTATTTTAGGGTCGCTAAGGAAAGTGGGTTCGCTAAGGAAAGTAGGACCGTCAGTTAGAATCTTATTCTTCGTCCGCCATTTTGTGTATCTGGAACATTTAGTGATGATATGTACATTGGTTAAAGCAATCTGACACGTCTCACAAATGGCAGCTGGATCCTTGGATATGATGTGTGAGTGCGTGATTCTGTAAAGGCCAATTCTTAGCCTAGTTATAGCCTCTTGTTCTTGACGTTTCAGTTGTTTTAAGGGAAGTATTAATATCCCATTACTCATTATGTCATGCAGTTTACTTTTCGAGATGCTATACCATTGGTTCTCCCTGGTTGTTGTTGTTTTTTTTTTTTTTTTTTTTTTTTTTTTTTTTTTTTTTTTTTTTTTTTTTTTTTTTTTTTTTTCCTCCCTGGTATTACTTTTAATAGAGACAATATAATCTTGGTAAGCTACGCTTGTATTTGATTCATCTGGAGCTAACTGGTTGCTTTAAGGGATGCTGCATCTGGTAGTTCGTTGCCATCGATATGGCTATGGGAGGGTATCCATAGTATGTTAATTTGTTTACCTGAATTGATAGCGTCATTGGATAAGCATTGTATTTTTTGAACCAGTGAATTTCTTGTTTGTTTATCCTTAATGGCCAGGATTTCACTCATTGAGTCAACCATTGTTTAAAATATAAAAAAAAAAATAAATAAATAAAATAAAAAAAAAAGGATTTAGGAATAACTGATTCTAAAATGAATTGGATACTTTCTTTTATGGCGAATAACTTGCAAGAGAAAATTGGAAAACTGTTCAGGTAGTTTGTGTAAGACTGTGTCTTCAGGATAAATAATTGCACATCCACGTTTTCCATCTACAATAGAACCATCGATGTGTATGTGTAAATCAGTTCGATAGTACTTTTGAATATGAGGGAAAAGTTGACTATAGATAACATTAGAAGTTTCACTTCTGATGTATAAAAACATCTCTGTGTGTATGTCAGGTAATGAAAGCTCCCAAGGCGATATTTGATGAAATGCCTTCCTTGCAGAAATTTCAGGTACTTTAAGGTTACGGCAATGAAGGTAAGTAGAATGTAGTACGGCTGTGATATCGATTTTTGACAGGAGCACAGCGTTTTTGAAAAATTTGCTCAAATATGTTGATTTCTGGAACAGACGTTTGTTTGAAGCCATATCGTAAACTTAGTTGAATTATTCTCATTTCTTCTGTCTCTATTTGACGGCTCGAAGAAGGACTTAAGCAAAAAGCTCCAAATATAAGCCGTAAAGTATTGTCTGTATTGAATCGATATTTTGACAGCAGTAGGAGAGGCTGAGTTGTATACTACGTATGCATAGTCTACTTTAGATCTAATAGTAGCTTTGTAAGTAGATAATAAAACCTTTTAGTCGGCACCCCAGTTTTTTTGCTGGCAATGATTTTAGGAGACCTGAATTCCTAAGGCAGTCTGATTTTAGCTTTTTAATGTGAGGAATCCATCTTAACTCATTGTCCAGAAGCTCTCCCAGGAGTCCGAGTGTCTTAAGTTCAATCATATTATTCTCCATATATATCTTAGGATCCTCTTTGGAGCTTTTCCTTTTCCAGAACACTGAATTTTGTTTTCTTTTATGAAAGGTTGAACCCGGTTTTTTTTCCTGACCATTAATGTAACGAATTCATTGTGGTTTGAAAAACTTCTTGCCCTTACAGTAGATTGTTAAATCGTCTGCGAACATGTTAGCTTTGACTGGTAGCTTTATACGAGATTTAATGTCATTGATAGCTGCAAGGAAAAGCAAAACACTGAACGAAGATCCTTGAGGTACTCCATTTGGAATTTCCTGTATTTCAGAGTAAGTTCCAATGGTCAACACTTGGAATTGGTTTCTTTTAAGGAAATTGCCCACATACGTAAGCATTTTTCCAGTGATCTGGTTTTGTAATAGAATTTTCAGGACTTTTTTTTCCTAAATCATGTCGCACGCCTTCTCGATATCTAAACCTACCGTTATGGCATGGTGAAAGTTTTAAAAGCTTTCTTTTATTTCTTTTTAAATAGTGATAAACACATGCATTGTTGAGTGACCTTGGCAAAATCCATGTTGATATTTGTTGAAAAAACAATTGGTTTCAAGATCCATCGAAGTCGTTTGCTTATTATTTTTTCTAATATTTTACTCAGTGTGTAAATTAGAGGAATTGGAAGATAGCTCTCTGGTATAGAGGAGTCGCCGTTGGCTTTAAGAATGGGTATTACCGTTGCTTTTTTCCAGCAAGTAGGAAACCTTCCTTATCCATATAAAATTGTACAAGTCTTGTAAGAATAGAATGTAGAGAGATGTTTCAACATCTCATAACGGATCACATCAGGTCCAAAAGATTTGCATTCAGTTAGCGTGTCCATAATCTCTTCTAGTATTATTTCACCCTCATAGTCCTGTTGATCAGTCGAAGAGGGGATATCTATATTCAACGTTTCACTTTGAAAGCATAGTTTAAATTTGAGATACTGGGGTTGTAATTCTAGTCAATAGAAATGGCCGGGAATGTGTGACCTGAATTGCGTGATATGTGTTTATAACCATTCAGCTTTTTGTCTGATCTTTTATTTCAAAGGAATGGTATCTTGGATGTTTTGTTGGTTCCACTTATTTCACTTATTCTTTACAAATTTGTTCCAAAGGTGCTTGATGGCCCAATGAGTATATACAATCTAACCATGATTTGCGCTTGGTTTCTGTTACTGTTTTGCGTGCCAAACTTCTGCAATTGTTTGTACTGTATTTTTTCGGGAGATGGATACTTTTTATATTTAAAATATTGTAGTTTTACATTCACCGTTCCACTATGGAACGCTTCGTTTGCCAACCAGGCCTGCGCATATTTTCGGAATGGTGATGTTGGCGACTTCTAACATCATTTCTGTGAAATGTTTAAGAATATTGTTAATATTTGAGTCGTTTTTAATCAGTGGTAAAGATAGCTTGACTACTAAGGGTTTTAAACCTTGCCCAATCTACTTTGCTAATTACCCACTTTGGGCATTCTATGTATTCAGAAGTTTCATTGTCCGTGCTTATAATGATCGGAAAATGATCGTTGCCATAAGGCACATTATAAACTCACCAGCTAAATAGGTGTGTATTGTTGAGATAAGTTATTGACAAGTCAGTGCAACTAAATGTGTCATGAGCAAGTTGGAAGTACGTAAATTGGGAAGAATTATGTAATATTAAGTTTGGTAATTAGTTATTTATGCAAACAAGCTTACTGCTGGTGTTTTTAAACACATAAGCCGTGTGTGGGCAATGTTTAAGAGGTGGAATCAGAAACTGAAAAATTCAATGCCATAGCCGGGATTTGAACCACGGATCTTCCGCTTAGTTACCATCTAAAGGTTACTTAAACCCGGGACATAAAGTACCTACAATTGTAAGTCGCCCTTGGGGTATTTATCTCTGTGAGGTGCCCTTGTGGACTAACCGGGGAAAAGTACCAATCAACTGGGGAATTTAATGTCGCACTGGCAAGTTGGCCGTGGTAGCTTAGTGGTTAAAGCAGCCGCTCGATAAGCGGAAGATCCGTGGTTCAAATCCCGGCTACGGCATTGAATATTGAATACTAAGCTTTGTTGTATTGAATATAGATTCTACAAGTTTCCCTCTTTGGTCAGTTTTCTTACACCCCCATAATATGTGGTGACTATTAAAGTCTCGCAGGAGTATGAAAGCATTGAGTAATTGGTTTATTATATTTTGAAGGTCTTCGAGTTTAAGCTTATAGCTGTTAGGTAAGTAACATTGAGAGAGAGAGAGAGAGAGAGAGAGAAAGAGAGAGAGAGAGAGAGGCAGGAATCGGCATTATTACTTTTATTGCTACTGCTTCAAGGGTACTTACTAATGGCATTTCTTTGTGAATTATGTTATCTTTAATGAAGGTGGCTACTCCACAACTGGTGTGGATTGTTGTTTCTCTGTTCTTATAATAAGGTGAATATCCAGGTACATTTGCTATGAACTGGTCGCTTAAGTTTGTTTCCTGCAAACAAATGACGTTTGGCAGATGATTTTTAATCAAAATATTCAAATACTGATGTTGTGCTCGGAACCTCGAAGATTCCATTATAGTATGTCACAGCCTATTTTGTGAGATGTATTGAAAGATAACCAACAATGAAAACAAACAGCGAGCTAGATAGAATTAGATGGAATATCGATGGCTTCTGGTGTTCTGGATTTGTAAATTTCTAGACCGAGCTTCTTTTTAATGCGAGTGAATCGATTTTTAATTCCTTTATTTGTCAATGAAGGGTGGATCTTTTGATAGTGTCCAACAGACTTTCCAGGTTGTCTATCTAATTAAGAGCTATGGTCACTATATCTGACATTCCTTTTGTGTTTTCTACGGAATTCTTGAGGTGCTGGAAGTCCAAAATGTAATTTTCTGGGCTTAATTCCATTCATGTCCATACAGGAGAGAGCTGATCGTCAAGCCTCACTGTAGTGTCTGTTTTAGTTTTCTTATGTGTATGTTGGATTTTCTTTAACATTACATTGCTTGACTGCTCTACGTTGTTTCCTAACAATGAGTCTGAGCGTTATTGTAGCTCATTTTCTGTGTGCTGGCTTGAAGTAGAAATAGGCCTTTTAAGAAGAACATACTTGTATTGCATTTTCTTTATTGCACTAAACTGAGCTGCGTCCCTAGGGGTTGGATTTTTTGTGATTTCTAATTCTGACATTGTTGTGCATTTCATTTTTGAAGTTTCCTTATTCTCTTCAGTTCATTGAGTGTCAGAATTTTGAATGCGGGGGGGGGGGGGGAAGATTTACATTCCTTATGTTTTCCGGAATTTCTCGGTGAGTAGCAGTTTCCAAGGATGATTTGCATTGCTTCGCATAATGGCCTTCCATTTTGCAAAGGAAGCAGGTTGGGACATCTGATGAAAAGTAAATCCAGTATGCGGTACCTTAAAATTCTATTGACGTGGATTCAGGCAATTTAACAAAATCGTCGGGTTTCACATAAACCTGTCGGCGGAAGTTCATTATGTGGGTATACCCTGCTAGATATATCCCTGCTCTGCTGCAGGAAATTGTACAAGCTGTTTCAATACCCCTATTCCAAACCTTTTCCTCAATTACATGGTTTGATGTCACCGGCACACAGTAGATATTATAACCCTTTTATTTTTGGTTAGGAGGGGGCTGATTTCCAAGGATATGTCATTAATTTTGATCTTTGAAAACCTTGCGGTTATTTCTTCCACCAAGGTTTTCGATGTCAGGTAGATGCAAACTCTGTTGTTAGAAATACATGATACGAATCTAATACTTGTGAGATTTACTAATTTACCTAGAGCTAGTATATACTCTTTGAGTGGTAAACTAACATGTGCTTCAATTACTTAAGCTTGTTCTTTATTTGGCATAGACTGAGCAATTTCAGCGTAACTGCGTGCGGCTGTAGTGTTGCTTTTCTTTATCATGCTATTGTTTTCAAAGTTAAATTCCACACAGAAAATGAGTATGAAATAATTCTGTGTGGTAATGAGATCTACATTTTTTCTACAGTAAGATTTGGTCTATCTGTTGCGGTTTATGAGCTATGTAGGAGTCATCAAGAGATGAGCTATAGTCAGAAAATTCAAAATACACATTCATTTGCCATGAAACATATATTAAATATATGGTATTTTAAACAAAATTGTTACAACCATTTTTGAGAAAATAAAAATATTCGAAAAAATTTCCATGTAAACGGTAGTTTAGGGTGAAGGAATTTTAAACAAAATCCTCGTGTCACATCCTTGAAAGATATTAAACTTAAGTTCGAACTTTGATTTTAACGGACTTTTCGTTTTTGACCAACGCTTTTTGCAGACGCAAGCACACACACACACACACACACACACACACACACACACACACACACACACACGCACGCACGCTCACACACAAACACACAGATAAACAAACAAACAAACAAACACACACACGAACCTTTCTCTAAAACTGTCTTTTTGGGTTCAGAGGGCCACAAGAAATATTTCCAGTAAAATCTCAAATTCGAAATTTTCGGTTGCATACAATACTTACCCTACTTATTTTACGTAGTTGAGAAACTAATATACATAGTAGAGAAATTAAAACTGCATTCCATACTTTAAAAGGATACCTAGGTGAGAATTTTTTCATAAAACTGATCTTTCATCTAACATTTTTGTTTTAACAGATTAGATAGCTGAGCAGATGTTCCAAAGCTATCGTTTTGTCCTATTTCGTTTTCGGCCTATAAATACATCTAGGAGGCAAATATCTTAGCAGTAGAAGTATGCGGTGTCACCATTTCAAGCATGTAACTGCTATGTGTTTCTTATTGTGTGTTTATGTTCTTATTTATTCTTCTAAAAGTAAGTTCCTTTAAGTCAATTTTCAGAATATTGTATTTTTTAAAAAAGTGAGTATAGTATCGGAAATTTAGACATTAAAACAGTTGCACAATGCAACGGACCAGTTCTGCTTATCAGCGTAGACGCCACTTTCTAGGCTTTAACTGGGGTGTGTAGTCCGTGACAATAGACAATGATAGTATAAACAACGGAAAAGGTTTTACAATATTTCCCACTTTGGGAATAAACTTACTCCTGTATATGCTGCTGTTGTCTAACATTACGGATTACGGATTGTAAATTGCCATAACAAACTCCGTGCAAACATGAGGCCACATAACATTTCATTGGCATTTGTTCGCTTCTTATTCCTATTATTATTGCATTTCATTATTAGTTACTCCATTTATTTCTTTTTGTAGTTATTATTATTATTATTATTATTATTATTATTATTATTATTATTATTATTATTATTATTATTATTATTATTATTATTATTATTATTATTATTATTATTATTATTATTATTATTATTATTATTATTATTATTATTATTATTATTATTATTATTATTATTATTATTATTATTATTATTATTATTATTATTATTATTATTATTATTATTATTATTATTATTATTATTATTATTATTATTATTATTATTATTATTATTATTATTATTATTATTATTATTATTATTATTATTATTATTATTATTATTATTATTATTATTATTATTATTATTATTATTATTATTATTATTATTATTATTATTATTATTATCATCATCATCATCATCATCATCATCATCATGATTATTATTATTATTATTATTATTATTATTATTATTATTATTATTATTATTATTATTATTATTATTATTATTATTATTATTATTATTATTATTATTATTATTATTATTATTATTATTATTATTATTATTATTATTATCATTATCATTATCATTATCATTATCATTATCATTATCATTATCATTATTATTATTATTATTATTATTATTATTATTATTATTATTATTATTATTATTATTATTATTATTATTATTATTATTATTATTATTATTATTATTATTATTATTATTATTATTATTATTATTATTATTATTATTATTATTATTATTATTATTAATTAGTAGTAGCAGTGGTAGTAGTACTAGTAGTACTATTACTATTATTAATTTGTAGGAATGGGCGTAGTATCCGTACAAAATTCACCACAGCCACAAGATTATAACAATTATTTTGCCCGTAGGGTTGATTAGTACACGAGGGTTCGACGTCGACATCCCTGGCTTCCTTGAAAGTGTTCTTCGGAGTGATGAATGCTATTTCAGCAACGATGCCACTATGAATTGACACAATATGCACCTCTGGGCTCCTCACAAACCTCACTGGGTACGAAACCACTGGGGCTTAAACGGCTGGTGTGATATTCTTGGAGTCAATGTTATCGCACCTGTGTTTCTCCCAGCGAGACTTAGAGGACCACGATATTTGGAATTCCTGCAAGGTGTGCTTCAGGATTTTCTTGTTGTGGTTCCGGCACGATTAGCGGCGCAGCGCTGGTTCCAACAAAATGGCGAACCACATTATTATTATGAACCTATAAAGGTCCATCTCAATATATTGTACCCTGGATGCTGGATCGTCCTAGTTGGCCCAATATCGTGGCCCTATATCTTGGCCACCAAGATCTCCTGACCCAAACCCATTATATATATATATTTGGTCACACCAAGAATATTGCGTTTGAAACAGACCCCATCAAGGTATAGTTCTTTCGCCGAAAGGATCCTTGAAGCATGTGCAACGCCACACCCACAGTTCTCAGAAACAGACATATGGATACAAAGAGACGGTTGTAACACTGTATCACTCAACAGGGGCATCATCCGTTTACCTATCACCACGGTGACCCGGTTTCGATCCCAAGAATCCGCGTGTGGTATTCGTGGTGGACGAAGCGGCAGCTGGGCGGGTTTTTTTCGGGTTTCCCCCACCATGCATCATAACACTGCTGCATCATCACCTTTTCATTCATCCATTTCTCCTGCATTTCATATCACCCCCTTCCTCACTCTCATACCTTGTGTGAGCTTACCACCCACTTCCAGGTCTTCATTCTGTTCGGTCCATAGGTTCCTCTGCTCCCCGACAGACATCTGACGCTATGCACAGGCTTACAAGTTCTAAGAAGTGTGAGTCACCCATACGGGAGGGTAATCAGATGAAGAAGAACAACAAGGGTATCATTCTGAGCACCTATTTTACGAAGTCAACATAACAGTGCGGTTTGAACATGATAATAATAACGATGAAAGTGATAGCACAACAATAAATCATAACAATAACAAAAATAGTTATATCACTATAATATTAATAATATTAAAATTAAAATCACAAATATAAATAACTGCGATACTAATGATAATAATTATGATATTAATAGTAATATGTAGCACTAACTACACAGATTCATAACAATAACTAACAAAATAGTAATAAGGATATTAACAATAATGATGATAGTAAAATTAACAATAACAGCAGTAATAAGTAGAAAACAAAACAATAACTAAAAAGAATGATAAAATGCAACCATAACACGAATATGAAATGAGCAAGTGCCAATGAAACACTACGTACCCTCATGTTTGAATGGATTTTGTTACGGCAATTTGTAACCTGTAATCAGTAATGCTAGACCATAGCAGCATATTCGGGAGCAAGCTTACCACCTGGAAAATAAAGACAGCGTAAGTAAAGTGGAAAACAACGTTTCCGGTTGTTTATACTATAATTGCCCATAATCACGGGCTGCGCACGCTAGTTCAGGCCTGGGAACTGCTGTCTTCGCTGATCAGTAGAACGATGTTCGCTCATGCCATTGGGGTCCCCTTCATAGGAATTGCCCCTCTGCTTTCTGCAACTGTTTTAATGCCGAAGATATACCTACTTATGCCAAAGACGGATGAGTTGGGCCACCTGGTACATACATGGTGTCCCAAAACACCAACAACGGTTAGTATGTTGTGCGGGATAGCAAATTGGTCGGTTTTCAGGAAGGAACCCCTGTCCGGAAATGTTCAGCCCGATGAACATTAAACCAATAGGGTTTAACCGCAAATAGGAAAATATTTGGAAGGGTATTTAAGGGTGGTGTTTTTATAGTTTTGGGTTGTTTTGGTTTAGAAGGGAACTGTTATGCCCCTTGACAATTGGCAACTTCGGTCTATGTCATATTATTTATCGGTGTAGGAAAGAGAAGAGAAGGGAGAAGGACGGACGCGGAGGGGGATTACGGCACTTCGACCTCAGATCTTTTGTGCCTGTGCCACGAAGGGGCACCCCCGAGAGGGAGAGGTGAGGTGAGAGGAGACAGAGGGCGGCCAGACCACAGGAGAGCAGGTAATACAGGGTCCCTAAATTTTCCCAGCTAGAAACTCCCTGACACCAGCCAGTACACCGGTCCCACCGGTTCGCGTAGAGCGCCGCCTATAGGGGCCCCTCCGTGGCTCAAGGGCCTCGGTGTGGATACGTCACGGAGCCCGGCTACCGTGATATGGGGCCGAGACACTCAGAGCCACAGATTATACCAGATGATCGACTCTGTGTTAAAGGATGATGTCACAAATGGCGCTGATGTCGCTATGTTTCACCACGGGGCCGGTACGAACTAACGATCCGTCGGTAATGCAGTGCGCCTCTATATCGACCGAGCAGCGCTACTTCCGCCTCTCCCCACCTCTCCTTCGTCCGTATTCATTGCCAGAATTTCTTTCGAAATCATCTCGCACACTCACGAATAGTTCACCGCACATTTCAAAATTTCACATATTAGCGTAATACGTGTTACAAGAACTACATGGAAGCCAAATGCGGTAAACGATTCTTACCCACGTAGCTGATGTATCGCATATTACGCTAATATGTGAATACTGGAAATGTGCCGTAAACTGTTCATGAGTGTGCGAGATGCGACTTCGAAAGAAGTTCGGCAAGAAGAACCCACTTCTAAACTTGACATTTTTCCCCCTACAAGTAACAGTTGTCTTCAATTAATCATAATAGCTTTAGTAACCAGATGGATAGTGTCAGATCACAAATTGTTGAGATTACTCAATACATTTGTATTCCCTTTCCCTCAAGAATTTCAAATAATGGCTATAGCAATTATAACTACACATTGAGTTAGTGGCAGAGGAAAGCAGGAAAGGATACCACAAGGTTATCTGTAATGCAATTTTCTTGTACACAGTGAATTAGTAATCATGTTAAAAAAAAAAACTGTGAAAGATAACCTTAGTGACCAAGAAATGAAAAACTAAACAGATACATGTAAATTCTAAATGAAGATAATTATACCAACAACTATGTACAAAAAAACAGCACTATCTGTTTTAAACAGAAAACAAACAAGTCATATTAATGCTTATGTTTAATAAGATTCTGAAGAGCAATTACAATTTAATATATATGTACATTACTTTCTGCACAAGTTCACAAAAGAATGTATTAAGAGAAAGATATGAAATTTGAGATTGTCTCATATGGCATTCATAATTTAACAAAACATTTAAAATTAGCACATGAGACAGTGTCACTAATCAAGCTTACGTATAACACTGTCCAAAGTAGGTGCTGCCGAAACCAATTAGGCTTCCCTGAAACAAACAACAGGAAATAGTGCAAGTAATTCATCAGTGTTTCATATAGTTCATTTCAAAACATTATCAAGTCCCTCCCATTCAAAATTTAGTTTGGTTCAATTTCCTACTCCTAGTGTGTATTCTATAGTTCTACTGACACATCTTATATCTTTTCCTATCTTGTTTGCTGGTTTGAGTTGGAAAGTCAGAGTGAATCGTATTCTTTTCACAAAAGTGATCAGCTCAAAACGTATTAAAATCCAGCGTAAATTTCTGAACTTCCTAAGCCTGCTTGATACTGCACAGATTTGTTTCTAAACTGTTAGTGTGACTTGTGATTGTTGATTCATTGTGTTGTGATGGCATGTGTATGTGCCCTGGGTGTTTGAACCTGATGGGCAGCGATGTAAACATATGTAGCATGGTGTCCTTCAGGAGGAAAGCGTGTGCTGGTCCTGTGTTGTAGATTTGCAGTGCGAAAACGAACTCGAGTTTAATTAAGAAGCCTCTGATAAAAATTACGCAATTTGTCATGCCCAATATAAAATGGGACACTAAGAACTATATCACTTAAAGCGTGTCCATAAATAAAAACTTAATTTTTCCTGTATACATCTCTAAGAGTAAAATAGCATTGTTGTAATTAAACATACTACTAATGATCTGGACTAAAGCAAATCGTCAAACACCTATTATACTTCACCTAATGAAATTTCAGAAAGTATATTTACATTAAATGAACATAGCCTATCGCAGTACAACGATAAACATTCTGAATAAATCCAGCAATTAATAATTGTGAAACAGGCACATTTAAGGTATATGATTACCTATCAATTACAGTTGTATAGCTAAAATTAAGTTTCAGGACCATTTGAAAACTTTGTGTTGACATCTGTGCTGCAAATGTAATTTTAATGCAACACAGAACGAAATACAATTGTACCATCAACTGTATGACTTGTTGAAAGAAAACTGCTTTCACTGCTCCAATTATACTTTAACGTATTTATACACATGACCCAACCAAATGAAAACATTTGGTTTTTACATGATACTATTGCTTAACAATTGATGGTACAAAACATTCGGTTGGCCCATCAAGGATAATGTAGCATATTGACCAATACCCAATTTTCATCACAATTATTTACATTAGAGAATGTTGAGTGCCTTGATAAATAACATCAGTATATTATTATTGTTTTAACATCATTATATTGCCTCCTAAAACTCTAAAAAACATGCAAATAACCCTTTTCCCTACCTCGTTGGAAAGCAACACAACCTATAGTGATGGCACGTAGAGGGGTGTTGAGTCAGGTATGGGACGGTGGGGAAAGTGGTATTGCCAACATATGAAACACAGGAACGATGTGAGCAACATGCAGGAAATGGCGTGTGTTCTTTGAGAAGTGCTGATGTTGGCAACATCTGGACAGGAGAGGGAAGGGATGCAGCGTAGAGGAAGGCTCCCGTGATGCCTTGCGTGAAGTACCTGCAGATAATTTAATTTCACTGCTTCACTTTCTGCACCTTGTCTCAATAAAATGCAAGTCAAAGACATTTACAGAAATAAATTACCTATTGTGTGTGCCAATTGTTATTCCTGAAGATATATTCTTAATATTTGTACAACAAAACAGTGCAATAGTATTAAAAGTGTGGGAAAATCTATTTGAAGAATTTTGGTCAATACGTTACATTATACCCTATCACTAAATACAAAATATCCAATTATTTTTAATAGATTGTTCCCTCATCCTCAGCAAATCTAAACTCCTCTAATTTTGTAAATGCAAAATTCTAGTTTCACCTGTTTACCATAAACTTGCTTCTTTATTTCACTGGAGATTTTATCACATCCTTCTTTACTGAAGTTTGTAAATTTAAATGAATTCCTTGATAAAATGACAGTATTATTTTGTACAGCTAGTAAAGAAGCTTAACCTTAGCATGTGATCCTAGTCTATTTCTTAATGTTGTACCAACAATATTCAGATTGTGTAAGTAATCTCTCAGTGACAAAATTGAAGAAAAGATAATTTACGAAAGATGCCATTGAGTCTGCAATGAGTCTGCCATTGGGTTATGGGACAGTAAAATGGAAAATGTATTAAAAGTAACTTACTTCACATGATACATGAAGGAAATCTGTACCATAGTCCTGAAGATGCACTTCTGTAGGTGTTCAGCACTGCAGTGGTCCAGTTTACAACGTATACAGTTCTGAAATTCAGAGAATGCAAAAAATGAACTTACTCCAAATGCACTTTTGTTGTTCACTAGTATTAAGAACTATCTGGTTACAAACTGTTTATTATTATTATCATACATAAGCAGACTAGATTCGAACTACAGTTGATTTGCAAAAAGTAATATTAGTCAGGTCTATATTGAAAATAAATGAACAAGTAATGCAGGTACATTACAAATCAGGTTATGTCATGGTTTATTTAATAAATACATACATTAAAGGTACTTACCAATGGCCTTGTGACAACAGATTTACTTCCTTCTTACTGCTCATAAGCTCTTGCACGTCTTTCAAATCTTGCGGGTTTTACAAATACAAGAATATTATTTGAAGGTTTACGAGATTTACTTTCGCTCTGCTGTCGTTACGATTTCACAGAACGTTCACCACAACGATCACAGCTTTTAAATTTCGAATTAAATAAGATACAGGTAGCCAACTGTACTGTTTTATTCACATCGTACATTGACTAAAATACTGTGCAAGTTATCCAATATAATATTACGCAAAGGCCTTTATCAGTAGAAACTGACATAAATACACCAATTTGTTTTACTAAATGTGCGTTATTTTGTAAAATTATTTAGAACACAATACAGAGGTGTATAACAATTGTGTTGGCACCCTTTTAATGTTTGTCGCAGGAAGTACGCACTGTCATCTAGCGTGTGAATTTGAAAGTAAAGGTTGCATGCAGCGCTCGATATGTATGTTTCACCACGGTGACCTTGACAGAACGATGTAGAACCGGAAGTGCCTATTCCAGTCGGCACCCACTGCTCAGAGCATTTCATCCCCCCATGCTGCACCCGAACGCCCGCTGACACTTTCTACCCTGAAAGAAACCAAGCGGGTGAAAGGATGAACGAAATGAGCAGTGGAGTGAAATGGGGGGAGTGGGAATTCGGGAGATGAAACTAACCTACCCAGCATTCGCCTGGTGACCCGGGAAAACCCCCGAAGAAAGCTCATGGATCAGACAGGTCGGTCGCGGGAATCGAACCCGCGACCTCCTCGGTGTAGGAAGGCGCGGACATTTCTTTGGGTGCTTTATGCCACGTGCTCTTGTATCGTGGCCTAAAGCAGCCACTGAAATGGCCATGGCTTCGTGCAACAATAAATCAAAATGTTCGAAAATTTTCCACGTAAAGAGTAGTTTAAGGTGGAGAAATGTTCTTCAAAATCTTCGTGTCGCATCCTTAAAAGACATTAAACTTAAATACCAACCTTGGTTGTTAACTGACTTTCCCTTTTTGAGTTATGCTGCCTTCAGAATGACAGACTGACAGACACACACACAAACACGCGCGCGCGCACCATCAGCCATGCCCGGCTGATCAATCAGTCTCCCTGGCGGGCAGACAGCCGATCGCAGTGCCTACCTTCAGCCGAACACCCTATTTTCAGTGCGCAAGCTTGAGCGTAGCTCATCCTATCGGCGACCCTGCTGACACAACCTTGAAAGATCGGATTGAGAGAGAATCACATTAAATGCGGGCCACAGACGTTACCGTCTGAGCCACCCGCTCGGTTCTCTTACGGTTTAGTAGTTATGCAAATGTCATTCAGCATGAGGAAGACTTCAGGGTCTATTCGCAGAAAATTCA
Organism: Tenodera sinensis; assembly: GCA_030765045.1. Classification (NCBI taxonomy): domain Eukaryota; kingdom Metazoa; phylum Arthropoda; class Insecta; order Mantodea; family Mantidae; genus Tenodera; species Tenodera sinensis. The sequence goes on along the minus strand of CM060964.1, from coordinate 221,752,973 downwards.
AGATAAACATTTATTTGTAATAATATGTCTTAAACATGTGGTGTTTTAATCAAAATCTTAGAGCCGTTTTGAAAAAATTAAAATTTTCAAAAACTGTTCCATGTCAAGAGGAGGGAGGCGTTCCTTGAAAATCTTCATGTGGCATCCCCAGATGATGCTTAAATCGTGTATTTCCGTTAACATCTAGGTATCGAAGATTGCGGTGAGATAAAACACTTCCTCTACTATCTCTGTGTAGTGGAGAAACTAAAAGCGCATAGCGAATTACTAGTAAAAATATCTGTTTTATATTCACCTGGGTTTCTCTACCCACCATATTTTATTTTGTGTGATCCCCTTCGGCACAACACTCCATTCTGAACGTCGGCCACCTTCGGGTTTTTCCTCCATTCTTCCCTACTCCTGGCAACTATCCACTATCCTCTGACTCCCAACTTTCTCAGATCCTCCGTAAATTCATCCATCCATCGTAATCTTGTCCTAGCCACACTTCTTCTTCCTTTAAGCTTTTCTCCCATAACTTGTTTAGGTATTTCATGTTCTGCCATTCTCTGCACATGCCCTGCCGAACGTAATTTTGATATTTTTATTGTTGTAATGACATTAGGAGACTTATGCAACTGATATAGCTCACAGAGTTTATACACCATTCATTCTTATAATATACTGGATCATACATTTTGCTCAGTACCTTGGTTTCAAATTTTCTCAGTCTCAACATATCAGCGTTTGTCAGACTCCATGTTTCACAGTCATATATTAGCACTGGCTTTTATGTTGTGTAATGTCTGTAAACTATTCTCAGGAAACCTCCATTATCTGTTTATCTATTTCACGTTAATCGAGATAAGCATTTGCACAAATACTTGTATATTCATTACACATTACGGTGAGGTTACAAGACAGACAGAGGTAGCCGAATCGATACTGAAATATTTAAAAACCGGATAACTTGGTCTAGAAATTATAAACGTTGCATTCCTTTTCCGTAATGTCGCGAGAAACAACGGAACTTTTAAAAAATGACGAAATTTTGAATGCTGAAACCAATAACAGCGGATATCTTGGAAAGGACTGTTTTCAATATAAAGTTACCTAGAATAAGTTGGGCTTTTCAAAGAAATCTACGTTCGTTGCGTAGTAGATGCTTTTTGCCTGACTCTGATGGTTTGCCGGTTATACAAAACTCCTTCAGAATAAAGTGGGCTTCACAGAATATTCCCAGAAAACTGAGTATATACATATATACATATTTTAGTAGTGACGTATACGGTATTTTAAACATATGATATTTTAAGAAAAAGCATAGAGTAATTTTTGAGAAGAGGAAACATTGTGAATAGTGTTCCATGTAAAAGGTAGTTTTGGGTGGGGATTTCCTTGCAACGTTTTGGTCGCTGCTTTTAACATTCTCAACTTCAATAAATACCAAGCTTGATATTTATCACACTTTTGTTTTTGAGTCATGCCTTTCACAAATGCGGACCTTTTTCTAAATTTTTATATATCCAGGGGGCCTCAAAACGTGTATGATGGTGAAAATTCTAAATCGTAATCCAACACTTCCCCTGCTTGTGTTCCCCTTTTTGTATTATTGACTTGTATGAAAGTGTGAGGCTTTTTCTTCATTATGTCGTTTGAATTACCTCGATACCTATCCTAGAACTAGGTCAGTTATTACAATATGGGAATGGCTGCACAAAGTTTCGTCTGCTTAGCTTAAACGGTGATAGTATGGACAGTTTACTTTCATGCATTGTCGAAAAATAACAACCCCAGATGGTGCAGGCAGTTGGTGTAAATGTAATAGAGGGCTGGTCTCAGGAGATAAATATAACCATTCTCAAAGTTTGCCACTTGCCATAATGGTAGAAATAAAACTAATATTTAGGGACTTAGCACATTCTGGTCTAAATACTGTTTATATGGCCACACTCAAAACATGAACGAGTGTATCAACAGTGTGATGTGGAGTCGCGTCCGCAAAGATATATTTGTAAGGATGATTACTTTGCACTTTGGAAATCATGATGCTGTGGTCACCTATAATAAAGGAAACATAGTACAATGCGAAGTACTAGAGAAAGGTTATTAGGTTGTTAGGTTCAGGTGCTGGCTCAGATATTGCTGATACAATGCAGCGAATAAATGAACAGAGGCCCAGGAGTGCAAAAAAATAATCTTTATAAACTCTTAAATTAAGCGAAACACAGCAAATGAGATGCCAAAAGGAAGATATAACTGGAAAATGAGGAGGATTCTAACGACGAAGCCATGATGCAGGTGTCTACTCGATATTTCAACTTTGAAACTCATTTCACATTTTCCTCACATAAGGAACATTTTCTCAGTTGTTATTTTGATTTAAAATTTTCAAGATTTGGTTGTGTTGATGTTTTACATACACTGAAATAAGGGTTTCAAAAATAATTATAATTTTTCAAAAATATTAAGAAATACCTGCTTACTCTAACATTGCGGAAAATTATTTCAAAAGAACAATTTAGCTTTTTCAAAAATGGTGTTAAAGCTATTATAAAGATATTACACATAGAGACTGTAAACATTTCAGCTTTCTAGGTTTATGATTACCTAGAAAATGTTCCTTACACGACACACTTTAACATTATGAGGATAGGCATTCCGTACCCCCTTAAGCACAAAGTAGACAATGAAAGTGAGGAAGTATTAAAAAAATATGATAGCTAATATCTAAATAGTGTAAACTACCTACAGGCTATTTGAAATAAATTTTATTTTAAAGAGATGTACAATTTGTTTTGTACTATGTTCTTACCTACCTGTTAAGCACTATCAGTTAAACAAAATTAAACAAGTTCCTACCTCATGAAGGAAATTTGACAGCTATTCCTAGAAAATTCACAATATATATTTGATATTTCATGTAATTATCTAAATATCCATTATACCTGTTTTCCTGGCAAAAAGAAATTTTGAAGTATGTTACACGTAAAATATAACTTTTGTGATGGGATTTTCTTAAAAAGTCATCGCATCTTTAGAAGGCACTAAATTTAAATAATACCTATTTCGTCTTTGAGTTATTCTTAACAGAGTTCCGCACACACATAGATAAACCCACGGAGGATTTAAAAAAATGTTTTTGTATATTTAAGGGTCCTCAAAACATAAATATCCTTTGAAAACTTGTTTTGAGTTTTTGGTTAGAATACAAATATTTCCTGTACTCACTACGTAGGTACATGGTAGAGATAGAAATGTGTTTAACTAAATTACATCTTTTTTTCGCTTCTAAGTCCCTCCACAAGGAACTGCAATGCTTAAGGCTGGAGTATGGATTTTAATCTAATTGCATATTTTTGGTGCATGTGTAGACTAAAGCCAGTTAATGTAAGCAGTTGACTAACTTCACGTTACATAAGATACAGATGAAAGGGTTTTGTGGGGCCTAAAATGCTTGTTTTGACCATTGATACCTATGTTAAAGTTTTTGAGCCTAAAAGTGTCCATTTTACTACATGTGTTGTTTCATTAATTGTTTTGCATGCAGCAATCATAGATAAAGGTTAGATCTGTTGACTCCGCGATCCATTTTGTAGAAAGCAAATACCTGCTGTCTTCATCGCCACAGTATTCGTCGGTTACTACAAGGACACTGAGAGTCCATCCGAAGAATAATGATTAATAGATTGCTCATCGTTTCCTGACCAACGGTTGATGTTCATCGTTATCCTGTCTGAATTTTCCAACAAACCAATCCCATCTCTGAATGAAACTGCTGAGCTTTGTGTTTAAGTGTTCACAGGCTTTTCGCAGTTGTGTTTTCAAAACCATTTCAGACAGTGACTTCACAGCATGTTATTAAAAATCTGATGTGTTGCACTCACATGACTTTCTCTACCTTTGTACTATTCCTGCAAACTCTTATTCGTCTATCTTCTTCATGTTAGTCGAGATAAACATTTGCAGAAATTATCTTATTGTTGTAGGTGCAAGGGGAATATTAGAATACAGTAGGCTTTGAGCGATAGTAAAATCTGCTAAAGCTTTGAAACTCCGTTCTCTTCACACGGCTAAGAGACAAAACACTGAATAACAACCTTGCATTAATTGAAAAAAGTGTTAAGTATTCCAAAGCTCACACAAATAACAAAGAATACCTTCAAAATGGTTCATTTCACAAAAAATTTGCACATAAATTGTATGTTTTAACGAGATCTACATTTTTGTATACTAAGAGTTGGTCTATCTCCTACGGTTTACCAGTTATGCAAAATCAATCTATAGTAAACAGCTACTACACGGCAGAAAATTCAAAATCTACATTTCTTTTGTTATAAGAACATATTAAACATGTGGAATTTTAATCAAAATCGTTAGAGTCATTTTCGAGAAAATCAAAATTTTCGAAAATTTGTCCATGTAAAGTGTAGCTCAGGGTAGAGAAATTTTCTTTCAAATTATTGTGTCACATCCCTGAAATATATTAAATAGTAACTTTCGTTTTTAACCGAATTTTCGTTTTTAAGTCATGATATTCACAGACACAGACACACACCCACACACACACGCGCGCGCGCACACAGACCTTTTTCTAAATAAGTTTTTTTTTTGGGGGGGGGAGATTCAGGGGGGGAGGCTCAAAATATATATTTCCGTTGAAATCTCGACATCGAATTTTTGGGTGGAATACAACACTTCCCCTACTTACTATACGTAGCAGAGAAAGTAAAAACGTTATGTTTCGCAAATGTAATTTTGATTGTCGAGGACATTTAAGTTGCCAAAAAGTATCTGTGGTGTAAGGTTACAACTTGTAATTTGGAAATGTTGTCATTGTTTAAACTTTAAAGATCACTAATTGCACATTTAAATAAATCGTAATTTGCAAATTTGTTATTGTGTAGCCTTTGGAGCTCACTAATTTCACATTTAAACAACTTCTGATTTGGGAGTTTGTCATTTTAGAATCTCTAATGCTAATTCTACATTTAACTAACTGATTATTTGGGAAAGTAGAAATACGTTTTATGCGCGTAAAATCAAGCGCTTGACTTGTGAGAATTATTTTTAAGTGCTTAAAGGGTTATCTTATTTACCCATTCTTATTATCTTAAATAAAGTTTTATGTCCGTAAAGTCTGGGGTCTATTAATGTTATATTTATTGGTAATGACAAACCGGCTGTGATAAACCCCAGAACTTTATGAAAATCTGTTCAATTAAAATGTACTAACAGTTGTTGGTCATTCATGAAATATGTCCAGGAAAATATGTTATCCATTTTAAATAATATGTGGAAAGGATTTGTGTACTTTGAAGTTTTATATATCTTATAATAACCAACATTCAAGGAACTAGGCTTGAGGTTTTGAGGAATTAAACCAGTTTTGAAATACAAATTATTATACGCGTAAAGGCAAGTGTTGTAATGGATATTCGCAAAGTAATAGACTTAACCCTAGCATTACCAGTACGTTGTGCTCAATTTTCTGTAATTTTTTAAGTTATGTGTTTTAATTTTTTGATTAAAGGCAGGCAGTTGATAGTTATTGTCAGTCATTGTTTCTGTTATTGAGTTGCGTAATTGGTTTAACGTTTTCATTGTTGGTTTTTGAGAAACAATGACATGTCAAGATGATCATAAAGTACCCCGCCATTGGTGTAGTGAGATTCATGTAAAAAAGTAAAAAATAAATAGTGAAACAATGTCAAATATGGGAAAGTGCAGAGTGAGACTGAATAATTCAATGCCATTACCGGGATTTGAAGCACGGATCTACCGGCTACCGTAGGGCTGCTCTAACCACTGAGCTATCATGGACAACATGCGGATGTGGTACTAAATTCTCCAACTCACTCGCTGTTTAATATTACCTTTATAAACATAAGATATAATATCCCATTTGAAATAAATTTGTTTTAAACAATGCTCAGAGGTTTTGTTACCAGTAGTGGTCATAAAGTATCACCCCCCCCTGTTGGTAATTAAGTTCTGTAATAAAGGTTGGCATGATATCTAGTGTGACTCGAGTAAAAAATAAAAAAAGAATAGTTAAACAATGTTAGACATTACCTTTATAAACATGTCAAGTTATGATACCCAATTTTAGAACAAATTTGTTTTAAAAATTGCTGATACATTTTGTTACCAGTGGTAGTCACAAAGTCTCCCCCGTTGATAGTTTAAGTTCTGTAATAAGGGTTGGCATTGCTAGGGTTAAAACGCTAAGAACTCCGAGCTAATTACAAATAACACTGGTTGACAAGATTTTTTTTCACAAGAAATCTGAATAGTGAATCTAGTGCATTTTTTCATCCTGAATTCAGATATGTAGTCAGAATTTTCCCATCAGGCATAGTTTTTCTGTGAAAGCTACTTTTCAAAATATAATTTTAGCGTTTTCTTTGACCTGTCATAGGAAAGTTTACCTCATATGTAGCCATTTTACTCAAGCCGTATTTATTGAAATTATTTGTAATATCACGCTGAAGCACCACAAAACAAGACTGTGCAGGTTCATTCATGTTTAGACATGCTCAGACCTGTCTGGCATTGTGATGTGTCAGTATTGAGCTGACTGTGACATTGTTCACTAGTGAAATATTTCCTTCCTTTCTGTTTAGAAGTGTATTGTGTATGTTGTGCATGTTGTATTTCAGTGCTTAATGTTTTCATCATGCCAAGAAAGTGTGTAAATCATGCAGATAATTTCTGCTATATTTGTGGTGAGCTGACCTTCAAGTCTCAGAGGCGAAATATGACCCCACTTGTAAAGAAGTGTTATCATCTTTACTTTGGCTGTCAAGTTGGTGATTTTGATAAGAGCTGGGCCCCAAATACATGCTGTGTTTCGTGTGTTAGACTGCTGACTGGGTGGAAAAATGGTACACATCATATGCCATTTACAATTCCCATGATTTGGAGGGAACCGAAGGATCATTCAACTGACTGTTATTTTTGTTTGACAAATATTAAAGGAATCACATCTAAAACGAAATATACAGTTAAGTATCCGAATTTGCAATCTGCATTGAGACCTGTCTTACACAGTGAAGAGTTCCCCGTACCAGTATATGTAGATACAACCTTAAGTGATAACTCTGATTCTGACCTAACTGAAACACCAAAAGGATTCAGATGAAAATAAAAATGATCTTACATATGAAGCCAGTAGCTGTTCATCAGAACCATACTTTCCCAATCAGCAAGACCTTAATGACCTGATTCGGGATTTAAATCTAGACCTGCAAGCTGAAGTTTTAACTTCCAGACTCAAAGGGTGGAATTTACTCCAAAAAGATGTAAGAATAAGTAGTTGTCGTAGCCGCCATAGTGTTTTCAAAGAGTACTTCTCTGAAGAATATGGTGTTGTGTTTTGTAATAATATTTGTTCACTTATGGAAACTCTTAGGCATCAACACCGACCAGATGAGTGGCGATTGTTCATAGACTTCTCTAAAGTAAGTTTGAAGGCTGTGCTGCTACATATTGGCAATGAACTTCCATCAATACCAGTAGCGCATGCCGCTATGAAAGAGACATATCAAAATATGAAACTAATTTTAGAGAAAATACAATATGGAAAATATGAATGGAATATCTGTGGTGATTTAAAGGTCATTGCTTTATTGCTTGGTTTGCAACTTGGGTTCACCAAATTTTGCTGTTTTTTGTGCGAGTGGGACAGCAGAGACAAGAAGTCTCACTACGTTAGAAAGTCATGGCCAAAACGTGAATCTCTTCTCCCTGGCCAGAAAAATGTGGCATGTGTCCCTTTAGTGAATCCTGAAAAAATATTTTTACCTCCATTGCATATTAAGTTAGGAGTTATGAAAAATTTCGTCAAAGCTATGGATAAACTTTCTGATGGATTCTTGTACTTGAAATCGAAATTCCCCAAAGTCAGTGATGCTAAATTGAAAGAAGGAGTTTTTATAGGACCACAAATCCGATCATTAATGGCTGATGAACATTTCGAGGGACTGTTAAATCCACTGGAGGGAACAGCCTGGCTGTCTTTCAAAAGTTTATGTTGCAATTTTCTTGGAAACCATAAAGCAGAAAACTATCGTGACATAGTGGCTGATCTTCTGCATTCTTATAAAGCTATGGGATGCAACATGTCTTTAAAAATTCACTTCTTGCACTCTCACTTGGACTTCTTCCCCGAAAACCTTGGAGCTGTCAGCGATGAACACGGTGAGCGTTTTCATCAGCAAATTTCTACGATAGAGAAGAGGTACCAAGGCAAGTGGAGTTCCAATATGCTGGCTGACTACTGTTGGACTAAAATGAGAGACGTTCCAGATGCAAAATATACCCGAAAATCACTATCTACCACTTTCTAGGTAAGTCAGAATCAGTAGTTATAATTTTGAGTTAGATAGCTATTTACGGATTTTTTAGATTATTATAAAAATTCAAATGAATATCACACAAAACTCCTGCCCGATGCGGACAAACTGTAATTATATTTGAATTCAGCACGAAAAATACTTTTAGAATCTGTTATTTTAATTCTTGTGAAAGAGAACAAGTTAATTTTTGTAGACCAGTGTAATTTTAAATATTCAGAAGGTATCCATTTTAGTTAAGCGATGCATCTTCAAGTGTTGGTCATATATTGCCTAGATTTCTTTCAAAATTTAAAATACAAATTTAATGTTATATAACTACATGCATGTTTATCTATGTGTAGCATATATATGCTAATTCCTGTATTTTTAGTTGTACAACAGGGTTTTGTTTGTATTTGTTGTAAATGGATGAAATTTACCTGATAATTGATGTAATTCAATAAATACATAAACAAAAACTTCAAGAGCACCCTGGAATTATGAGGAGGTGGCTTAAACAAAATCACATATTAAGACTGAAAATACGTTGTAAAGTTCTTCGCATTTGAGCTTCTGTAATTACTGAAAACCTCTGCTAAGAATTTGTAGCGTTTCAGCTCGAGAACGGTTTGAAAGCAGTAGCTGGGGGTAAACATTTATCGGAACCTTCGCTTTAGGAAGGGCCCTACTAACCTTATTTTCGACCCCGCAGTGGTGAAGGTTCAACGACAGGCCGTACGTGGCGCTAGGGTCGGCGATTGCTCGGAACGGAATAATGCTGGTGCCGGCAGTGTAGTGTGTGACGGGCTAAGGGAGAGACGCTTCACAGAGGGTCTGTGAGAGAACGTCCACGCGCCGTGCCGCGATATCGTATGTATGTAACCACCACGGACGTTACTTTATTCCGGGCAGTTTTGTGATTCCCTTCTCTTCTTACGTTCATTGGTTTTATTTTTTTCTGTTCTGTGTGCCTGTATTTAGAGGGCCAATTTACCACCACAGTTTTAGTGTGAGCTTATGACTACATACACAGGTTTAACTGTTTTCTTTTGCTAAAAGTGTTTTCAGTTGTACAGCCAGCAGAATGTTCACCAGGATGTTAAACAACAATGGTCTGAGATATTTCATCGCCCCCTTCATCTTTGCACCTTTAATAACAGCTCTGCTTTTTGGTAAGTGGCTTGACACTTCCTTGGTTCCGAGGAAACTTGGATTACTTATATGTATTCAACGAATTTATATTACACCTTCAAGAGAATTGAAGTTATGCATTATTATATCTCTCTAACTGCAAATTAAATTGGTTAGCTCCTGAACAGTTTGAAACCGAAGTGGGATATACTGCATTACATCAAAATATTGTACATCCTTTGGTCTTGCAGCTAAAACCTATTTTGGGATGGGTGATGACATATTAAGAAATCACTTAAACCACAAAAAGAATAATTTGGAGAGTTTAGCAATAGGAACCTGAAATGTATACACATGTATCACATGACATTGACTTGTTTCCTTTGAAACAGAGAAATAGCCTTTGATAATATTTCATCATAACACTTCCAGGATAATATTAGAAAAATGTTAGGTTAGAGCAAAATGGCGCGGGCCCTTGCCAAAATTCGAATTAGTATCGGCTCTGCCAACACTATTTCAGCTTGATTTGGATTGTAATTTTGTTTTCTTTTGAGGGCACCAATCGGCTCTTGAAACAATTGTTAATTGTCAAATATCTTCACCATTTTAACGTTCTTCTGTCTTAAATTTTAGATGGTGCTAATAAATATAAAATTCATACATGCATTCACCGGCTTATTCACGTTTCCATACTAAGGGAGGATAGGCAATCATCCTGGCTAAGAAAACTCAACCACTTTTAAGCCGGGAGTCAAACTCGGGACTTCAGATTTGGAAGTAAGGAAGCTAAACACTAACCCAGAGAGTCAATACTTCTTTAACGTATGCCAAGGATAAAACAAATAAGCCAATTGTTTGAGCAAACGGAATAAACATGGTGCTCATTTCTGCAAAACAAAAACGGATCAGCAATTGTTGTGAAAATTATCTTAAAATTATTCTGTTATTCTTCAGAAGAAGTGAAGCATAATTTCGACATTTGAGAAAGAAATCACAAGCGCCAGTTTAGCAGAAGTGTAAATTATGAAATTCGATATTCTCAAATGACACGTTTAATCCAGTTTAAATGGAAGCAGAGATACAACTTGGCAACGCGAGGTTACAGAAGGCAAACTGTAGGGTAGGAATGCAGTTTTCTCCATGTTAGGTATCAAGGCAACCAATTAGTTTACTTACGTACGTATATCTCATCACACATGTAGTGCAAGTATCGATCGATATATTAGGAAAGATCATTTCACTGTCAATATCAAGTTATTTCTATAGGAAGAGGTAAATATAAAGCTATTTTCCATTCATAATTAATCCTCTTAGTAGCTTTTATTATATTTAATCAGCATTATGTGATTTTCAAGCTAAGTTTAGCTACAGCAATAGTTATCTTTAAAATATTTCAATTTCAAAACTTAACATATTACTGGAAAATCGAATTACTTTCACAAAACTTAGGTTAGTTATACACTTTTCATAGCATACTATTCAATCAAAAGTGTATTTAATTGCATTTTGGAATGTTTTAATTAAGTTTTAATAGTTCAAGTATAATGTATTATGAATTAAGTTTTAATTTCCATTGTTTCTCTATCTTCAGGTACAACGTTCAATGTACATTTATATACTTGTATAGGTATTAGGAAAGATTGTGCAGCGGTTCATTTATCGATATTAAGTGGTGTTGTAATGCCTGAAAATGTTAAAAATGTATTAGCGGGTAATTGAACTCCAAGCTGTGTACTGAGGGTGCCTTAGATTGGGCAGGCTTTCAGTAAATAGAAAAATAGAATTTCCAATTGGAATGTTAAATTAGTTTTAAACCAATAAATTTCTGCAGGTTTATTTAAGTTGAAGCATTCAGAGTCATAAAAAACGTGTCATGTTTCCTCATACTTAAGTAGTGCGTACCCTTAAGCTGAAATAAATATAAGTGATGAAAGCAATTCGCGGAGTCACATATTTCACTAGCTCTCATAGTCTTACAACGGATGTGCTCAGATTTATTGCTTGGGAGTCGTTCAAAAGCATTTATAGTAGAGTGGCATTTGTTTTGGAGAGGGTAGGGAAATCGTTTCGGCTTCTGGCAATGATATGAAACTTGATTTCTAGCTGTTGTCCTTTAATTACAGAATTACTGAGTGAAAACTATGTATATGGTCCTCAAATTCTGTAAATTAGAACAGTTTCCACGTGTTGAAATACTGACTTGAAATCTGCACACGACTAATAATGTAGTAAAGAGAACTTCAGGTGAAGCTGCAACTTTTACGGCAGTGCAGCCTGTAAAAGGAACTAATTATATGAACATGTGCAAAGAATATATCCACACTGGGTGAAAAAAATATTGGCTGTAAACCAAAGGCAAGGATTATGTTGGCGGCACAAGAGAATGCAAATTAATTTGTAAATTAACGTTTTACATTTTATCCCATATTTTTAATAACTTGGATATATACTTGAAGATTTGTGGCCACAACAAGCAGAGGTTAATCTGTTATTAATGACTGACGAAAGTTATTATTGAATAAATCAACCAACCAGGTATCAACTTCAATTCCGTAACATCACTAATTTTACATATTTTTGTACCACCGCTGCAAAACTAAAGGGCATTTGTTACTTACATGGTTACAAATGATGATTAACGAATGCTTTAAATTATTTTTGACTTCTTCGAAAGTTTAACTCACGTTTTCAACAATTTGTATATCTATGCAATGCTTACGAGCAATTCTATATTCGCTTTTATTACTATTTATTATTGCTTTTCTTTGCTCCACTACAGTGCTTTGTTCATGTAAATCATACTAAAACATTTCCTCCTGAGATACAACACTCTGCACTGCGGTATTGTTTCTACGACAGTGGTGCATATATATATTATTTTGAAGTGTGAAACTAATTTAATTCATCGAGGACATGAAACATTCTCTGGCGGAAGAGGGCCTGGGTCAACCATGAGGATATATTGTCAAATTTAAAAATTAAAGTGGTTTAGAGGTATCTTTGCAGGGTCCCTGGATGGCGGAACACACAAAATATGTATAACAAGCAGAATTTTCACCCGGCGTTTAAGCGAATACGGTTAATAAACACCTAGGTTATTAGTTATTACCTGTTAACTCAAATAAGAATGACACAGTGTGTTGACTATAATTTGGCGCACGTAAATATTACGTAACAGTAAACCTCTTAACATGTTTACAAACACATTTGTTTACTTTTATATTTTTTCTTTCCTTTAGGTGATTTCGTAATTCAAATTATATGGAGGAGTGATAACTTGAGCCAGATATTTAGAAATTTATAAAAATCAACGTAGAAAATGCTTGGTAAACTGAACAAGATATCTGAAGTTACACTATCATGACCTTCTTTTCCTATTCTTCACCAAACTATTCTTTAAAAAGCTTATTCTTCTGTCTACTTCACGTTAATCTACATAGAAATGCTTTTATTTCACATTTCCTTATGGGTACAGCAGGAATAATTAAAAGAGATAAATTTCCTATCACACGAATACCTTGAAAATGTTTCCTTTGAAGCATATTACTCACAATCAGATTCCACCCTCTTTGCATGATAGGAGAAAATCACATAAAAACAATGAATGACCACCTCACATTTAAGAAAATCAGCTATTACAAAGTTCAAACCAATAAGAAATATTTCCGAAATGGTTAGCTCTTCAAAAATTGTTTTACATAAATTGTTTCCTTTAACAAGATCCACATTTTTGTGTAATAAGATTTGGTCCATTTCTTACGGTTTAGGAATTATGGAAACTTTCATAATGAAGAACACATGAGAGACTATTCACAGAAAATTCCAGATATGCATTTCACTTGTCTGGAATACATCTTAAACGTATGGTACGTATCACCAGAAACATTAACCATGCAAGGGATAGTTTGGGATGGAGAATTTTTTTTAAAAAGCCTTCGTGTCGTATCCTTGAAAGT